>JAOVVA010000030.1:11924666-11948030 GCA_028565275.1 Leiocassis micropogon | reverse complement strand
AGAAACGACCAGGTTTGAGAGGAAATCTGCAAATTCACTAAGAAATTCAGAGTACGGCCCTGGAGGTCTGTAAATGATAATTAGTGGGATTAAAGGTGAAACATGCATGTTAATTGTGAGAAAAAGTTCACACTCACACACACACACACACACCTATCAGCCATAACATTTACAGGACCTAGGTTTTGGTCCTTGTGCCTCCATGGAGCCGACTAATTTGTCCCATGGCCTTTCAATCAGATTGGGATTTGGGAAGTTTGAAGTCTCCTTGGCCCAGCGCCCGGCAAGATATGGTACACTGAGTGCTCTGATACCTTTCTATCGTAACCAGCATTGACCTTTCTGTGAGATCGGACCGATATCGGATCTGGATATCTAGAGAGCTTTACTTTTATATAAAATGTCTATCTTCATCCTTAACTGATCCAAATACAATTCCATTAACAAAAAGAACAACAATACTTGCCTTGAAATGGTGCAGCAGCTCCTCAGTCTCTGAACGACCCATGGACCGTGATCCAAGATAACGGGACGCGATCAGCCTCCCAAAATCAAACGTTAACTTCTAAGTTGTTTATTTCTTTGTCGAGCCTTCATCAAGCATCAACACAAACGCTCCTGCATTGTTAACTGCAGAAAGTTGACTTAGTACACTGTTCTACTGTTTCGACGTCAACACCTCTACAGGAGGACGTGTAGCCCAATCAGCAAGCAGAGACATAGCAACATAGCAGGGACCTTTTATACAGACAGGGGATGTCAAAAAAAAAATAAAACAGTCAGAAATGTTTTCTTTATATGTGAAAAGTAATGCTTTAGCTAAACAATTATCTGACTTTGCACAATAATATGCACAGGAGCTTTTATCTTTCTTTTTCTTATTTTCTAGACGTAACTCTCTGTGGACTGCTGGATCTTGTGAATTTCCCCATGGGGATGAATAAAGTATCTATCTATCTTATTACAGATTTCTGCTCATGCACATGCTGGTCATCAGATTCTAGTTGACTTTATTTATAGATTGCGATCGGGTTTTTACGTGCGATAGGAAAAATTAGAAACTCGCCCACTCCCTGGTTTTGCTTCACGAACTCCTACGCTGGTGCGAGTACAGACATTTCAGGATCTAAGAATACCATAAAGCCTGTTTGAGTCCTGGCCGTGCTGTGTGGGTTTCCTTCGGGATAGAGCAGAAATATTGGCACTCAGCACAAAGGAATAAGCGAGCTGGCGGCCGTACTGTAGATGCGCGAGAATGACCGGCATGATATCCATAGCAACACAAATCACATGCACAAGCTTTACTGCACTGACTGGCTCTGCAAAACACGGGCAATAACACTGCTGCTGACAAACTGTACACGTCATTTCAGTTCTTACTTCATGTTTCACTTGTACTGCTGCTGCTAAACCTATACACCGTATCTTTACCCATTTATACCCTTTAATATTGCACATTCTGTATAATATTTGAATTATATGATATTGTAACTTTGTAAGGATGTAGATTTGTAGATTGTACATTATTTTCAAATTTTGCTTTAATTTTACTGCAGTAAAATCTTAGGTCATTAACAGTCATATTAGTTCCACTGCATATCATATTGTGTATGGTCGTGTACATGACGAATAAAATATTGACCACAAAGGAAACAGCGAGACTTGTCCAATAGGTACTACTTGAACACAAATCCAAAACTTGACTCTTTCCTCTAGAGATCAACTGCAAAATGACTCGCTGTCACTTTTTAAATTTGTTTCCCCACCTACAGTATGAACAATTATATCCTATTAAAAAAAAAAAAAAAAAAAGGTGTAAAGTGAAGATTTTTTTCTCCTTATTCACTGGTATACATCACAAAGACTGGTCTTTTTGGACTGTTTAGCCCGTCCACATGGCTACATCTGAAAATAATGATGATGATAATAATTTCCTTTCAAACTTGTCCTTGTCTTGTTTTGATTTTTGCCATATTCTATTAAAATGTGGTGTTGAGTGTTGAATTACCCCTTAACAGGTTTCACTCACTAATTAAGATATTTTTAAGTACTATAATTGTAGTTGTAATGCGATAGCACACTTCAAAAGCAGAGCTTAATTTACTTGAGGAAGTGCTAGCTCAAAAGACTTTGAGTTACTGATCAGAAGGTTGTGGGTTCAAGCCCTGGCACTGCCAAGCTGTTGCGTCCTTGAGCAAATCCATAACCCCGACTGCTCCAGGGGCGAGCTGCCTGATCTTACTTACTGGATATGTGAAGAAAATCACTTCACTGCGCTCTAAAGTACAGTGAGAATAATGACTGAATCTTAATTTTAATATTAAAAACCTACTGTATAACACGAGAGAAAATCAGAGGACGATCAGTAAATACATGGCATTTTTCAAAGGAAATGTTCAAGACAATTATGATGAAAGGACTTTCTAGGAAAGCCCTTGCTTTGATTAAGGCTTAATTACAAAGAAACAGAAATAATAAAAACATACATGCTTTTATTACAGGTGCCATCATGTGATCACACGAGACATTCTATTGAGAAATAGTTAAAAGATCTTTAAATAAACACACAAACCCCAGGAAAAGAAAGCATTTAAATTTGACATCATTAATTTAATAACCAAACAGAAAATTGTACAATGAAATGAGAAGGTAGCAAAAGATAATAGCTTACAAGTATTTTTTTCTTCTTCTCCACATTCATTTTTTTTTTTTTTTTACATCTCAGAACACACATCACAGCCCCTGAAGGTGATCTCCGACAGCACGGTTCATATATTAATTGACTTTAAATAAAGCATAAACAACAGCGAGCTGAACCACGGTCAGCAAATAATCTTATAGAAGAATAAAAATATAAAAGCAGTATCTCTGTAACATTAAGTTACTTCCTGAATATCTTTACATCACAGTTGTATTCGGCCACAGAGCAGGTAGAATCTCAAACGTACAAAGAAAATCCATCAGGAGAAATCCACATCCTGGTCCACGTGTTCATTTCGACAGATACAGCAGTTCAGTGTGTGTTCGGGATTGCATTTAGAGATCTTATTTACAGCTAAAGAGCATTCCATTAAAGCTAGGAAAACTTTCACAAAAAAAAAAAAAAATTAAAAATCCATCAAAGTCTATGAAAAAAAGGAATATGTAGCAAATAGAGTGTACCTTTATCTGAATTTTAAGAATGAGTACAAATCTGAATTTGATCTGTAAACCAAAAAAACAAACAAACAAACAAACAAACAAAAAAACCCCATCAACCACAAAAGTATGAAAAAAAATGCCACTAAAATGCAGGCATTGCAAAACAGCATGCAATTATTTCTGCAACTTATTTTTTCATTGCAAACAGTAGTCATTTTTTTTTTTGCATTTTTGTGGCATGGAAACCCACGCGTCTCGTTTTGTAGTCTCTCCTGATCGCACACTCCGACTTAAACACTGTCCTTAAACTTATAAACAACGACATACACCAGAGAGGCACAGGTTGTAAAGTATACTCCCTGTATACTTAAACTTTAATAAATTAAACCAAAAAAAAAAAAAAAAAGGCACTGGATTTCCTGCTGAAAAAGTCCTCGAACTTTGAGGAAGGTGCAACAGAAACGTCTACAGCGCTCATAAACTCATAAATACGCTCATACTGCTTTTATGTACAGTTCAGTGCAAAATGCAATCGTCTGGAGCCTCTCTTCCTCCACGGACTCTTAAAGCGATTCGAGTACCTGTCTACTTGTATTCTAGTGAACGACAGCCAGACGGCCGGCTTAAACTTGATTGCCGCCTTTAAAGGGAACACGCGCCGAGGCCGGTGGAGCTTTTAGCTATATGCAGATGTATAACTAGCAGTACACCAGGGCTTATTCTTATTAAATTAAAGTTAGATTATAAATCTATAACACGACAGAGCAAAGTGCTACAGCACACTCATGAGCACAGAGACCGAGAAGAACATCTGTGGATTTTTCAGGCTTGTGCAAACCGTATGTGATATTAAGTTGCCATGTTATCCAGCCAATTAAATTAAATTATATTATCAGACCTCATGTTATGTATTACCACTCATCAAGAGATAGATAGATGCGACAATTGATATCTGACTCAGAACTGTTCTGCTCAAGTGTTTGAAAAGCCCCGCCCACTTCCTCCATCTCATACACGTCACGTTAAATGGAGAATATTTTGAGTTTGTTAATATGAACTATTAAAAAAGGGATTAGTTTATTTAAACTTTCAAAAGTTTCTTTAGGTGTGATGCGAGAGGTTTGGTGAAAAACTGGAGGTCTGTAATTTCCTCAAAAGAGCTTGGACAAAAAAAAAAAAAAAAAAAAACAGAGACATAGCTAATCAGGGATAAAATCACAAAGGAGCTGTAAAATCGGAACGTATCCCAGTACCCGTGTACATATAATCCTGTCCAAATAGTGCTTTATAGGATTATATTACAAAAGTATACAGAGGTACCTCGGCATATGAACGTCCCGCCTTACAAATTTTGGCCTTAAGAACTGAAATTTTGCAAGAAATTTGCCTCGGCATACGAAGCATTGTCTGTATATTTGCACAAATAAGCCAAGTTGCACGTAATGTCTGGGAGCCGTTCAAAACTTGGACGAAACGAAAAAGTAAAGCAAAGCGAGTTTACATATTTTTCTGTAGGTTTTTGTTGCATTTTGTGTGAGCTTTAGTAAAGCCAAAGCACCACGGGTAACAAGAATGTTAGCAAGAAAAAAAAAAGGGAGACGCTATCAGTTTGATTTTTAAACCAGTCGGTGCCAAGAGGAATCATAGATTAAGGTTAAGTTATGTTTAATGTCTATTTATTTCATATATTGACTTTTTATATACAAAAGTATGATTATAGTGTTGGAAATTGGTAACATTGATAATATTTTTGGGTGGTTGGAACGGATTATTTCCTATGGGAAAATGCGTTTTGCAATACGAAATTTCACCTTAAGAACTCGCCTCTGGCATGAAATTAATTCCATTTGCCGAGGTACCGCTGTATAACAATGACATCACTGGAGTATATTTAGGATATAAAGGGCGTTATTAAAAAAAAATGTAAATAAAAAGTAAATTTGTTGAATAGAAATAACGCATAGAATCAAACACTTTGTAAACAACATTAGGAGCAATTACATGTAAATGTGATGTTTATACATACAAACATGCAAGAAGCAGACAATGATAGTTTTATGATAAACTGTCCATAAACCCAAAATTACTGTTACTAAAGCTACTATTTGGTTCCTTCTTTGCATATTAAAATAAACCCGTATTTAAGCCTGCGTTTAAAACCAAATGTCTGATTTTCAAAGGCACACAGGACCGCTGGTTAATCTGAGGATGGATTGTCCCAGAGAATCTTCAAATCCCTCTTTCTAGTGTTAACAAAATTATAATTCGATTTAAAATATAGAGTAAAACAGAGTCATGACCTGGTCAACCTGGGCCTCGTGATCTGTTGAGAACAATCCTCTCTTTCTATTCCTAGGTGAGTTGTTGCTCTTTAAGCTAGACATTTCTATCCATCTATACATCATTAAGAGCGACAACACGCCTAGGAATAGAATTATAGGATTAAAGATGCTTGAGGAAAGTCAACAAAGCATTAGTAATGGTTTAACAGCTAATCGTCACATGTTCATGTGTTCATGTGACACATAATGGTGATGTTCATTTCATCATAAAACTATGGATGCCTATTTAGTTCTTGCATGTCTGTATATGATACACCGATCAGCCATAACATTAACACATCATCATTAATTATTAATTATATATTAGTAAACTGGTGACCGGATCATGGGCACCCAAGGCTCAAGCATACCCGCGGGACCAAAGGCCTGCCCGGTCCGATCACCTGGAAAAATTAATGCAGCACAACTCACAGGGAAGAAAAAAAAAATAAATAAAAAAAATCAGTGCTGGCTATGATAGAAAGGCACCAGGACACTCTGCCACACCCATGGGCCAGCGGGAAAAGAGTCACAACCACCAAAACCCAATCCAATCAAGCACCCATACAAGTCCGATCCGCAGACACTCCATGTCACCCCACAACCCACAGCACACACGGGATCCCAGAGGCCATGCAGAGCCACGCCCTCGAGGGGAACCTACACAATTCTGGGTTAAATATTTTGCGTTGTAATGTTATGGCTGATCGAATCACTTCACCTAGCTGAGTGTTCGTTCCTCGTCTTCTTTAAATCTTTTATCGGCAAATTTAAAAGTGGGAAATCCCGATTAGGGAAAATCGGATATCGCACAAGCCTACCACAGAATGTCCATTTTATTTAATCCTAAACTGCTGTACTTGTCTTTAGTGCTTTTAGCTAATAACAGGCTCAGTTCATGAGGACAAGCCTTGACTTGAGGAGAAGACTCTCTCTCTCTTTCTCTCTCTCTCGCTCTGTCTTTCTCTCTCTACATGTCTGTAGTCTGATGATTGTGGTAAATCTTTCCCCAGACTTCTTGGATCTTCTTACACCACTTGTCCGCATTGCCGTTAGGGTCCATTAGGTAATACGTCCTGTGTGGCTACACGGGGAAAGAATCAGAGGTCAGAACCTTCTACATGTGAAGCGCAGTATCTACACCCCTTATTACACTCTGTGTTACGAACGCAGAAGGCGAATCATTTTACCGTGTGCACAAAGAAAGTCTTGAAGTTCTTGGCTTCCGGTCGCAGTTCAGGAGACCACGGGATCTCTCCTTTCAGGACTTTATTCACCGGATCGACGTAGTAGAGATGCGGCCCCTCCGTCAGCAGGAGCTGCCTTCGACGAGCAAACAAGCCCTGTGTGGTGAGAGAGGGGATTTAATGCAGCTCCAAATCCCTGACTACAGGGGGCGCTGTGAGGCTGAAACTGTATTTCACACTCTTATCACTGGAGATGCTTCTATTACAGATGAAAATGTCTCACCTTTCTTTTGTCGACTGGTCCCATTTTTAGTATTAAATTGTTTTCAACAAACTGGTGCCTTCAAATAGAAAGAAAAAAAGACTGGTTACGGACACACAGAAGGATCAGTCCGTAAGCTGAGCTTCAGTTTGATGAATCTCAATCGAATGATGCATAACTGATGTCAACCCAAAGATACAAACACAGGAGGAGTTTTTACTCTCACCTGAGCAAAAGATATAAATAAAGCTTACTGAAGAAAGAAAGGCAATGCTGATTAACATCAGTGTGTACAGAAGGTAGCGAGGTCATGCTTAATGTCATGTTTATGTCTTCTGGTGTAAAACCTGGAATTTATCAATACTTTGTTTTGTTCTTTTATAACTCCTCTGTCTGCACAGGGACAGTAAGGTTATTAAAAATGACTTATTTTAAATATTTCTGGAAATATCACATTAATCACAGAGTAACGAGTTTAAAAACAAAAGTAACTGTGAGAGAAATTCATTCAGAAGCAAGCAGGAGTGTGATTTAAAAACTAAACGTTTATCACATTTAAATTGTTATATTGTTATGTATTGTTACGTACAATTAAAAAAAGTAAACAGATTAACAATGTGTAGCAAAAGCACAAGCTAAAAAAAATAAAATAATAATCATAAAAAAGAAAAAAAAGGAAAAAAAGGTTTAAAATAATAGTGCTGGTGGAATTACATTTGTTTAACTAAATATATCAATATTGTGGACAACTGAGAGCTTCTCTCAGGAAAAAAAAAAAATCTAGGGGAAAATAATTGAAATCTAAAATTGTGCGTTAAAATCCTCTGAATTTTTCTCAAACCCCGTCATTACACACACTTACACCAGTCTCGAAACATATAGTTTTTCTGAACCATACTGTCGTACTGAGCTCTAACAAACTTCCTGATGATCTCCCTAGGACCCCACAAGTTCTCGAGATCGTGCTGCGAAAGACAGCGAGTCAAACTTCCCAAGCGTAACCTTCACTTCAGTTGTAGCATGCTACGTATTTCAACCAGTTTTCTGAAAAGTGACGATGGGAGCGAGACCTACCAGGGATTCCTGTTGGTCTGCTTCTGCAACAGCAGCCGTTTCTCCTCACTGGAGAACTGCAAGTCCAGCTCGAAGGAGTTGTTGTCCAGGTCATGGATATACTGCTCGATGTTGCTGGTGGATCTCTGGGGCAGCAACGTGGTCGGCACCGAGAGAGCCTGCGAGGAACTGGAGTGAACCACCTCCATGCTGCTGAACTGGCTCAGGAGGTCATCGTACTGCACGATGAGGAAACGCACACAGATCATAAACATGAAGTAAAAGTTACATCATCACAAGGATCACTGTAGGGTGTGTGTATGATTTCCAGAAGTCTAAATAATCGTAACTGTTGTTGTTACCACGCGGTGACTGTGGGATAAACAAACCCTTCAGAGTTACAGTAAAAACATTAGGTTTGGTCACATCAACTATTTGGTTTATTATTTTAAAAAAAGAAAGCTCACACTGGTGACCTCAGGAGCACCAAAAAGTTTAGAGTACATTTGCTGATGAAAATACATTTGTTTAACAAAATATATCAATATTGTGGACAACTAAGAGCTTCTCTCAGGAAAAAGAAGGACAACTTTAGGACAACTTTCTCTCACAATGAATGACACAAAATAAATAAAAGATGCTTTATGCGCACACATATACGAGTGACGCACACGCACCGAGCATAGGAGACGATTACCCACAATTCTGCAGCGCGCGAAAGAGAGAAGGAACACTGGCTCGGTTGTGATCATGTGACGCACGGCATCAAAACAAGAAACGCATGCGTGCTACGTGATACTCGGTACTCGTATATATCAAGACTCGCTCTTTTATGAAGTCAAATTTTTTTTAACAAACTTGCAGAACGCTCGCAAAATGGATTACTCACAATCTGAGGTTCCACTCTATAGATAGATTATCCACTTTTACTTCCTTTAAAAAGAAGAAGGAGAAGACCGCATACCACAGCTGCTGCGATTTCTACACAGATCCTACATCTGATTTGGATGTGAACACCCACTATCCCCACATGTCGTGACTTTTTCACAGAGCAGGACTGAATTCCGAATGACGTCCTCTTCTATACACTGACGGGTGACAAATTTAGGGCAAAACTGACATGGTGGTCATGTGTTCATGTTACCGGCCTACAGCGACTGGAATCCGAGCTGATTTGTTCTTAGCTCTTTTGTATGCGGTCCTAGATCGGATACGTATCTGAAACGCGGTCATGTGACCGGAGAACGGTCAGATCGGAATTGGCGAGACTTTTTTGTCTCTGCACCTGTGTAGAGCTGTCCTGTCATGCTGCTCAGCTTCAGACTGAACGAGAGTACGTATGCAGATATTAACTAGCTGCCAAGTCGCGACTTGATCGTTTTTCTCCTGCTCATTTAATTTCCACAACCTGTCGACATTTTTTATATATGATGAGTTTACTGACAGCTTTAATTTTCAGCACTATGTCTTCTTACCCAACCTTTTGATCAGTGGTGTCGTTTTGTTTTTTTTGGTTCAGAATTGTGTGTACCATGACACCGAATCAAACCAAACTAGATTTATGACTAAAGGTAGAGCAACACTGGTCATGATGGTTTACTTTGCAGAATACATTGGACCGCTCGATGTTTAAACTAGAAAAAAGATGATTAAAAGATAAAAGAAGAAGATAAGTTACCACACTATCTGCAATCGAGTGACCCAGAGATAGCACTCAGAAACTTAAGAGTCACAGTTTGTGTAACACTTTCATACTTAGAGAGAAAAGTTCATCTGGGTCACCCTGTTTCTCAAACACTGTGGCATAAAGGACAAATACAGCGCTGTTTAATAATAAAATGTTATGTGGATAAAAAAAATAGTAATTAAAAAAAAAAAACGATTAAGCTTAGACACTGAGCAGTTTTTATGTTTTAATAGATTATGATAAAAAGCAAGTTAATATCACAATAACCTTCTATGAAAACCCTGATTCCTATAGACGCAGATTAAACTAAAGATGAACGGATTTATTAGTAAAGTGTTTATATGACTGACAGCTTGGACAACTTTTTACTCGCACTCCTAAGCGTGCGTGAATTTATCAGGGCTGCACGATTTAATTAAAAAACAAATTCACATTGCGATGTTTCGATTGTGATTTAAACTGCGACATTTAACTATTAAACATACCATTTATTACTCAAAATCATTTATATAGATGGAAGGCAAATAATGACACCAGAAGTAGTTGCATGAAGGAGGCTTATATTTATGGTCTCATGTTTATTAGTTTCTGAAATCCCTCTTTCACAACACGGCCGTCGCTAAGTATCACGTGACAGCGTCTGTGGTTTTCTTGTGTTATTGATGTTTTCTCATTCTGCATGATGCCTGCAAGTGCATCATATTTATTAATTATTAGTATTAGTACTACTACTATCATCATCATCATCATCATCATCATCTCTTCACAGGCTTATTATTATTTTTTTTTCCCCCCACCGTACAAAAATTTGGCGGATAACTAGTCCAGAAAATCCCACAGACTTAACATTTCCCAGAGACATATAATTAGTCCCGTACCGTTTGTCGTAGACCCATGAAAGAGGTGTCAAATTGTGCAGCTCATTCAGGAATGGAATTAATTGCCGCCTCAAAAAATTTACCGCCCAAAAAAATCCCATAGACTCAACATTGAGACCAACTTTGATGGATTCTAGCGCAGGGCAAGAATTTGGTAGAAAAATCGTTCAAAACATTTGAAGAGGCTTGCAAGTCGTGTCAGAGCACACCCCGCAAGAGGGTTTACGTTGTACCCCTGGGCAGCAAGAGGTGCCCAAATTTGCCCCATTGATATATAATGGTGAAAGTACTCCCCATTGAAACAGGAAGTGCCATAGGAACTTTGAAACTGAACCACTGTCATCATAGAGACATGAGGGCGGGCTCATTTTGCCACGGCAAGCACCACTCACATATTCTTCAGAAAATGTATCTTTCTAGTTTATATTAATATTCAAAAAGCACCAGATTAACCGTTCCTGGTCACCACACACACAACTAATTTAAAACAAACAATGCAGCGATGAATAAGGTGTTTGATTGGACAGTTTTAGGACTTTAGAGACTCTGAGTCCATAGGTCATGTTCAGTAAAAAAATCATTTTAAATGGTTCAAATGGCGATTGCGAATGCGATGCGATTAATTGTGCAGCACTATAATTTATAAATAAAAAGCCTAATTAACAAAAATCCTTAATTTTGCATGGATTGCTGCAATATACTGTTTAGTCTAGACTGCGTCTTTGCATCAATAGGTTTGCAGCGCTATTTATTATCCAGAGCGACTTACAGAACAGAAACACATCCGCATGCTAGTAAACTATAACAGGGACCTGATGAGGAAAATGGCTGTCGTGAAAAACAGTAATTTATATTATTAATGTTAAATAAAGAAAGTTATCCAACACTATAAAATTTAGACAAAAGCATAAAAAAACTCATCATCTAATGGAAGATACAGAGCTCACTTACTGTTATTAACATCATATATTATTAAACATCTTTTTTGGTGTGGACATCATCTCAAAATAACTTCCTTTTTCTATTCTACATTTCAGGCTTTTTTTTCTCCCTTATCGTTCATTTCAGGCTCCCAGCTGCGTCAGGAACGTGATTTCTGCATGCTTGCAAGTATACAGTCTCTTTAAGTACATACAGTGCAGAATGTAAGTTTGTTTAGGCTTCCACAAACATTTACGCACAACTTCAATGAAATATTTAAGAAATGAGAGCTAAATCCCGTAATGGAATCAGTGTATCAACACACAAGGGGATTAAAAGATGCTCACATTGCCATAGAACTCCTCCTCATCCTCGGCCATGGCCGGCAGGTACGCGTTGAGTTTTGGAGGAGTCTGCAGGTGCAGGTTCTCCCAGGAGATACTCTCAAAGAACACGTGGGCTCTCAGGGGATTGTAGCCTCCCATCTCCTCACAACCTAGACGCTTGGAGGGCTCCAAAACCTGAAAATGCATAACGACACCAAATCAAAGACTGAATATTAACGCTTTTGATCAATAACACAAACGCATCTGACGCTATCCATGGATGTTTAAAAATAAATAGCAATAACGTTAAAGCGTAAACGTAAAACTCACTAATAGCTTCTCCACCAGATCCTTAGCTTTGGGGAAGAATTTCTCTGGAAAGTCATACTCCAGTTTTATTATCTTCTGGAATATCAAGTACTCATTCCTAATCAAAGACAAGATAGAACAACAACAACACACTTAGTGTGAGCTGTTCAAAAACAGACAAAAATAAAAACTGTGACTCCAGTCAGAAATCAGTAGTTAGATTTTTTTTTTATTTGATATTTTTGAAGCACTTTAATGAGCTGGAACAAGCCATGAGGGTCTGAGTGATAAAGTTTTTACGACCATCTAAAATAATTTGTTATTTGTAAATCTAACCAGGAGGCGAAAGGACCATGTGACAGAGCGGTTGGGGTTTTTCATTGAGCGTGTAGACTCTCTAGACAAACAAGTCATAAACACCAAAGCCATTACTTCCTGTTATTTCACACCATGCTTTTTTTTTTTTTGTTTTCATTAAAAAAAAAAAAAAAACTAACTAAAAACTATTACAACAAAGGTCCTTTCTGTACACTTCAGTCAGCACGCAGAGTCTAGTACAGTTTATCATTACGTCCTTGGTAAATCTTTGGAAATCACAACCTTCTATCACTAAAGTCTAAGAACTTGAGATCTTATGTGTTCTGTCAGTGAAGAACACTGTACACAATTCCTTTAAATTTTAAGAAGGTCAAAAAAGAACTCTGTTCATGGATATATTTTTTCCTCCTTATAAAAAAAGTAGTCTCTGGATGCAAAAAGAAAAAAAAAAGTTTAAGATATTATTATTATTGTTATGAATAAAAAAAAAGTAGAAAGAGGTGTTGGTTAGGACTTACGCAGCTCTGAAGGGGGGCAGTCCAGCCACCAGTTGGTAAACAATACAGCCTAGAGCCCAGAGGTCAGAACTAAAAGCATATAAACAAAGTGTTCTTCAGGTTCTTAATGAATTGTATTATTATAACAAAGAGGTTTTCGGCTTCCACATGATGTAAGATACATAGAATTTTTTGAGAGCGTTATGGTACGATACAAATACAACTCAGAAATATTAAAGTCACAAGTGTTTGTGTTCATGACTTGTGAAGTAGTGCTGAAGGTTAATTTCTGAAAATTTATGCAAAGAGCACGAAAATCATGTGATGTGCATCTTTTAAACCGCTGTCTTAAATAAACTTTACTCCGATTAAAAAAAAAAAAAAAAGCGTTTTGTGCTGCTTTACGACTCTTCTTTGCAAAAATCTGTTACAGTTTGCTTGCATCGCTTTCTTTTCAGCTCTGTGTCAGCCATGTTTCATCCTCAAATACCATAATGAGCCCAAGTCACGTGACTAACTGTGGCTTTTGGAAACAAAATGAACAAGGTTGAAAAGACGACAAATAATTTTAACTAAATAACTATTTTAATTACTCAGGAAAAAAATATTTGCAGTTTCTTTATATCCATGGGGCAATAATAATAATAATTAAAAAATGTATAATTTTAACAGATCTCAGTATCGGCCTCTTCCAAACGGTTGAGATGTCACTTCATGGTAAAAGTCTTGAGATATTTTACAAAAACCAGGAAAAAAAAAAAATATCAGTCACATAAAATGCTAACTTTTGTTATGCTAACAAACGTTTTTGTTCAATGTATTTCTAATGGTATGCTACAAAGCAGCATAAAAGATAAACTATATAAAAGATATGTATTGTATAAACTATACTATTAACTAAGTAAACATATAAAGACATATCATTATCTAGTTATTTTTAGCATAGCATACCTCAACCAAATGGTAGAGACGGCCCAATTAGGTTCTTTTTCAATAAGACAAAGTGACTGGAAATGTGCTCTACCAAAAAGTTGAGCAGATCGTTACAGAGTTAAAATAATCTAGTATGATTATAAAAGCAAAAATATAAACTGAATACACGTTCAAACAGCCAAACGGAGTCTAGTCCCTTTCAGAGTCATGCTTAGTACCTTTTACATGCTGATTTTTCAGTCAGCAGTTCTGGAGAAACATATTGCGCGGTCCCGACAAATGAGTTCGCTCTGGCTGTGAAGGATAAAACACACACACACACACACACACACACACACACACACACACACACACACCCCTTGTGAGTCACTAACCACATGCATGAGAAACCCACTAGAGAGAGAAAGAAAAGCAGGCATTACAATAAATGAGTTCAAAACAAAACCGCCTTCTTTTTTGATGAAAGCTGGAATACCCCAAATCCCATATTTATACCTATTCGTCTCAGAGAGAGAGAGAGAGAGAGAGAGAGAGAGAGAGAGAGAGAGAGAGAGAGGGGCGAGCGATATAGTAATGTATCTATACATGACACAAGGCAGAGTGCTGACCTAGAGAAAGGTTAGAGCAAGTTCTAACCACAACAGAGTGGAGTAAACACAGGCAGGGGAAGAAAACGAGGAAACGGTTTACTTTGAGTGCTATCTGAAGAAAACTGCTTCGCCGTCCCAAAATCTGTTATTTGAATGTGCATCTGCTCGTTGAGTAAAATGTTCTCTGGTTTCAGGTCCCTTAAAGAAACACACAAACAAACAAACAAGCAAAGGGTCTAAGATTTACTCAGGGGGGAAAAAAAACAAAACAAAACAAAAAAACTATAAAATAAATCGCAAGGCGAGGAGTTACCTGTGAATAATTCCTATGGAATGGAGATACTCGAGAGCGCAGACAATCTCTGCAGCGTAAAAGCGTGTGCAGGACTCGTCAAAGGAGCCTATTTTGCGGATGTAGCGGAGCAGCTCGCCGTTCTTTGCATAACTAAGTCCGAAATCTGGCGGACGTTAAATTCAGGAAATTAAAAATAGGATTCGATTAAGATTAGTTCCGGGAACAACGAAAGTGGCTAAACATTTCCCCAACACCAATTTTTTAAATAATAATAATAATAATAATCATTAAAATAAAGGATACATAATTTTTCAGCATCCTGAAAGGTGAAGTAGAGCTTTACAAAAAAGGGATGATTGATGCTTGACATGATGTCTCTCTCCCTTTTCACATAGTGTGTTTTGTTTTCCTTCCTGATGTGCAGCTTCTCCAGAATCTTGACTGAAAAAATTAATAAATAAATAATAATAAAAAAACAAAACAAAAAAAACACAGAAAACATAAACCATGCCACGATTTAAGACACAAAAAAACAAAAACGATTGCAGAAGCAAACGTGTGACAGATGGTGTGTGAAAGTAGAGCACATGAAGCAGGCATTACTTGCATATTCCTTTCCTGTAGACTGCTCTTTTGCAAGAACCACCTATAATAAGAAGAAGAAAGACAAAAGTAAAAAAAAAAAAAAAAAGAAAGCATGCAGCAGGATATCTGCTAATAATCTCTTTGTATGCTTCCATTTCTAGCTGAAACGCAGAGTTGGGACTCGACTCACGGTTGAGAAAGAGCCTTCTCCAAGGATTCTCCCAAACTTGAAGTCCTCGGGTTTCTTCTTGAGCTGCTGCAGAGGGTGCGTCTGAGAAACAGGTGCCTCCATACCGCCGACCTCCTCGAGCTTCTTCATCTATCCGCTTAGATATCATGGAGAGACGAGCTCGGGGGTGCGGCGAGGTCTGGACGAGGGCAGCATCACGCTGGGAGACGGAGACAGACAGAGACAGAGAGAGACAGAGAGAAAAGAAGAGAGAGCCGTCTCACTTACAAACAGGAACTTTACAATCAGTTCTGAGCGGTGAAGCAGCAGCTTATGAACGCACAGGGGCTGGGTTTTTGTGTGTGTGTGTGTGTGTGTGTTTGTGCGGTTACAGGTGTTACACTCTTCCGCAAGGAGCAAGGAGAGGCGAGCTGATCAAACAAACACTTTTCCATATTTCTGCTCACTTTTATACAACTTATTTGTTTACTAAGACTCGGGAGCAGACCTGCAGTCATTCAGAGAATGGAAAAAGAGGAAAAAAGGAACAAGCCGTGTGTGTGTGTGTTTTTGCACAGCATGTGCTACAATAGATGATGAAAATTTTGCTTGGTGTCTCTTTAATTCTTATCATTGATCCGATTTCTGATTTTTAATAAAATACATTTTTTAAGTCTGACCTGCTGATACAGACGAAGAAATTTCTCTACGTTAACGTTGCATTTATATTCACCAAATCCTCACACACAGACTAATATTGCTATCAAAAGTTTAATCTTTAAATATCATGAAGAGTTTTTAATCATTAAAATACTATGTGTGTGTGTGTGTGTGTGTGTGTGATGACAACAAAGTCTACTCAATTTGACTTGATCGACTAGTCCTCATTTGTTTGTTAGAATAGCAAAACATCTCTCAAACACACACACACACACACACACAAACGCACGGTTCTGTTATTGGTGTGACATGCTGGTACTTTCCAGACACCTGCCACAGAAAGCACCACTTTACAACAATAACCCGCCAAACACACTTAACCACAGATATGAGAGAGAGAGAGGCCTGTGCCCCCTTCTTTGCCTGTAACTCCCAACCAAAACACACACACAAACACACACACACCCACACACACATACCCACACACACAGCTTCTCACTGAACAGCAGGAGCTGAGTGGATTCAACTTCAATTCAATGATTTATTTATCTTGTTTTATTTTTGTTTATTCGATTCACTATCAGGACTCTGAAAGTACAGAATGACTTTGACGAGCTCGAAATGATTCGAAGAAAAAGTACAGATGGTAAGATATGTTCACTTCAGCTGATAACGATTACTCATGCACAATAACATCGAGAACGTGGTGGGAGTTGTGTTTTTTTCTTTTTCTAAAATCAGGTTGACTTTTATGTTACGTGAAAAAGGAGCGTAAACAATCCGACTAGCGTAGCACAAAATAAAAACCCCACAAAAACAAAAAAATACAAATAAATAAATTAATTTAAAAAAAAAAAAAAGAACAGGCGAGTCGCCACTACGGGCGTACAGAAATGTAAATTGGTATTAGGCAAAGTTAAGAGGTGAGGAAGTGGCTTCAACCAAGCAGAAACATGTGGCAATGTCGTGTCCACAAACTGCTGCAATACACACTCTCTGTAAAAAAAATTAATCACCCAAACAAAAAAGAAAAATAGAAGAAAAAGAACCCTAAAATATTTGTCCTTTAAATAACTTTCCAGATAAAAATTTTTTTTTAAACCAATAAAAAGCAAAGCAACAAACAGCATTAAATATAACCATTAATTAAAAGCTTAAAGTTGGCGGATGTGAGTGTTAAGTTGAAATGTAAAGAAAACTGAGATTAAGTCTGTGGTGAAGGGCGGGGTCAAGCAAAGTGAAGTGTGAAGGGCCTGAGAGTGAGCTAGGTGAGAAAAGAACGTTCACACACACACACACACCTGAGAAAAATATGAGTAATTTGTGTGTGTGAGTGAGAGCGTGCATGTGCTGCTGTAAGCTGAAAAAAGGGGACAGCACAGCAGCGTGTGTGTGTATGTGTATGTGTGTGTGTGTATGTGTATGTGTGTATGTGTATGTGTGTGTGCATTCCGATCGGCCCGAAGTACCCTGCGAAGTACACTTCGCAGGGTGTTCAGTCATGTTAAGTGTTAAGTGTGATTCCAAGCCACAGGGAGCGAAAAACAGTCTAAGGAACGACTGAACAACGGGTCTTCACTTCACCGGAAAAGGGAATGAAAGATTTCCCATAAGTCATTGCGTCTGGCTGGAGCGTGAAAACATGGAGCTCGAAAACGAAATTCATTTATTTAACATTATTATAAATATTATCGAGGACGACATCATATTCATAGGACAGAATAATTTACATTTTAATTTAATCAAGAAATCTGTAGTATTAAATAGTCTAGTAATCTGTAAAAACAATCAACACATCTCCTTACATCTTTAATAAATTGTTATTAATCACGTTACAATAGTATACGTTTTATAATGTTATCACTTTTTGTTTCAATAAGGATTGAACGCTTAAAAAAAAAACGCAGTGTGAAATTTCCACAGCAGCAGCGTCGGGTATCCGAGGTGCTTATGACCAATCATCAACAAATCGGCGGTTAAAATCCTTGATGACTAATTTGATTAATCTGCGTTAGCGACTAAAAGCGATAATCATTGCACCCCCTACGTGCAACCAAACAATACACGTTACATCCGTTAAGACGGTTTGTTCCAATACTTTCGCTCACTCACATACAGCAGCACCTGGGCATATGAGCGCCCCGCCCCAGCCTTTCACCTAAGAAAGTAAAACTTCGCTAGAAATTTACCCATAGCATGCGAAGTATTTTTGATGTACGAGTGACCGAACGCTGGCGTGCGCTCGGTAGCCGTTCAAACCTTTTTTTTTTTTTTGCATTCTGTGCAGGATTTGGTAAAGACATAGCACTATAGAGTCACAAGAATATTATCAAGGCAGCAAGAAGAAAAGGGAGCCGCTTTCGGTTTGTTTTTTAAAGCACTGGTGCCGAGAGGAATCATAATTTTAAAAAAAATCGTAAATTAAGTAAAACATTAATTAATTTATATATCTTTTCTAAAAGTTTTGATTGTTTTTATATTCAAAATTATGACTATAGTGTTGGAAATCGATGATATTGGTAATATTTTTGGGCAGCTGGAACGGATTATCTCGGGTTCTGATCTCAAAAACACAGCAAAAACAAAACAACTGCCCGCGCTGTTTCAGAAGGAGCTGTACGAGTACACTCACATGATCAGTAACGCTCTCTTTTATAGCGCAAACAGTTGAGTCACTGAAATATAAATGAATGTCAAGATGGCAAGATTCCATGTAGCTAGCAGCAAGATTCCTGTGCGATACACACACACACACACACACACACACACACACTCCTCCAAGCTGCCACGTTAGGACGGGAGTCGCGGGTTAGGTTTGAGAACTGAAACAAAGCTCTGAGTTTTATGCCACACTCAGGATGGCAAAGTTGGAGATGAGAATGAAATAATTTCTGAACTTCCCAAATTATCCTCATCACAAGGCGTCCAAGTGTAGAGTCAGTCTGTTTTAGATTTTACAAGTGATTACTTCTATGTTGATTAGTCTCATGTGATAAAACTCATACCTCTATAACCAGCATCACTCATTTGAAGGTAAGATGTTTACGCCTTGATGTCTGCGTGATGTGACGGGAAAAAACCTGACTGAGTTTGTAATACGAGCCACAGGAAGCTTTAAAAAAAAATCACGAGCAACAGTATAAAGCACAGATCACTTTTTTTCGTTTTATTTAGATGTTAAACCCGACCAAAGTGAAATATGCAGATTTTTCGGATATTACGTGGTAAAGTTGTTTAGTTTTATATTGATACATTCACTACATATTTGAGATTCTCCCATCTATTCTAACACAGATGTTTAATTTTCTTACACTGGGACGGGCAGAGAAACGAGTACAAGTGAATATAATTTTCCAGCTTCTCCCATTAAAACCAGTTGAATCAGTGTGTTATAGCAGTCAGTTAGGGAGCGTGTAAAAAGTGTGGACAACTGTGTAAGATTCTACAAAGATTAAAGTTATCTAATTCACATTATACCTAAAACAATGATGTGCTGAAATACTGCATAGATGGAATATTTATTTTCGTTTAATAAAAATTATTGATGATGTTTGATTACATGTTAAACTAAGTAATAACTTTGGTAATCGGATTATGAATTGCACAATTATTCGATAGCTCTTATTAAGCTTTAAAAGCTTTATCAGTTTTTAAATTTAGCTTGAGGTTGTTTTGTGCATGTGGCAACTAACAGAACATTGTTATTAATATGTTATTATTAAGTTATTATATTAAGTATATAATTATAAATTACAAAAATCCCTCTTTTTCCAAAAAATTGTGTGACCGTTTTGGCCCGGTTTGGTGGTAATCGCATAGAGAAAGTTGTCCAGCTCAAAAAGATTCAAATGTGGACCAGGGACTAGCCGCGCAGGCGTCCTAATATCATCACATTCCAACCTGGGTGCTGATGTTCATGAAGGACACTTTTAGAAGGACACACTATGATGTAATAGTGCTTGGGCCCTAATTAAAGCTTAATGATGAAGGATGATAATTATAGGAGTTACAGTAAGTTGAAATAGTAAGAAAACTTTTTAGAACACATATTAAGTATGTGGTGTTTAAGGGGCGTGGTCAAGTGACAGGGGCGTGGTCAAGCATGAATGGCCTGCACATCTCCACACCAGAGAGTTTACAGTTTGTGCGAGAATCAACTAATTTAGTCAACATGACGAATAATCGTTGCATCCCAAGATAACGTGTGTAGACGTACCGCGGCACATAAAATCAGGATTAATTAGTCTTAACTACAGCAAGCTGCTGTAAAATGGTAAAGCACTTTATTTTTTTCTTTAAAAAAAACAAAAACATTATGAATTACACTATAGCAGACGCTATTCTTACTAGATTCTGTAACCACAATACAGCGGCACCTCGACATACAAATTTAGTTCGTTCTTAAGGTGAAATTTCGTATTGCGAAACACATTTTCCCGTTGGAAATAATATACATGCAGATAATCTACTCCAGACATCCAAAAATATTGCCAATGTTACAAATTTCCAACACTACAATCATGTCTTTGCATATATTCAACATTTAGAAAAGACATGGAGAAATAAATAAACTTTAAACGTCTCTTCACCTAAACCTCCTGAGACTCAACTGTTGTGTACACAGTAACTTCTACAAACAGTTTTTATTAATTCAAAGCTGATAACTATAAATTTAATCAATGTCTTCAACCAGGAAGAAGTTTCGCAAAGGATTACACCCAACAGTCCTCATATAAGCATGGTACAAGAACACAGTGGAGCCTTGTATTGCAAGCATAATTCATTCAGGAAGCGTGCTTGTATATCAAAACACTCGTATATCAAAGCAAATTTCCCCTCATAAGAAATAATGAAAACTCAAACGATTCGTTCCACAACCCAAAAATATTCATGTAAAAATAATTAATGCAAAATATAAAACAAACAAAAATAAATTAACCTGCACTTTACCTTCGCAAAAAGAACTGGTGTTAGTGAGACAATTTGGGAGAAAATGTCTCGTCCTCATATGAGGACATTTGGGTCTCAAGAGGACTCTTGGCACCAGTTGCTTTAAAAACGAAACTGAAAGTGTCTCTCTTTTTCTTCTCAGTGAGGTGTTTCACAACATTCTCGGCAATCATGTTGCTATGTTTTCACTAAATGATTCCACAAAATGCCAAAAAGATACAAAAAAAAACACACACGTAAGCTCGCTTCACTTGGCTTTCCACAGACCCAAACGCAGTTTTGAGCGTCTCCCAGAGGTGCATGCAACTTAGCCGGCATTTAGCTCGGTGCGTCGCTCGTATGTTGAAAATGCTTCATATGCCGAGGCAAATTTTTTGCACAATTTCAGTTTTTGCACCGCTGTATTCCTAACCAATTTTTACCAAACGCAGAACTTCAGCGGGCTGAGGAGAAGCTATCAAAAAAGTTGCAAAATCATTATTTTTCACTTAATTAACTAGAGATAACCGAGAGCTCAGCAGGTATATTATTACCTCACAGTATGATATAAAAGGTGATGACGACGCCGTCTCTGTTACATTCGATGACACTGCAGTCAGTCGGACGGTGAGGGATGTCCCCACTACACCGGCAGCGGGCCAAACTGAACTTCTGATATTAGATTATAAGCGACGTTTAGTAAGGCAGAGGTACTAACAATGCAAGCGTCTGCTTCTGGGTGACACACACACACACACACACAAGACTTGTATCTTTGTATCTAATCAGAACATGACGCTGATCCTAACAGAGATTTGTCTACATTATATGTGGTTAATGATTACTCATCAAAAGGCTTTAAATTTTTTTTTATCATCTTATTCTTTCGGCTGCTCTTGTTAGGAGACGTGGCGTGGAGCATTTGTCTCCATCTAACTAATGTCCAAACACATCTACCTCATCAATCTAACCTCCTGTCCTCCTCCCTCGCAACATCCATAGAGCTCCTCTTAGGCCTTCCTTCTTCTCCTCCTCCTCCTCCTCCACCCCATCTAGAACATTCACGATATGGTTATAATTAAATACTCAACTCAATTTACTAAAGCTTGCTTTAGTTCAACGGAAAAAAAACACACACAACAGATCCAGGGGATTGTAACAGGGGACTGGAGCCTATGAGGGTGCACACACACACGCACTCATTCACACACTACAGGCAATTTGGGGACATCAATTAACCTAATCTGCAAGTGGTTGGACTGTGGGAGGAAACCGGAGTACCTGGAGGAAACCCACCAAGCACAGGGAGAACATGCAAACTCCACACACACACACACACACAGACCCCGAGACGGGAATCAAACTCTGATCCTGAATGTGTCAAGCCACAGTGCTAACCACTACACTACCGTGCTGCCTAGTTTGAAATTATAATAATAATAATAATAATAATGATCTAAACCAAAAAGCTGTTCAGAAAGCATGCGCACGGCTTCAGTAACCAGCAGTGAAAAATAACAGAGCTGTTTATTTAATTTCAACTTACACCCTTCAGTTTGCAAGTGACTGTTTCATCATTAATAATTCACATCAGAAAAACAAACATGATAAAAATGCAGTTCTTAAAAATATTCTCTGTGATGCACAAACATCATTCCATGCATATGTACCGCTCTCCACCCATCTCAGAGCTGTCTGGACTGTTTGTTTAACCTTCAACAAAACCAGGAAATTCCCCAAATTCACCAGACTTGCATTAGAATGAATAAGGACAGAATGCAATATTATAGAGTTACATAAAATAAAAAAAAAAAAATCCCCTTATTGAGATCTCTCTCTAATGTTTACACAGAAAACAAACAAAAAAAATAGGGAGTCTATAAAACTTTTACCATGACAACAATTTTATATAAAAGAAAGGTTTGTCTGTACATTCATCAGAACTCGATCTTTCAGTGATATCCAATATAGGTTGGACAGAATTTGATGAAACTTTTGCAGTACTTAGACATCTGCCTGAAGTTTAACCTGCACCATAAGTTAAATCAATATGGTGAGTAAAAGCGATGTTGATGAACATCTAATGAACAGTTATGTGTGGGATTTACTAATCCACTTTAAAATAAGCTACTAATGCGCTTCTTCTCAATGTAAACAAACACCTGCACCAATAGATATTAATTAGAAAAGATCAAGTGAATATTTTTACTGGGATTAGTTCATATCTTCACTTTGGCTGAAATAACAGCGCTGAAGTGGTATAAGTGAATTTTAACACGCTGGAGTCGTTTTAAGACAAAACT
>JAOVVA010000030.1:11896524-11924566 GCA_028565275.1 Leiocassis micropogon | reverse complement strand
CGAGCAAAGATTTTTAATAAATTTTGACTTGAAAAACAAGCAAGTCTTGGTTTACGAGTACCGAGTATCATGTATCATGCATGCGCTTCTTGTTTTGACGTCAAGCATCACGCGATCACAACTGAGCCAATGGTTTTTCTCTCTCTTGTGCTGCAGAATTGTGGGTAATTGTCTCCCCTGCTGGGTCTTAGTGCTTGTCTCTCACTGGTATAATCAACCAGCGTATACTGTTTACTAGAACACCGTGACCATGCGTGTGCGCGTAAAATATCTTTTATTTTGTTGTTTGTTAGCAGTACAATAAACATGTACTGTTTATTATAACACACATGTGTGCGCGAGTGTAAAGCAAGAGAAAGTCTCATTAGAGAGGTTAAAGATCCATTTTCTCTCTCTCTGTATCAGCCTGTCGTTATGTGTGTGCGCGCATAATTTGACACCGTGCCCCTTCACACACACACTCTGCTCTACACAGAAACACTGCTCTGTCACGATTCTTTTCAAAAATAAAGTGCAGGTTCATTTGTTTATTTTTTTTACTTTACGACAGTGATTCCGTTAGTACACGCTCACGCGAGTGTTATTAGCGATGTTACTTGCAAATTTTTCCAATAAAACAGTCTTTCCCTTAATGTGTGTGTGTGTGTGTGTGTGTGTGTGTGTGTGTGTGTGTGAAACTCAAATAAGAGAGGAGAAAGATTTACTGTGTAAGATGAGAAGGGGAAGAGGGGAAGAGGGGGAGGGGCTGATCATACGAATTATGCTCGTAATCCAAGGTTCCACTGTAGATGTAATGCGGGCCAAAACAAAGCATTGAAGTCATGGTTATTTTCAAAAGAGATGGTCTATTTCAATGGCAAAATTAAAAAATCTAATTGATGAAAAATCAACTGAAAATAGCTCCATTACAATTCTAAACATATTAACAGTTTCTTTTACTCACTTTTAGCTCACCCACGATGATAGTACTTTCTCCTATAGTGTCCATTATAATTGCAAGCAAATTGGTAATTATGTGACTTCTAGCGACTTTTAGGACAGCCTGTAGCTACTTTCCTTACTGAGGAGTGGCCAACACTGTTCCAAAAAAAAAACACTGAAATGCATTGCCTCCTTTTGCCAATGATCAGATTTGAGTTGTGCATGCCTTTGCGATCTATGTGCATTGTGTTGTGTGCTGATGTCATCAACACATGGGATTTGCCTCCTCGTGCTCCGTTAGCTACAAATCCATAGTGTTTCATTCTCTGCTCTTTAGCCTTATCAGTCTCTCTCTCTCTCTCCAACACACACCTTTGTGTGCATAAGTAAAATGAGGCTATCCTCACATAAATTGTGGTGATCAGATCCTTGCTTGATACTCCAGATCACCTGTGTTCATGGGTTGGACTATTTATTTCACAGCTTCATCATTTGCTGTTTGTTTTGTGTTGGTTAATTGGTGACCTTAACGCGCCTAATGCACTGATTATAAAAATAAATATATCTCACAAACTAATCAATGATGATTGAATAGAATCGAATTTGGATAGAATGATCAAATAAATTATGTGGTGTTTTAAAGTATTTTCTGCAACTTTTTTGTATTAAAATGTTTGAGGCTGACATTTGTGACACTTCTCTATTTATAAAAATCATGTTAAAAAAAACTTAGTTGTTGCACTTTTAATCCATTTATCGAGTTACTGTCACGGTTCCTCAATCGGCGTGTGTGTTTAGGTGAGTGTGGCATAACTGCAGAGGCGAGCTGGCGGTTCAATGAAGGCTTTTATTAAAATAGAATACAAAACGAAACCAAAGCTCCTTTCTTCGAGCACTAGTAACTTTAATACTTCACTCCTTAACAGAAACACGACCGACATTAACCTTAACTATAACAAGAACAACAAAAGCTAGACGCCTGACTGGCTTTCAGTCAGGCTATTTATAATAAACATAATTACTTTCCTTGGTTCAGGTGAATGCTTGGGTCACCTGACCGAGGTGCAGCCTGGGAAATGAAGTCCAACTCAAACAAAACTACAACACAAAAAACATAACAAAACCGTCTTTGGGCACTTTGGCGCCCTCTAGGGGTTAACCCTTACAGTACCCCCCCTTAAAAACGCTCCTCCGGAGCGACACCGGAGGTCCCGGACCCAACACTGAGGCGGTCGGTGGAGCTGGAGCGACGTCCGCTGTGCTGGGCGGCGGCGGAGCTGGAGCGACGTCCGCTGATCTGGGAGGCGGCAGAGCTGAAGCGACTTCCACTGAGCTGGGCGACGGAGGAGCTGAAGCGACGTCTGCGAAGCCTGGAGGTGGAGGAAGGACGATGCTCTCCAGGCTGCTCCTTGTCTCCCCACTTTCACTTTCACGCAGCGGTGGAGGAGGTGGAGGAAACGCGTCCTCGTCGCCGTACAGCAGCGGCGCGTCGTCCTCAACGAGGAAGAGAGGCGGAGGTAGAGGAAGCACGTCGTCCTCTGTGTCGAGCAGAGGCTGAGAAGGAGGAAGCTCAGAGCCTGTTGCTTGGCTCTCGTGGAGTCGAACGAGCAGGTGTTGCAGCTCTGCAACAGCTCTCTCTCTCTCCTTGCTCCTCACTGTCCTTTATCCATTCCGCCAGCTCGGGCGAGATGGTGATTGCTCCCCCGCAAAAAACATCTGAGGGAGAGACCTCTGCTATGCCACTTTTACGGTCTAGCTTTCTGTCACGGTTCCTCAATCGGCGTGTGTGTTTAGGTGAGTGTGGCATAACTGCAGAGGCAAGCTGGCGGTTCAATGAAGGCTTTTATTAAAGTAGAATACAAAACGAAACCAAAGCTCCTTTCTTCGAGCACTAGTAACTTTAATACTTCACTCCTTAACAGAAACACGACCGACATTAACCTTAACTATGTAAGGATTGCAATGATATATCACAGTCATTCACAGACAAAACATGTCCAGCACATAATATTGTGTTTTTCTGTAAACTACAGAAATAATTCATATTTTGATTATGATAAATTTTATAAGCTGAATCAACTCACTTTTTTTTAAACCTACATGAAATAATTGCATGTTAATTAATAAGTAGGTGTTAATTAATGGCTGATAAAGTTAATTCATGGCTTTTTTTAACACAAAAAAGTGTTCTGAGTTTCTGTCAACACTGTCAGATATTTTGAAAAAATATATAAAGTCAGATAATCTTGTGGTCAACCAAAACTCCAAGGACCCCTTCATGACCTGTTTGTTCCACAACCTGCTCAACCTGGTCAGGTTCTTGTAAGTTGTAAGTAATCATTTTTATTTAAAAGGTTTGACATTGATACTGCTGTGGTCACAACCATAACCCGTCAACCCCGTATGTCTTAAATTATATTCAATTTGGGATCATTTTTAGTACAATTGTGGTAAGATAGCGATGCAAGGCTACAGGCAGTGAAAAGCAATGTCCAAGGAAAAATTTTTACTGAGCCACAGGTTTTCCAAAAAGGATTCACAAGGACCAAAGTCTAATAAATACAGGTAGCCAAAAGGGAAAAAAAGGAAAACAACTAACAAAAGAAACCATTCATAATACAAGTCAACAGGTAACAGAATATCAAATACAGTTGGCTACTGGTCCAACATACACTCTCTCTTCTTCAAATAGTTTTGTTCCTTCCCAACCTTCCAACTCCTCCTTCATTTTGCCAATGGTAACCCCTCATTAGTTACCAAATGAGCATTTTACATATTACAGAGAATTTATTAACATACAGAAAGTATTTTAAACAACCCTCTCCTTTAGTAATTGATATTTCATCATAATTATCCAATATTTACACATTGATGAATTTTAACAACATTAAATGTGTAAACAAGTAAAGGTTTTCAAAACAAAAGTCTGTTTTCATTCAATACATGATTGTTAAAGTGCTACTTCACAACAATTAATCAATTTCAAGCACATAAAATATGCATCTATTAAATTATGCAAAATGAAACATACACAGAAGTTATTTCTAGCATAATGTTTCACTAATTAAAATACTGTTTACGTTTTACAAATCATTCGTTGTTGTTAATCTCCTGTTAATATTTATTGCATTGTTTAAAGCATGATTCATTGCTGTAAAAGGGAACACACATATAAACGTTCATTCACACACTATGGGCAATCTGGGAACGCCAACTAACCTAATCTGCATGTCTTTGGACTATGGGAGGAAACCCACCAAGCACAGGGAGAACATGCAAACCCCATAAATATGGACCCAGGAGGTGCAAGGCAACAGTGCTAACCACAAAAAAGATCAGCTCGCTGCCGATCCTGATGTTGCTCAAATGTTTTGGCATCCCTTACTTCTGCCTGCACGATCACATTATGACATAAATGTTGATGATGACGCTGCCTACCATTTTAGTCATTGAGATGATGATTTCACTCACTGATAATAATTGACTGATACTTGCATGTGTGACTACCTGTACAAACACCACCGCCCACTAGCCATGTGTGTCCCATCACACATTACCCAAACAAACTTAATATGTTTTCAAGAAAATAAATATAATTTAAATACTGGGAACCTTGGATTACGAACATAATTTGTTCCGGAAGTGGGCTCGTATTTCATCTTACACAGTGACCCTTTTTCCTCTCTTATTTGAGTTTCACACACACACACACACACAAACACAAACACACACACACAAACACAAACACACACACACACACACACACATTAACGGAAAAAAATACAAGGAACATCGCTAATGACACTCGCAAGAGCGCATACTAACGGCATCACTGCTGTAAAGTAAAAATAAAACAAATTAACCTGCACTTTACCTTTGAAAAGAATTGCAACAGAGCAGTGTTTCCATTAGAGAGAGAGAGAGAGAGAGAGAGAGTGTGTGTGTGTGTGTGTGTGTGTGTGTGTGAAGGCGAGAGGAGGAGGGTTGTGTGTGTAAAGGTGAAAGGAGCAGGGGTGTGTGTGTGTGAAGGTGAGATGGGGAGGGTTGTGTGTTTGAAGGAGCATGGTGTCCAATGACTTGCGTGCAGACAAAGAGCAGGTAGATACAGAGAGAGAGAGAGAGAAAATAGATCTTTAACCTCTCTAATGCTTTTGCTTTACACGCGCGCACACACATGTGTAATAATAAACAGTACATGCGCACTGTACAGACACGCATACTGTGCGTACACAAAATAAAATATGTTTTACACACACACGTGGTCACAGTGTTTTAGTAAACAGTACCTGCGTGCACGGATGTTGATTATACCAGTAAGAGATGAGCACTAAGACAGAGCAGGGGAGACGATTACCCACAATTCCGCAGCACAAGAGGGAGAAAAACCATTGGCTCAGTTGTGATCATGTGAAGAAGCGAAAACAAAACAAGACACAAGAAGCGCACACGGTACTCGTAAAACCAAGACTTGTTTGTTTTTCGAGTCAAAATTTATTTAAAATCTTTGCTTGTATTGCGGAACACTCGCAAACCGTGTTACTCGCAATCTGAGGTTCCACTGTACACTCCCATACATTATCATAATGTCTGACGGTGTTGACAAAAATCTTGTGATGCACTGTAAAGGTTGTCATTTGTACGGAAAATGGAGGAGGTTGTTCCAAATCAGGGGTTGATAACCCACACCTCTTTTTTCAAATTAAAAACATGTTTTGAGCTCTTCTTACATTTAGAAAAGAATATACAAAAACATTTAAGTGATATTTAAATTTTGTTTTATGCTATTAATATCATAACACGTGGTATTTGGATAATTTTATTACATAGCCTTTATTTTTATTTATTTATTCATGTATATATATATATATATATAGTTTTATAGATCTGTATATATGTTTATATCGCACTGCTAACTTACATTTCTGGTTAGATGCTAACTGCATTTTGTTGCCTTGTAACTATGTGCAATGACAATAAAGTTGAATCTAATCTAATCTAATCTAATATAGTAAAATCTGTGGAAGAATAACAGAAATGGCCATACAGATCAGTATCAAGTAAAGGCTAAGGAAATATCACTTTCAATCCAAACTTCTTAAAGTGCAAAGTAGGTGTGAATAGAAAAGGGCTAACAGGTCTTTCTGCCAACAATAAAGAAATATGAATATCTTCCTCAAAGTTTTTGTTTAATGGTTAAGCTTTCCAAATTGTTTCTACTTATCTCATGTGAGCACTTTGTAGAAATCTTCGCTTAAAGACATGGACCATAGAAGTCCTAAGGGTCGTAGATTTCTATACAACAGAGTGAAAACAGTGTGAAAGTTGAACATCCATAACTTAAATCTGTGCTGAAAACAACAAGCTGCAAAAATGTGATATCAGACAGCAGAGGGCAGCACTTTCCATGGTATAAAGCTGAATGTGCTGAAAGATGAACACAGAACCGGGTTAAAACAAAAAGATTGTGACTGCTTGTGAGTACACCATCCAGTGAAGAAGGTTTGTAAACAGGTAATGCAGTATCTACAAAATAATGCAGCAATTTAGACAGATCATGGTGTATGGTCACCCTTCTATAGACAGCTGCAAATTGTCGAGAGTCACTGTGTCCAATTCTGGTGTATTCTCTTGCATCTTCATGTTTAACAGGTCAGGCGCAGAATGATCATTTAGCCGTAAACCAAGATTGGGGACACACTGCACACTGCGAAATGTAGGAATAAGGCCAATGTCTGAGTTAGTTAAAGTGCAGTAATTCTGAGCAGGGTTTGGTGTGAAGGTTAATACTTCAGTGGGCTTGCAGATCTCAAGGTTGGGCTCAAGGTCATCCAAAGACACAAAACTCTCAACAGCTTCGAGCTTGCTCAAACATAGGAGGGTTTCCTGAACATCACAGTCATCAGGCACAAAATCAAGGTTGGTACAAGGATTGTTATCAGTGATGCATGTGTCAAATGTCAGACATGGTGCCCAGAATTCTGGTAAAGGACCCACGTAAGGTGTGTGACATTGGGAATACATGTCTGTGGTATGTTCTGGAAGCTGTTGTCTTGCTGTGATCTCCGTTATCATGTCAATTGTTGAAATTTCCTCGCTGTAAATTTGTTGTACATGACCTTTGCAGTGCCAAAGCTAAATTAAATGAAATAATAAAAGTCATTAATGTGTATGAAGTGAAACCATGCATTTGTCTGTTCGAAGTAAGTCACCCTACCTGGATGTTGCTCTGAGCTGTTTGGTTTAGGGGTGAGATGTGTGGAGCTGGAGTTTTCACCCATGCTATCTTTTTAATCTTCATTCTGTCATTAAAAACAATATGGTAACACACCTCTCTATCATCTCTCTATCATACTCATAGGTCACACATCACACATGCTTGGGCTATTTGATCACAGCTACTTGAATACGGCTACTACTTTAGTGTTTTTTTTACTATGAATAAATGTAAAAATGTACTGCACATTCTCTGTACTTGATTACCATTATAATCAGACATTGCCATGTGGACAGATAGTATTATTGAGTATTTCTGAAACTGATGGTTTCCGACAGATGAGAAAAAAGACCCTGCATGTACAGTTATTCAAATAACTACTCTGTACAACCATGGTGAGCAGAAAAACATCTCAGAACTCACACCAAAGCATGAGCTACAAAAGCGGAAGACCCCTATCAGGTTCCACTTCTGTCATTCAAGAACGAATCTGAGGCTTTCATGTGCACAGACACATTGCTAAAGACTAGAAGAATCTCACCTGGTCTTTTCTCCCCCATCTTCAACTGTCTAGTTTTGATGAGCCTGAGACTCAATGAGGTATTTTTGCTAACAGAACTGACACTTACTAGATGTTTTGTTTTTCTCACACCATTCTGTGACACCATACTAGGTTGAAAAACCTAGGAGATCAGCAGTTTGGGAAACACTCAATACTCAAAAACCACCGTGCCTCGGTCAAAGTCATTAAGATCACATTTTCCCTGATTCTGATGTTTAAGGCAAGCGTTAATTGAAGCTCTTGACTGCATGATTTATTCATTACACTTGCCTAAAGCTCTTGGGCAAGTTAAGAGAAACACAGGGGTTACCTTGCAACAGGGAATAACAACAGAGACATTAGTCCTACTGCCAAACAAATCGGAATGACAATTCCACTCTCCACAGATACTGTAAAACAAAACAAAACAAAACAAAACAATAAAAAGATAATCAAAGACAAATTTGTGGAATTTTCAGGCAATTGTGTTATACAAGATATCAAAGCGTTATTTCTCCTGAATAATTTAATTAATTATTCTTATCTCCAACCATTACACTAACTTCTGATGTTACTTCAGTTGTAACCCTGATTACTTCTGCACTTGCTTTATGTGTGTCACTAATTGGCTGGTCTGTTTTACAGTAGTTCCTGATTTTCGGTTTGTTTTGGTCTCACTTCTCTTATGTTATCGTGGTTATTTCCTAGCATTAGTGTTTACTTTGTGTTTTATGCTCATAGTTCATAATTCTCATATGTGCTAGTTCCTGTTTTTTCTTGAGTGTGTGTATTTACTGAGCTTATTTCTGTACCTGCATTCACTGTGCTGCTCTGAACTGACACGGGTCTGGTCTTCCACCTGATTTCAGTGCTCTCATGACTCGTTGTCCCATTATACTGAGCATTTTGAAGAATTTTGTTATATACCATAGCGATGTATTCAGTTCCTGGAGCAAAATGTGTCTCTGGGATCGTGTACTTTGTTTGTTTTGTATGCAGCTCTTTCTGGAAAAACACAGCATGTGAAAAAGATGATATCAGATACTGAAGTAATAGAAAACATTTTGTTTAGTGTGTTAGGGTTTATATATGTGTGATCAACAATAACAAAACTTGTCAAACAGTGAATGTTTAAGCAAAATGATACCAATTTGAATCCCCTTTTTTATAGGAATAATAAACTGAAAGGTCATCGTAATTTTACTTTATATTGATTTGTTATACTGTAGGTTATTTTCCCACATATAAGTCTTACCATTTGTGTGCCTCCAAATGGTAAAATCTGGATCTTCTGTAAACTAATATTTCTGAAAATGATTTAAACTGAACTCATAACTCAACCACAAGTACAACCATACCATTTAAAAAGCTGGGATTACAGTTAAGATAAGACCTGATCAATAAATTGTTTAAGACCTGGCTAATAAATAAGACCTAGATGGTATGTTGGCAATTAGTAGGAATTTGCCCCTAGGTCTAAATATGTGTGTTTGCATGGTGTTCTAGTTTGTATTCCTGGATTAGATGTTAGACATTAATTCTTGATTAGACGTTGGACCTGTCTAGGACACAGTGGTTACTGAAAGTGTGTTTAAAGTATTTAAAGTAGAAATATCAAACTACATGTAAGTTATATACAGAGCATGCCAATTTTGTTCTAAACCTTTCTAGAACTTAGCAAATCTTTTCCAAGGCTGCCACATTTTTACCATAACTTACCCTGGTAGATTGTCCCACTTGTTGGTATCTCAAAATGTACTCAAAAGGCAAGATTTTACCATATATGTGAGTTTCATATCCACTGTTCCATATAAAGGTATAGTTCCCATTTTCATATTGCACCGTCAGATTATATGGAGTGATTGGTTTGACTGTGAAAGAAAAATTATATTTAGACTGCAGCAGAAACATGTATAATTACACTTAGAGTGGGTCCTCTTAAATGTTTATTCTGCATTCCTCTAAAAGTTGTAACTCGTAAACCTCCGACCAAGAAAAACCTTTCAACTTTGAATTCCTACTCTGAAACTCTGGATGTCTTCTCAACTTTAGTTCTCGAACCAGCATGCCTGCTCCCAGCATGAAGAGTAAACAGCACAACTTCTCTTTAAACAAGTTATACTGTATATAAAAATACAGTTAATTTGTTATCAAAACAAATTTTCCCATAATAAATAATGGAAACTCAAATGATTTGTTCCACAACCCAAAAATATTGATATAAAAATGATTAATACAAAGTATAAAGTAAAAATAAAACAAATTAAACTGCAAAAGAGGTATGGCTGAAGTAAGAGGAGAGGAGAGGGGGCCAATTGTGTACAATGACTTTCACACACACACAGACACACACACACACACACACACACACACACCAATGGAATAACTGCTCTGTCAGCAAACTTTTTTAACAAGTAACCTCTCTAATGGCACTTGCCTCCTTTTGCCTCCTATTGAGAATTTTGTGGAAATGTGACGTTGCATTGTCGGTAAACAGATTCATCTCCCGCACTGCAAGGCCGTTGTGGCAGTACAGTTATTAATGAACAGTCACCACACTTGGACACAAAATAAAAAGAAAAAAGCTTTATGCGCGCGCACACATGTGGTCACAATGTTATAATAAACAGTACACTCATACAGATGTTGACTGTACAAGTGACACACGGGCACTAAGACTGAGCATGGGAGACGATTACCCATAATCCCACAGCGTGCGAGAGAGAGAAGAACCACTGGCTCAGTTGTGGTTGCGTGACGCTCATACGTCAAGACCTCGCTTGTTTATCAAGTTAAAATTTATTTTAATAATTTGCCTGTCTTGCAAAGCGCTTGCAGACCAACTTCCTCGCAATCCAAGGTTCCACTGTATTAGCTTTAGATCAAACAACAGTAGGCAGATTCTCTTGTTAAGTCTATAACACTGCATCTCTACTGTACCATTTTGAGGAGAGAAATATGCTCATCACTCATCACAGTAGCTGGCTGGTCTGTTGCTAAGAAAAGATGAACAATGAGGTGCATGTGTTTTGTTTCCCCTTTCAGTTGGATTGGTTTGTTGAAATACAGACTTCACACATACGTGGTAAGTTAAATGCCGTTGGTTACATAATACAGATCATGTACAGTATGCTATGAAAAACATATTTCGGTAGGAACTCACTGTGATGTGCTGGCTTGTAACTGGACTTCAAAAGCACACACTGTTTAAGTTCACACAGGCTTATTTTAAATTCATGGTTATCCGTAAATGAAGATCGATGAGCAGCCACTTTTGCTCTGAATATGCAGCTGTAGCCATCCTTTTTCACTGCAAGCGAACAGAAACTGTTTGAGAAAGAAAGGAAAGATTGTACTTTAAGTTACATCTTTATATGCTGCTAACCTTTGCATAAAAATACATGGATTATGGATATAGTATGTTATAAATAAATACTTTATATTGTCATTTTTCATGTTAAATTCCAGCTGGTATGTAATATTTTCCTTCCTTTTGGTAATGGCTCTGGAATCTAAAAAACAGCTGATGTTCAACCAATAATCGGTATCACAGATGAGCAAATCTGAGCTGACCAGAGCTGAAAAATGAAAATAAAATTGTTATATATTTGATAAGGGAATGACATATGGTATAACAGAGCACATTATGCTGTAGTCCAGAAGTTCTTTCCACAGTATATGGTTACACAATGAGGAAACTGCAATGCTGTGTTTAAGTCAACTTATACACATCTTTTCATCTATAGATTCTTAAGACAAATATTATTGTTGTTATTTTGAAAAGACCCTCAACCATTTACATTTACATTTAGGCATTTGGCAGACGCTCTTATCCAGAGCGACTTACAAAAAGTACATTTCTTTACACTCATGGGAAAAACAAATGAATGAATGACAAACCTTGCTCTTTGGCTTGACATATTTGTGTAAAGATCAGTAATGCACAGAGAAGTCCATGTTGGAGCACCATTCTCACATGAAACAATCAGTACATTTAGTAAAAACTAGCCTGAGAAAGGAGACTCCAAGCTTCAAGTCAGAAAACCTGTGGTATAGCAAACATATTAACACATCTACTTTTTATGATACTTAAAGACAGAGGATAATTTTATATGCATTCAAAGAGACAGCTACAAATTTAAAACTTCCATTCTTAGAAGTGGAGGCTTTCCCCACCCCCCAAAATCATTGTTTATTAAAAAAAAAATAGAAACAACAAAGATAATGCACTATTACAATAAAAGTTACAAGACAAAAATAACCAGATGAAACATGTCAGTAATGTTTGCACTACTAATACTGTAATAAGTTTTCCTTTTTGCATAGAATTACAGAAAAACACAACAAAACAGTACCCGAGGCAGGTAACTAAAACATGGTATTTACCTTGTGAGCATTTGCAGATGAATAAGCTCTCTGTTTGTGCTAACTGTACAAGGCTTTATATACAGAGACGGTTCCTGTCTTAACCTCAACATTATCTTCCATCTATGATCAGTTAATGAAGTAGGTATCTTGATGGTTGGTTGCTTTGACATTTCGGAGTCATTTCTCTTCTGTGCGTAAACTGCGTACAACATCCTCTTAGTCAGAAAACCCAAAGCAAGCAGGTATGTTTTTTATGACACGGTAATTGAAACTGGAGACAAATAAGTTTGTGTAACTTCAAAACCCAACATGACATTCGTCATAGTACTCGTAAAACATAATTTGCATACATACTGAAAACTTCATGGGAACGTGTCATGCAGTTTTACTTTTGTACAGCTGCCATAAATAGAGTTTATCACACTTGATTGCACTTTAAGACTGGACTGGATTTAGAGGACTTGAAATCTCTTACTGGGAAAATAAATATGACATCAGAATAAATGACATGCTACTGATATGCATCTTGCATAATTCACTTTCTTTTTTACAGTCAGTCCTTTTTGTATATTGTAATATACTCCATGTTTCACTTTAGTGTCCCCTTTCTTTTAGTTGTTCTTGCACAGAGCCATGTAGAAGTGAGATCATGTTGTTAAGATCTCCTGTACACAGTAGAGTGTTTATATAGTAAGTGCTGCGTTAGTGAAATCAACAATAATTCTCAACTTAAAACACACCTACATGCGTTGTGTTTTCTTAGGCACTTATTTCAAAATAAACAGGGGGCTTTAAACAGGAATCTCAAATGTGATGGGTCGAAGCTAACTTTTATTTTCTTGTCAGTTAGATTAGAAGAAATAAAGTGTAACTACACTGGTATGCAAAAGAAATAAAAAGGACTTTTTAAGATAAAACATGCTTCTAGTACACATCACAGACACAAAGTAAATAAAAAACATCTGAGCAGTGGTTCTGTCTGATAACTGCAAAGAAATCAACTTTTTTATTTTAAACGCAACACAATTTTGGTCTGTCCAAACCTACTTACACAGCATCAAATCGGCTGCCAAAAGAGACCCCGAGATGACATTAGGTGCTTTAATATTTTGCCCAAGTGTTAAAAAAGCATAGAAATCTGTCAGTAGCTGAGATCAGCATTCTACTGTACTTGTGCACAAAGATGATCTGATATATTTGCATTTCAGTGGCTATCAGATTTAGTCTGAGAAGAATGCCCATGTAGCATTATCTTGTCATACTCAGTTTCCTCTTCACACATAAAACTTGATAACCCGTGCTAAAACTAAGGGCCATTATCATAGAGCTGGCATATAATCTTTACAATCTTTTGTTCTACACTACCATTTTTGCTTTGTTCAGAAAAACAGCAATTTGTACAAAATGATACCATCAAAGTCTCTTTTTGAAAAATTGCACAGGCAAATACCCAGAAATAAGTCAGCCTCATGACTTTAAGTTTATTGTTTTCTGCACTGTAGAGATGCAATGGTATTTCGTCCTTATTAAACATGCAACAAGGATTTTTTTTTGAAAGTTCCAAACCCTTTTGCATGATAGCCTGTCTGTATAGCAGTTCACAGAAACAGAAGATTCCTACAAAGAGTTACTATTTTCTCCTGAGGCTGGCATAAAAGCCACCCATTGCTTGACATAGTTTGAATGGGTCCCCACAGTGTCGCGCAATAAAGCAGTATCCGTCCGTTCTCCTCCTTCGCATTCAGAGCTCACTGGGCTCGAGCAGTCTGATTCCAAGAATCCACTATCAATGGTGTCTAAGTCAAGGCCGATTTGGGGATAACCATAATCAGAGTGTTCGTTGGAAATAAATGAATCCAGTGAGAGCTGTTCGCCATTTTCCTCATTGTTGGGTTGCAGCTGCCATTCATCAAAACCCTGTCCTTCTGATCCCCTCCTGGTGTCCGGTTCCAGATTCTCGCTCTCATCAGGAACATCAACTATGTTCCGATGAACCTCTTGGAAATCTGACATGCCGCCCTCCTGCCCAGACACCGTCACGGTATCCATGGAGATGTGGCCACCAGAGTGAGCAAGGCCAAGGCTGCTGCCTCCAAGGAAGTAACGCTTTGACAGGACTGGGTTTATCAAGCTGAGAAGACTCCACTCTCCTGGACTACTGCCTCCACTTGCCTGATCACAGAGAAGAGGCCTCTGCATCAGTGTGACAGCTTGCTGCTTTTCACTCAGCACCTGCAGCGGTGCACTTTTCTCCAATACTTCAAAGCTGCTGAAGGTAAACACTGGTCCGACCCATTTCTGTGAAAATAAAACATACTGTGTTAAGGATGACACCCATATATGCGTGTTGAAATGCTATAGATTTATTCCTGCCTTGCTGTTATAATAATCTCCACTCTTCCACTCTTATCGAGTCAAGCGCTAACGTTGAGAAGGATTCAGTTCTAGTTCATTACAAAGGTGTTCACTGGGGTGTTCAGTCGGGGATCTGTGCAGCACACTCAAGTACTTCCACTTTAACACCTTAACACACCATTTCTTTATGGAGCTTACTTTGTGCAATGGGGTATGGTCGGGCTGAAACAGGTTTGGAAGAATGTGTAATGGTCAGGTGTCCACATAGTTTTGTCTATATAGTGTACTTAATGCAATAGTATGATTTCGTCTACAGTGGACCCTCATGAGAACCAAAGGTCATGAGAGCTGGTGGTTTTTGTTCTTATTGGTTTTTGCTCAAGGCATGTCAAGGCAAAACAAGGCATGTTGCATTTATGTCATTTATTGATTTATATTTGGTATTTGATTTATCCTGGTCAGGATAGAAGGAGTTTAAATGACTAATATCCATTTGCTGGAGTTACTCTTGGCTAATTCCCACCCACCAGTTACTGTAGGTCTTCCCATCATATAACAGCTACCAATCCGGGAGGGTGAAGTCTATCGCATGCTTCTTTTGAGACACATGAAGCCAGCCAAGTACACATTTTAAAGCACTGCATTACAGCGCAGTGTAGCACACTTAGAGGAAGGTGAATCCACCCCTTCTGCAGGCATTAGCTGACAGATGCATGTGATTGGCTAGTGTCACTCTGAATAACAGGAAGAAGAGAATCTGTCCCAAACAGACAGCATGGCTGGTTTCCCTTCTCTGACTTATGGGCTGATCTGCTCATTTTGATTCATGCACACTCACATTCCTACAGACTTAAATAATTATTTTGATTGTGTAAAGCTGCTTTGCGACAATGACAATTGTTAAAAGCGCTATACAAATTGAATTGAATTGAATTATGGTAGTATTTTCACCCTTCTGCTCATCTTAGTATAATGAGGAATGATTATCTAAATCTAAAATCAGTCCTCAAGTCCTGAAATTACCGTCCAGTTTCGTTATTTCAGAAAATAAAATACTCAGAAGTGTGTATTTATTTGACCTAGGGCACTGCAGGGGTTATGTGAAGAAAAATAATACACTGGAACGTTGTGTGCAATGTCTAATATAATACATGGATTTTTTTTCTACGCTTAGTACACAATTTAAAAAGACAGACAGTATAATTCAGGGGTCATTTCAGGGTAAATGTTTGAAATGTTTTTAATGTCTTAAGTATCTTAAATGTCATCTTTCTGACTCAGAAGGGCGACACTAATGACTCATTCTCAAAGTAAGATAAAGTGCACTAGAGCTGAGTTTGAAGTTCAGATCAGTAAGATATAGTGAATCCAGTACAAGTTTTTTGCAGTCAGACTGCTCAAGAATTAATTTTCTGTCTTAAATTAAAGATCTAATACTTCTGATACTAACTGTCTCATTTTTCCACTGGAATTATATTTCACTCCCATCATCAGCTACATGGAAGGAATAACCTCCAACACAGTTAGTTAACATTTCTCAGAGGAGTAACTTTTTTTTTCTTTACAGCCACAAACCACTGCTACGTGCCAGCATGACATCGAAACATTAAAGGCTTGAAGTCTGGTTAATTCTGTGAGCTCAAGGCTGAGGGCTCCCCTTCTTTATTCAGTGGAAACTTCATAAAATTTCCCTTTGAGATACAAACATCTATATATAACTACCCACCTAATCTGAGTTTAGTGTTGAGATCAGAGTACTTTCCATTAGAGGGGAAAAGCGCTACTTTCATTTTGCACATGTAACTTAGGTCCACCCAGATGTGAGTGTCGCAGCCCTCCCAATGTTTTTTTTTTTTTGAAGCCCCTATAGACTGACTCATTCGCGTCCCCTTTTGCATGTGGTTAACAGAGTTATGCTATATTTCACATATAAAATTCCCTCTGACACACAATAGTCTCTTTCTATCTCTCTCCCTAGTTAACATTTGCTGCTGGATGAGCTCTAAAGTGAGCTCAGGCGTGTGCACTTCTTCAATATTTTCAAAAAACACACTCCATGCCACTTTCTTACCTTGAAATCCCCTTGGTATGTGTGATAAAGGGGTTTGAAGAAATCGTGGGGGTCCGGGATATATTGAAAGAGACATGGTTTCCTAAGCGACCCCCTGTACCTGGGGAACACAGTTAGAGAAGCTCATTTCATTATTTTTAACACAAGGTCAAGTGATTAAAAGAAGACACAAGAGATGAGAACTGAAAACAAGGGCCTTCTCGGTTCGAGGAGAACTGATGCACTAAAATGGGTGAAGTGTTCGATGCAGCAGCACTGCATAACTGACTTCCTTTACTTTCTTGCCTGTGTGAACCAAAGGTCTGTGTGCAAGCAGAACTTTGCTGCCTTTGTGGTTTATGTGAACGTAGGAGGCATGAAAGGACTGTGCGTGTACGGTAAAACGAGTGATATCAATTACTGGAAAAGGAGGTGGCACTCGGTGTTGAAAATCAGCCAAACTGTCCATTAAGTATCTAAGACCTCTCAAGAAAAGATGACAAAAATATTGTGATTATAATAATTATTAATTCAGTGTGTTCTGACTGTCCGAATAAAAATAAATAAAAACCTGATAGTGCATCAATGGTGTATGTTAATAATCATAATAAATATATAAAATATACTCACCATATCCCAAAGAATGCAACGAGTCCAAAAACAACAGGCAGCATCATGAAGTACCATAAAGAATCAAATGGCACTGTAAAGTCTGTAAAGTGAAAAAGGCTTTAAGTGACAAATTTAAATCAAAATTAAAAGGTACAGTCAATTACAATGAGTCAAATCATTTCTTTATTAATATATTATAACCTGTCCTACTTCATTTAAGAAGTCCTGATGATTCTAAAAGTCTTCAGGAAATACCAAGATATAATAACAGTGCAAAAATAGTAAACATAGAAATGGTGTAATACAGTATGTAGCTTAAATGTTGTTTAGTCTTAAATATGAAATTTTAAAATAATGATGCATGTGTTATGAACTTAATAGTGGAATCTGCAATAGATGCATGAATAACAAACCCAATCTTAAATTCCAATGTAATCATTTTAATGCTTGGTCATTAATGCTAAAATGTTTTGCATTTTATTTGCACAAAATTTGTATGTAGCAGAATTAACAAGTGTTAGGGCTCGGTGATGAACAGCAAAAAAATAATAATCTTTTTATTTATGGGTTAATAAGTCAGTGATGGTCTGCTGTTTATAAAACAGAACATGGAGAACATAAAAATTGAAGAACATTTTTTTCCATCAGTCCACGTGCAGACAAAAACTTGTTCTACCACACACACTGACGTTCAACAAGTTCAATCCAAACAACTTTCACAACCTGATATTTTCATGAACTGAAAATGAAATTCCCTTATTAAAACCGTTACACAATATTCCAGTAAAGTGAATAAGTTTGTTTATACACCGACCTTGGACGTCGGAGTGAGGGCAGGTGCATTCAACTCCGACACTCCACTTGCTCCATTCACTTTCAAAATCGTAGTCTTTCATTTGGGCTTGAACATCAAGCACATAGACTTTCCCTGGAGAGAGCAGGTCACACTGGATCTCCTGGTACCTGCAGTCCTCGCTGATGTTGTACACTTTGAAGTCCTCCTATGTAGTGAGGGGGAAATAAAATTATATAGTGTTCGGTGTGAACATGGTGTTCGGTATATTACAGTGGTTTTATTTTTCACATGCAGTTTTTACGTTCTCCACTTGATTTGCTAGTTTATGTTCAACAATGGATTTTTTTTTTGCTGTTTGAAATGCATCCATGATTTGTAATGTGCATTAATGTTACTAACTGTTTGGTTATTAATGCAGAAATAATGTTATTAAATTAATAACATTAATTGCTTAAGATTAACTGTGTAACAGAAGAAATGTTCAGTTAATACTAACAACAATGTGATGTAGGATGTGAAGACTTTTTACTGATGTAAAGTGAAGACTTTACCTCAATCATGATGACTTTTGGCCTTAAACGCACCCGATATATAAAACAATCAGGCCGGTCAAAATTTTCATAATTTTTATAGGCCATCTCCCAGGACAGGTTGAAATCTTTATTATTTTGAATGAGGGTGAGATTGACAGGTTGCAGTGGCTTAACTTTAAACAAAAAAGAAGAAAGAAATATTAACAATTGAAAGAAATTCTGAAAAAGCTAATTTGCATGTAAAATCAGAACCAACTATAGGTACACACGTACTGATCTGATCCAAGGACACAACTTTTAAAGGCTCCTCTTCCCAGTCGGTTTGTTGGTCGAATTGTTTTGCTCTGAGGGTGCATTCCGTGTCAGGGTTTGCTATCATATAGAAGTTCTCTAGTTCTATGGTACACCAGAGATGTGGTGGTCTGATGACACATCTCCCATCTATAAAGCCCATCTCATCACTGTAAACATGAAAACAGATGCCAAAAGTAAGAAATCTGATGCTTAACTCAAGCTTTCCACTGCATTTGGAAAGAAGAAAATGTCATTGGAAGTAAAGTTCATTGGAAGTATAATTATTATAGGCTTCACTGATTTATGAGGCATATATATATATATATATATATATATAAAACCATTTCACACCTGCAGTTTGTGTGAATCTCATAGGACAGGGATTTTTCAGATCCTGAACAGGAACAATTCAGTGTTGAAATATAGTCTGTTGTACATCTCACATCACATGCACCGCCTGCTGCAAAAAAAAGCACAACATGTTTATCTCAAAGTACTTGCATATTCCTTTGTATCTCTGCACAGCCTGCATATTCCCTGCTAACATACATACTGTAAATCACAAGAAACAGCAATCTAGAACCATTAGAAGAACTCTGACTTACTCTGCTGGATAATTCCACATAACACAAGCAGAAAAATGGCCAGGTATAATGTTGCCATTATAAAGAGGAGTACTTAAACTCAGAATTCAGCTCAGCTCAGCTCAAATGCTTGTTACACAGCACAAAAATTAAATCTGCAAAACACAAGCCAATCATATAAACTTCAGGGTAACTGTCTGTACAGTACACACACACATGGAACAGAAAAAATGGAAGAAGAAGACAAACAGAAAAATGTACAAGATGCAGAATTTACCTTTAGTTTGTTTTCACTTTCTCCTATCTCACTTCTGTTAAAAGGAAGAGGAAAATAGGAGGTGAAAAAAGAAGAAGAGAAGAAAAAGAACAAGAACAAGCAAACAATGGGCTTTAGATTTCTCTAGAAGTAGCTCGTAAACATGTCAAGAAGAAGCAGGAAGAAATAATTCCTGGCTTACTTTAACCGCTCTAAAAATCCCATCCAATTATTCCAATCGATCATATCCAAATCTCCAAACAAGCCTCTAATCAGGCTGCTGCTCCATTCTTTCCAGCAAACATGGCTTTTTAGAAACAGTTTATAGACCACTGCATAATCCCGAGCTATCAATGCTGTTCTATTCACCGACCAGTTCATTCAACAGATGACGTCTGAGACTTCATGACATGAAGGATGTGGTTTTGTGGTCTTCTGCAAAGAAAGCTGAAATGTCAAGCACCTCCTTCTATTTGCTACTTTTTTTCTGTTCTAAGGTCACAAGAAAGTGCAGTCTCATCGTTACTAAGATTTTTGTTTAAAAACATATATTTAAAAAAAAATCTAAATAATAAAAAAAAAAAAATTATAGATTATTTTCTCTGAACATGAGGTTAATGTTAATGTCCATAAGGTAGACTCATCTAAATTAATGTTGGAAAAATATATTGCCCAATATTGTTTTTTAAGTGGCTAGGCCATTTATTACTATTCTGAATTTGAAATACTATGTGCATGCAAATGTTTGAAAAATGCACTGTTCCTTTGTACAGAATCTAACTCTAATCTGTAATGTAACTGCATAGACACTGCGAGCTAGGTCAAGGTAAGTGTGTCAGGATATACTGTATGCAGTATTGTTATCAGCAATTATTTAACATTAAGCAAAAATGCAGAATATTAGGGACTTTTTTTTTTAATAACGCATATATTTTTGTGCAAATTTACAGTTATAGCACAAATTAGCAAATAAGGCATGCTGACAGAAGCCATCATGCTTCATACGACTGAAGAACATAAACAACAAAACATAAGCACACTGGAACCCGATGAGCCGATGTTAAACAAGGGAAGAACAAATTCAGGACATTTAACATAATTTTAATGTTGAATGGACCAAAAGTATTCAAATTAGAGAATTTGCAGCAACACTACAATATCAAACAGATACAACGTTTCATACATTTTGATGAAAATGTCTTGAACACATATTCAGTCTACAGTAAAAATAACCATAATAAACAATTTATGACATTGAAATGATATGAACTTTATATTTTCAACATTGCTGAATTCTGTGTCTATAAAGCTCTATAATTGTACGACTACAATATGTGTTCTTGTTCTACTCTATAGTACAACATGTGCCAGAGAACCTTCCTCTCCCAGGAGAACGCCACAACCAACGGTTTAAATTGAACACCTGCAAACAAAGAGTGCTTAAAAGATCAACCACCCCTTTTACTCCAATTTGTCTGCAACTTCTTTTTTGAGAGGAAAATTGCTTATCATGAAAAGATATATCAATTAAGCAATACTGCCTGATCAAGAGTGTGGTTATATTCTATCGTAGTCATAATTAAACATACCTGTGTTAATATTTGGTTTAACAACACAACTGCGAGTGCAATATTGATTTTACACAACAGTTTTATGAATATAATTATTTATTTGCAGTAACTGACATTTCAGACACAATAGTAATTTTTAGATTTATTTGCTTTGTTAACGGAAGTAACAGAGGTGCACCACCTCGCTGTAGACACGTGTTTATATCATTTACGCAGATTCTCAACACAGATTCCCGAAAACAAAGCATACTGAAGACTTCTGCAAAAGAAGACGATTTGCTCACGTAATGCAGGCACAGTTCTTGGCAGATTTTTACAGTTGAACACACTCTCCTTTAAAATTCACCTCAAGTAGGCATCAGGTGGTGTAAGATTGGGGGAATAGGCCGGGTATGGGAAGGAATTGTTCTGTCACCTTTTTCAAACTCGGTCCCCATTCAAGACCTCTTCCGTATGATCGGAAACAATATTCAACTATGAATAATTTTCCTTCGTCGAGCACACATTTCCAACAACAACTTGGACAACACAACTTTTTCACTACTGGGAACACACGTGTCTGGACATATGCCCCGTTGACAAACACAAATGCGCGTCCGAGATGTGCGAGTTTCAGGATTGTATATTTTGCCACATATAGTATTAGCAACTTTAGAAGGGGTGTTGCTTGTGCAATTAAATTATTGGTTGGGAACTAACTATTGAATTATTAATATTAAGAATAATTTAACACTCTATAAAAGTCAGGGTGACGCTTCCCATAAGAAATTTTACCATGGTATAAGTACCATGGTAGTTCAATAGTACTAGCAAGGTAACCACTGAAATGCCATAGTACTTACCACGGTAGTCACCAAAATACAATCGGACACACCATGGTACTTCCACAGCACCCACTGTAGTACATACCCAACTAAATTTTCTTATGTGTCAGCTCAGATTAGGGTTTGTCTGAAGTTTTTAATGCTCTCCTTGTGTCTGCTTTGGATTTCTCTGGGTTCTCAACAACCCAAATGTGGATTATTTTTATAGAACAACACAACACTCTGCTTTTTGTAAATTGATTTACATTGTCTGTTAGTGATAAGAAGTTTGGATAATTTTTGTGTCTCGGTTCTTTGACTCTCATTCGTCAAAATGAAAAAATCTTTTTTTGAGTCATTTAGTTCATTTTGTTCTTTTGATCAAAAATAAACAGACTTCCAACACGTCTACATTCACCAATTTTTGGCTATAGTTCCAGTAATGAAAATATTACAATGCAGCAAAGGACATATTATGATAAACAGAATGAGCAGCTCACCTCTTATTTCTTCTGGTCCGAATTGTTTGTTCTTTTGTCACGTGACTCTCATTGCGTAGCGTCTATGGAAGTCATGTGACAAAAGATCAAACGATTCGGGTTAGAAGACTTATAGGTAACTACTTATTTCTGTTTCCTGTACATAACCTACAGAGGTTTTTCGATGCTTTGTGCATGCTTGCCCAGTAGAAAATGAATAAATCACTCTCTGAGACCACTCGTTCTTCTGAATCACGTTCATGAACAACCCATCACTATTGTCTGTTGGATGCTGAGGTTGGAACTTCCAGGCAGAAGGTCTAGAAGAAGACCAGAGAGGAGATTTATGGATGCAGTGAGAGAGAGCAGAAGTTAGTTGGTGTGAGAGAAGAGGATGCAGAGGATAGGGTTAGATGGAGGCAGATGATTCGCTGTGGCGACCCCTGAAATGGAACAGGCAAAAGACAAAGAAGAAGAAAATTTACATTGTCTGTTGCTGACATAATAAAATGCTCAAATATTACAAAAGCCCTAATTATACATCTGATACAGTATTTAAAAAACGTTTATGGTGAGCATGGGGGTAATAAACAGAGACATTTCTGACAGACGTGTTTGTGTGTTTGCCATTGTCTCTCCTGGTGTCAGTAAGCTCATCGAAGCACAGTGGACAGACTGAGCTACTTTGCAACTCTACAAAGAGCATTAGTGAGGTCAGGTCAGGAGCATTAGTGAGGTCAGATGTTGGAATTTTGAGGAGACTGCAGTTCCAGTTTCCAGGCCAAAGATAGTTCATAGTTTGGTGAATTTTCCTTGTGCCCTACACACTCTTTGGCCAATGTTGTATTTTTTTTTCATGGTTTGGTTTGTTTACTGATTACCTACAAACCTACAGCCCACTCAGATTCGTACGTGTAAAATCACTTTCTCAAGTAAACTTGAAAAAAATTGACTGAATAATACTAAAATGTAAAAACATGGATAGAGTATCTGCTGTTATTTATTATTTATAAATACATCTGCAGGCTACCTCATCAGCACCAAACCTTAATTCATCTCCAAACAAAAAAAGATTTCACTGATGAACTGACGCACACAAGCTAACTCCATGTTAACTGTGGGTACGGTTTTATAAAAAAAAAAAGAAAAAAAGGGAGGAACAGAAAATGGAAATATGTGACGTCATAAAGGGGCTGGATTTAGCGGCTTCAAGGCGCCATTTTTAACAGCTTTTTACACGAGCCGCGATGTTAGCCCTGTTAACCGCCTGATAGAAAGCACAGCCACATTATCTCTATAATATTCTAAACTAAATTGCTTCATATTAAACGAAAAAAAAAAATTCCCCACAATTTCCCTCCCACGCCTTATCCCAAAACCGATTCTTAGATATCATTTGCTATTTTTTAACCAGCGAGATTTCCCCCTCTTTTGTTTATTTAGCATAAACAACTGTGTAAACCTACATGAATATAATTTAATAGTTGTAATTGTAAATCCAGTTTACAATAATAAATTACCCACAAGAAATTAATATTTTTATTCAGGCATTCAGCAGTCTCCTCATGGGTCCTACTGAGCCTGTGTTTTCACAGGAGGGAAACTTCGCTATCCAACAAGCCACAGCTAAGAGTTTCGCCATTATTTCTTAAAAGACCAATTGTGCGTGTCAGGGGGAAATACGGTGGTTTTCAAATCTAATTAAAGGTAAGATGTGAGATGTGAAACCAACGTCAAAAAGAAAATAAGAACAAATTGATGGGTGATTGTGGTGTTGGGTTTTTAATTTTGTTAGCCGGGATGCTAGCTCTCCTTAGCGCTAGGTGAAGTGTGTTTGAGCATCTTCATTAGTGAGCTACCTGTTTACACACACACACACGACCAATACGCGGCTTGAACATTTTAGTGTAATTACGCTTCAGTGCACTGTTTGTTTATTAGTTTGTTTGTGTATTAAAAAGTCTTGTGTGAGAGCCCTGTATATATATATATAATAATAATAATAATAATAATAATAATAATATATAAATAAAACTCTTTTCAGATGACCATATAAAGAAATGGTTTCACTATTCTATTGTGCAGGTTTGGAGTCGCAGGTGATTACATTGTAATTGTGTACATTACACAGTAATCAATATCCATGTGATCCAGGTAAAGAGAACAGGCAGGAATCAAGATTCAGGAAAATTCATAGAACTCTAATTTCCATGTCTTTTTAAAATCTTTTGATCGTTTTCATATCCAAAAATATGATTATAGTTTTGGAAACTGGTAATGTTGATAATATTTTTGGCTGGAGCAGATTATCTGCATTTACATTATTTCCTAAATGAAAATGTTTTGGAATACAAAATTTCGCCTTAATGGATTCAATTCATATGACACATACTCTTACAAGGTACCACTGTAAAAGTATGTGTAGGTGTAAGTCATTTAAAAACTTCGTTACTTGGTGAGAGAGCCTGAGAAGTATGGGGTGCGATGGCTAGCTAGTAAATTAGGCTGTACGTTAATTCCTTAAGAAAATGTGTTTGTAGCGCCTTGGGGTGAAGCTCCGAGAAGGCGCTCATGGATTTGAAATAAAAGTTCTAAAAAAGGATTTCTTTAATGCATTTTTAATTGTGTCCTGTTTATTGACAGGACCTGGGATTTTATTTCATGATCTTTGTCATGTCTGCATTTTCCCCTTACAGATTCCTCAGTATCAGTTTAAGGAGCTGCAAAAGTCATGTCTGGTATAGCTTTGAGTCGCCTTGCTCAAGAACGAAAGGCTTGGCGGAAGGATCATCCATTTGTAAGTATGAGGGTAAAGTTTAAAAAAAAAAAAAAAAAAAAAAAGCCGGGGGGGATGGGGGGATGGGAGTTGGGGTCCATATAGGGAACCTTTTATTACTAAGGAATACAATCCGGGAATTTAGTAACTAACGTGACTGAATGATCTGGGGCATCTGTAATATCTGTACTTTAGAAGCGGGACAAAAAGGAACAGGATAAAGTAACGTTTAGTGAATTAAAAAGGCCAACTGACCTTGGAGTAATTTTGTGGAATTGTCCTGAATGTGGCAGCAAATATCGCAGTCCTGATAAGGATCGTGCCGTCTGCTTACCTGACTGCTACCTCCAACACCCAACACCCACCATTCACACTAGCTAACAGTTTTAGCGTTCTAGAGTTTATAGACGATTGATGCAATACGTCCATCCAAACCCATTGGATTAGAGTGTGGAGCAGAAGCTTGGCAGGAAAAAAAGATTATTGCTTTGTATGATACATGGTTTTTAAACAATCAACAACACACATTACACAGCATTTCAGTGTTTATAAGATACATTACTTGCATTACTGTCAAAGGCAATAAGAAATATAGCTGCTAGAGACAAATTGGACAATAATGTTTAGTGGATTTGATTTTAATTGAATTGATTGGTAACTTTACAAACAACAATGATTTCTGCTCCTTTTTCCCAAACATTGGAATGAGAGATTGTGAATGAAAAGATAGGGAAGAGGAGCTTTCTCTTTCTCTCTCTATTGCTTCTCTATCAGTCACAGTGATGCACACACAGAGGGTTCTGCTCTGTGAGAACATGGATGTGAAAAAGGGCAGATAGTGCTTTTTTCTCCTAGTGGTTCATTGAGCATCAGGTACGTGTCTTCCGCTTGAGCAGGATAGTTACTACAGAAAAGAGACCTAAACGACTAGTGCTACAGACTGTTTACAAAATTGACATTCAATTAATTATGTTACATTATGCAAATGTAATTTAAAAATGTTTATTTAAAATATATATAAAAAAATTGTAACCTATTTATAGGTTGCAAAAATATTTTTAATATTTATTGCACATATAGGTTACAAAAGTACAGTATACAGATGTTTTTCCCTGTTCATTGCTAGTGTCCATATTCCTAAAAAAAAACCTGGAAAACTTAATTCTAATATAAAGCTTGTGAAATTTTCAGTTTTTCTTTAGATAAAAAAAAAAGAAGAAAATTTCTTTTTTGAGAGCATGTTTAGACCTCCAAAAATACCCGGATGCTGGAAAAATGCATCACACTATGATGTCACTCAGTATGATTTCACTGAGGAAGTTATTAGCCAATTTTCATCGAATTAGCCAATTTTAAGTTTTAGTAAAAAGCATCACACTATAATGTTATTCAATGTGATTATACTCATATTAAGCTTGTTAAGATTACCATTATGACAAAATATATACTATATAATTATATATACCTAATAAGTAGGTTATTAAGGGTGACATGCCCTTAATAACTTATGACACAAAATAACTTATTTCCTGTTGAGTTGAGCCCATGACATGCAATGTGAAAGTTGTTCGGCTTAATGAACTCTAAATGTGTACCGGGTTTCGCGTGCAAGTGTGTATGAGCTATGCAGCAAAATTTCGTATGAGGGCAGATTCCAACTTGTCTGCCATTTTCATGAGTTTTTGAGCATGTTTAGACCCCCAAAAAGACCACAATGGTGGAAAATAAAATTTCTTAGGAAAACAATATGGCCCTTGACACACTGCGATGACATAGGGCTGATGACATAGTGCTTGGGCACTCCAAAACAATAGGGCTCTCGCACACAGACATCTGAACTATGAAACATCAACACCATCATAGCAAGGCTGATGTCATACTGCTTGGGCGGTAAAAATAACTCAATTGAAATATAGTTGCAAGCAACAATGACGGACCCAAGCACCCTGTGCCATCGCCACTCCGGGGGCACCGCACAACCTGTGCGTTATTTGAGTGTGTTAAGCCCTTGAAAAGGCCATCGCTACCCGGTTGCACCGCACAACTTGCACACATCACACACTATACAGGGCTAATGTCAGTTTGGGCTCTAAATATTTGTTGAGTGCATTAGTGTGCGTGTGTGAGAGTGAGGGAGAGAGGTTTGTGTGTGTGTGACGGGTGGATGTGTCCGTCTGTGTGTGATGAGTAAATGTGCTTGTGTGTGAGTCCGTTTGATAACATTAGTTATGTGTGTGATGTGTGTGTGGGTGTGTGTGTTTTTGCGTGCGGGCATGTGAGACAGATGAGTGTGTGAGAGTTAAAATGTGTGATGTCAAGAATCGTTACAAACGTAAAGAAGAGAAAATGTAAGCCCAGTACAACGTTATGCACTGGTATGTAATGGTAGCATTATCCGACTTGTCACACAATGTTCTTCCTCGAGCTGACAAACTGGTGAAGCAGTGCAATGTTCACATGAGAGTCACAAAGTTTTGTTCATTATTTTATTTATCTTGGAAGTTTTTTGGGAGTTGGATGTTAACTGTACAGTAATTGCAGTTGAAAGCAAATTATGTGCAAGCTACTTTTTTGTGATTTGAGTGGTATTGTCTTAAAGCCATATATATATTGTGGATGGAGTGGCCTCCATCATCTATAAGTGGAAGAAGTTCGAAACCACCAGGACTCTTCCTAGAGCTGGCTGGCCATCTAAACTAAGCGATCGGGGGAGAAGGGCCTTAGTCAGGGAGGTGACCAAGAACCCGATGGTCACTCTGTCAGAACTCTGCAGCAATTCACCAATCAGACCTATATGGTAGAGTGGCCAGAAGGAAGCCACTCCTCAGTAAAAGGCACATGGCAGCCCGCCTGGAGTTTGCCAAAAGGCACCTGAAGGACTCTCAGACC
>JAOVVA010000030.1:11870552-11887646 GCA_028565275.1 Leiocassis micropogon | reverse complement strand
AAATAAAATAGGAGTAACGAGGCTATTTTTAAAATGTAAGGAGTAGAAAGTACAGATAATTGCGTGAAAATGTAAGGGGTTTAAGTAAAAAATCGGTTGAAAAATAATTACTCCAGTAAAGTATAGATACCCAAAATTTCTACTTAAGTACGGTAACGAAGTATTTATACTTCGTTACTTGACACCTCTGTTCATTAGAGGTCACATCCGAACAAGCTAAAAAAAGTTGGCAGTTCCAATACCTTGATGATCAACCGGTGCATCTCTATTATAAATGTGGGGGAAAAAAAGTGACTCGTAGTCATTGTAGCGATACATGAATTTCACACACGTGGTTTCTAGAGTTTACACAGGTTGGTTCGAAAACTAAAAACAGTGAGCAACAGTTCTGTCCTGTTGATGAGAGAGTTTACAGGAGAATAGCTAGGATGTTTTGTGCTAACAGGAGATCCATGGCAGCTCTGGTAACAAGGCTGTACAACCACAGTAAGCAGAAAAGCAACAGGATCAGATTGGAAAACCGTTACTTGGCATTGCTTCTTTTTCAATTTCCAATAATGTTCTTGTCAGAGTGGCTTTTGGATGTAAACCCCGAGCATAAAATAATGTGCTTTGAAGTTACATATACTTACTAGCTTCTTCTTTTGTAAATAGTCTCCAGGAAAACTTACAGCATTCATTTGTACCCTGGTTTGTCAAAAAATATGAAATGATATTTTGTTTTATTCTCAGACACCTTGGGAAGGCGGTTTGTTCAAACTGCGGATGCTCTTTAAGGACGACTATCCATCTTCCCCTCCAAAATGTGAGTGGCGAATCTAGTTTCCCTTCCTTATTACTTCAGGCTTTTTGTCAGTATAAAGCTGTAGATCGCTGATCTCCTGTTCGCTCCCGTCAGGTAAATTTGAGCCGCCACTCTTCCATCCCAATGTCTATCCATCAGGAACGGTCTGCCTATCAATTTTAGAGGAGGACAAAGACTGGAGGCCGGCTATTACAATCAAGCAGGTGAGCAGATCAGAATGAAAGTGCTTTGTACTGACTGATGTATCATTTAAGACGGTGTTTGTCTCCTCAGCACAGGTTTCTGTGTCAGACCTGATATATAAAATCAAACCAGCTTCTGTTTGGTCAGGTGATCCATTAGCAGTTTTAAAATGCCAGGCTGTTGTATGGTGTAAGTTGTACTCAGCTACATGCAAAAGCAGTCCTAGAATTTCAAACACAAAATGAAGTAAATTATAAAAATCCGAAATCATATTCCTCAGTTTGCATTTGGAATTCAGTCTGAGCCAGTATTTACATGGGGGCGGGGATAAGTGCTTACTGGCCACAAAGCAGGTATTTGTCTTCTGACTGGACAGAGGTCAAATGTAACATTATTGCAGACCCGTGCTAGTTTCCCCTTCAGCACAAGCGGCTATCATTTATAATTGCGTGTGTTGGTTTATTGCTTTATTTCATGAACATAAAGTAAGTTTCTGTGTTTGTTAGTTGTTTACAAATAAAGTTTCATCCATATACCTTTATAATTACAATGAAGGGGAAACAGATTACACACTCACACCTGAAATTGAAGAATGAAACACTAGTAGTATGTAAGAGTGCCTCCTCTATAATACTATATGGGGAATTATAACACACTACAGTGATGTTTTTGGGTGTAGTCATTATGAATACTAATATGTCAACTTTGCCCCTGCTGTCAGTCAAACTGCAGATACAAATGAGCTTTAAATGGCCTTGCTTTGTGGTCGAGTCCCTCCATCTGTACGACCTGCATTAAGTGCCAAAGTTTTTAAAATAATAAAAAGCACTATAAGGAACGCACACTAATGGAATCAGTGCTTTCTGACAGAGAGAGAGACTTTGGATCTTTAACTAAGAACCTCTCTAATGACACTTGCTTTTGCTTTACACACACACACACACACACACACACATACGGTCCCAATGTTATAGTACAGAGTACACGCGCGCTCGTATGTTGACTATATGAATGACACCTGTGCACTGAGACAATTACCCACAAGCGTGCAGGAGAGAAAAACCATTGGCTCAGCTGTGATCACATGACGCTCGGCAGACAAAGCACATGCGTACTACTCGTATATCAAGACCTCGCTCGTTCATTACTTTAGTTGAAATAATGATATTATAAAGGTTAAGATGTATTAAATTTTGCTCGTCTTGCAGTGGAGAATGTTTTGGTTGTGCTGATGGCTGGCTGTGAAAAGCTAGCGGCTTAGTGGTGGAATTAAAGAGTTTGTTTATAAAAAAAGAAGCTGAAACTAAAAGCTGAAAGTGCTTATAAAAGTAGATTAGGAATAGATGTCTTGATAAATAAAAAATAAAAAAAAGTCTTGATCAAAGTAAAGGTAATATGTTCCATAAAATGCACAACAAACTAAGCATACAAAAATAATCCACACCAGGGTGTGTGATTCAACATGACATAAACAGAGTTACAGTTACCTTCCTGAAGTGCATTATTTTAGTATATAACTTCAGATCTCGAGTGAGACACCACTTAGACAACAGCAGTTTGAAAAGGTTTAAATTTAATTTATTAATCTATCTCTCTACATCTATCTATTACTAGATTTTCTCTCTCTCTCTCTCTCTCGTCATTTTAATGAGAAGAAAGTGTAAACCGCTACAAAAAGAAAAAACACCACATCAATGAACAACATTTTTTAAAAATCTTATCAGTATCAGTCTTGGATACATACAGGTATGTTCAAGTCTCTGTGAATGAGCTGCTCCGTTGAAACAGTAACACATTTGAATGAGTGTATTGATATTAACCAAGACTTTACATTACAGCCAGAACTACAGGAACCGTGCACACTTTAGACCAATCATATTAGAGTATAAAATGGTGCTGTGGTGGTATAAATATTATTTGGAGAAATGACTGGTATTTGCCAGCTCGATGAGAGTTCTATTACAGATCTAGCAGTTACTTCCCCCATGACTTTCTGTTGTAAAAATAGGGGCATGACATTTCAGGTGGGGTTTATAAAGCAGCCATGATCATGAGGTTATCATTGTCATCATCAAACTTGCATTTGTTATGATGACGGTATTTGAGCTCAACAGGTTCAACCTGACTGAGCTTTTAAAGGTCCTGTATGTTATTTCTTTAACAACTTAAGGCTTTCTTTAAGGTTTCGGAGCTCCTCCAAAGTGTGTGTTAATGTTCCAACTGAAAAACCCCTCAGACAATTTCATACATTTTTTTTATTTCTCAATCTCTCTTTATTTCACCCCTCCTCTATATAGACTGTTTCAGTGTCTATATAAATTAGCTACTACTGAGCCACATCCCTGCCAAAGAACAGCAAAGGCCAGGGCAGGGGTATCTTTTTTTTGTTTGTTTGTATAATGAGATCACAATAAGGGAGAAAATATAATTAGCTTGTTTAAGCCCCAGGAAATGCAAAAAGGGAAAAATAAACAAAAAGCAGGGAACATAATTTTTTTTCTCACATATTTGTATGTAGATGCTCACAGGAGACCCATGGAATGTCTAAAATACATTTTGCATAATAGGTGGTGTTTAGACATTGGAAAAGAAACCAATGTTTGTTTGGTAATTAGTTTAGGTTTTTCATACTTCTCATCATTGCCAGACAAATCCCAACTTTTGTGTCTCAATTAGTTACAAGAATTCAGTCTCCTGTTTGATTGTTTGAATTTTCACTGCATGTGAAATGCGAGCCAATCCTAGAACATGAAACTTCACAAATTAAAAAAAGTCTATGCAAGACTTTAAATAGCATTAATTTGAATAGAAAAGTGGACAAATGATGAATTGCAATTTTCAGAATTGGAAATATACAATAAACAGCCAACATATGTTTGTTTACGTTTTAAATATTTGTACTGATCTGGTTGTATAAGCATACATTTAAATTAATAAAACATGTTGCTTGAAGGCTGAGCCTCCACATATGGGCCACCGCACACGAACATGCACACATGGACGCACACACACGCGTACATGCACACACACAGCCAGACAAAGAAGTGAGAATTGACTCACCATGTCAGCCTCTTAGTTTATATCTATTAAAGCTTGCAATTGCTGAAACACAGCCTGGAACAAGAGCTAATAAGAAACAAGAACTCACAAACAAGAACTAAAAATATTCACAGAGAAAGGAAGTCCGTGGGTGGATAAGTGCCAGTTGGTTGTTGAGTTTGATGTAAATATTTTTTTAACTGTCTGGAAAGAAGTGCTGCCGTATTGTCAGATTTGATTAACTAAAATTACATTTACTTTCAGAACAAATTTCTAATCATTTATTGTGCTCAGTTTCAGCTCTTTGTGTGTGAATATAAACTGCAGGTTTTGACTTGAGTTGTTAATGAGTAAGTGGATAAAAGGAGAAAGTGTTCATGCTCCAAAATAAAAGTACACAATATATGTATTAATGGATTTGACTCCAAATAACAGCAGTTATCTAATAAGGGTTGAGAGCTTCTAATTGTCTTGTATACTTTGTGCCTGAAGGGGGCAGAATGTTCTCATGATAGGCAGGTGTTCAGTCCTTTTGACCTCTCATTGGATTTCTCTTTTCTAGATCTTGCTAGGCATCCAAGAACTCCTAAATGAGCCAAATATTCAGGATCCTGCACAAGCCGAGGCATACACAATCTACTGGTAATGTCGGTGTAATTACTGAGCTTCCATATATTCTACTTCAGGATGGAAGGAAACTGCTATCTATCTATCTATCTATCTATCTATCTATCTATCTATCTGTCTATCTGTCTATCTCTCTCTCTATCTCTCTATCTCTCTATCTCTCTCTCTTTCTATATACTCATACACACGCACACTGTATATATACTGTATATATAGAACAATGGCAAGCAACAGTGTGACAGTTTGCTATTAACCTAATGCTGATGGTTTCATTTATGTTTTTTCCCCACAGCCAAAACAGAGTGGAATATGAAAAAAGGGTCCGAGCACAAGCCAAAAAGTTCTCTCCATAAGTCTCAAGAATTTTCTGTGACGGAACGAAATATCGGACCGTGCCCCACCCCCCTGCAGTTCTTCTTAGCTGCTCCTCTCATTGCCCTTCTCCTCTTTCCACAATTCTCCATGCAGGTGTGAAGAAAACTGAATGTGCCATCATCATGTCCGGTGACACCTAACTGAGCATTCTATCGGCTCATAATTTGACTTTGTCTTTTGGGAAAATAAATAAATAAATAAATAAATGGACATCATTGCCACGTATCAAAGCGAATCCGTAGCGCAGACACAAATTCCTCTTTCCAGGAATCCTGGGGTGCCACAGCTCTGCACGATTTCCATGTTTTCCCTCCTCCTGCACTCTTGAATCACAAGCAGCTTGCTAATTAGCTAATGTGTGTTTGATCAGGGAAAACAAAACTACACAATGGAGGCTTTTCTCTTCCTGAGGCCTGTCTCATGAAGCCTGATTAATCAGTTAGCTATCTATCTTTCAGCTTAACCCATGGGGCAGGTTATCCTACCGTACATTACCATGGTAACCACCTGCCTTAACTTAGATTCTCAGTTTATAAACAGCTCATGGGCCAGTTGTTTAATCCTCTATTTATAAATTACAGCTAATCTCTCGAAACTTTTTTTTCATTTAACATCTTATTAGAGGCTCTTTGCAGTTACTTTCCTTTTGGTTTTCCTACTCAGGGCCAGGTAAGATGATTTGTACTAATTAAAATGTAAGCTACATTTAAAACTTGGATCCTGTTCCAGCCCTTAGAGAACACAAGGCTGTTTTGCGTTTCATATGTCACCTCATCTTGACCGTACTGTAGGCACAGAAATTACTGGGATATTATATTATCCACTGAGCTTGAGTCAGACTGCTAAAATCAGTATGCTCAGTGGCGTCCCTCTTTTCTCTCACCGTTTTCTGTGTGTGACTTGTCCACCTGACCTACGTGCAGTTCGCAGAGCCTCGGTGTGTATAATGATTAGCTTGAATACCAGACATCCATGTTCAGTGTGTGTTTAACAGAAGAACTGGACCTGGATATACTCACACATACCTTGTTGGGCAACTTGATTGTTTGACCCCAAATATATGGACACCTGATCATTGGAACTAAGAACCGAATCTAAACCGGATCAAACTGAGCTTAGAGCTAAGTTTGTAGTGGAAGAACTCAAGTTTCCCGACTGATCTCAACCCCCTGAACAGCTTTTGGATGAACTGAAACTGAGGCCTATTTAACATTTTGACTTTAATGCATGAGCTCACTAATGTTTTGTAGATCAATAAACACTCACACACATGGCCCACAAGCTTTTCCAGAAGTTTGGAGATGATGTTGATGATTATTTGTATAAGTAGTATTAGTAGGATTATAACAGCAGAAGCAAGAACAACTCTAATTATCATGCTTGGGGTTTTTGAAATGGGATGTTCAACACTTGGGTGTCCAAATTATTTTGGTCATACATTGAATCATCTCTCTACCGTGTTTAGGACATGGTCCTTTCCATTTGCTGAAATTTATACTACTAATGAATTTAAAGCCATTTTCTTCTATCAAAAGGAGCAATGGTATTTATTAAATCTTGGTTTATAATCTTTTTTTTTTTCTGTTACATATTGTGCCTAACACCTTTCCATGCTTCTAACAGGTTAGGAACCCAGCTAACGTTTCTTTACCCTGCTTCTTGAGACATGGCCCTGGTCAGAAGATAATAAGCACTTAGGGATATGTTGTTTATACTTGCGATACGCCAGAGCTTCATATGTGCAAAATCGGAGCACTGGAGGGGGAAAAAAAACAATGAAAAGGCAAGCGTAATTATTAACCCAGAAGGAAATTTTGTGTGCTTCGGTTAATATTTTTATTTCCAACTGCCCTCTTTGATTCTCGTTCATGATTTTAATTATATAAGACACGCTGTTACTTAAACGTCAGTATTGCAGCTGCTGTAAAACAATGCTTTTATACTTTAATGTTTTTTTTTTATTTTTTTTATTAGTGTGTCTATATTACTTTCCATTCCCCGTGTGGGCAGTGTAGACAGCATGTTGTAATATAAGGTATGATAGATTTTTTTGCTGCTTTGGCAAAACATACACAAAAAAGCCCACTGAGTAAAAGAAAATTAAGGATATACAGTTATGTCTTGGTGTTTTTGTTCTTGTAAGTGTTTAGAGTAAATAAAAATGTTTATACATTGCCAAACTGGTGTTTGTGTCAATATGTAATATTTTCGTGTGATTAAAATTCTGCCTTAATGGCCCTAAAACAAACTTCTTTAATCAAGTCAATAAAAAGAAGAAGAAGAAGGAAAAAAAAGATGGAGTGACTGAAGCGTTGACCACCAGTTCTAGGGTTTTCACCACATCAACCAGGTAAGATTCAAGTTCACAATTTTCACCATCCAACAAAAGCTCTATTGCTTCATTCAGCTGCAAGAGCAATAGTGAGATCAGGTCCCAGTTGGTTTAGTGAATTCGGTCAGGATTCTTCTGTTTCAGCTGTAACACGCCATGTCTTCATGGAGCTCGCTTTATGCATGGAGGCATAGTCATGCTCGAAAAGGTTTGGATCTTTTATTTCCAGTGAAGGGAAACTAGGGAAATGCTACAGAATATAACGGTGTCTTAAACTGTATCCAGGAAGGGCCAGGGTGGGTGCAGGCTTTCATTCCAACCAAACAGAAGCCACACCCGCTAGTCTATTGAAAGCCAAGAAATATGGTGAAACATATTTGGTTTATTGTAATCTTATAAAAAGAAAATACTAGCTCAATTTGACTCAATATTACTAGTTAAGCTGATTTTTTTTCCCGGTGTAACTGGCGTCAGTTTTATTTAAATAAATGTAGTCTTCATGCCGTCTTGCTTTAGTGACAATTATCAGGGAAAACAGAAGCAGCGAGTTTGTCTTCAAAGTTGTCCTCAACTTGCTCAGGTTAAGTCCACACTAACAAGTAAATCAGTCAAACTGAGGATAAACTTTCCCTCATAATTTCTAGAACTTACAACTTCAGTCAAAGAACAATATATTACTTTTTACTCTGCCATAATTTATTTAACAAAAAAAAGCTAAAAATTTATGTGGGCAATGCTAAGTACCCTACAAGTACAGCTTGTAATAGTATTGAATGAATAATTTTCTGTACAACTTTGTCTCACCTTTTTTAATTGTTTTTACACAATAACATTGAATTATATATTATAACTATATATACTATAATACATATGCCCCTTGATGCATGACCCACAAGACCCCTGGTACACTGTGGTGTTCGGCACCAGGATGTTAGCGGCAGATCCTTTGGGTGCTGTTGGTTGTGAGGTCAGGCCTCCAAGGATTGGATTTATTTGTCTGGGACATCCCTTGGGTGCTCCTTTGGATTGTAATCTGGAGATTTTAGTGGCTGTGTCTGTGGCTCTGTGCCTATGTCCAGTGCTGTGTAGTGCACTTGGTGTTCTGGTGCCTTTCGATGCTGGCCAATATTGACCTTTTTAGCAATTTTTGCTGCATTGGATTTTTGGTGGGATCAGGCCAGAAAGGCCATTTGCTTTGAATGCCTGTAATCCTATCACCAGTTTACTGGTATATGATTGATAATCACTCAATTATATTGGTGTGTTGATGTTATGGTTGATTCGTGTATACGCCTTATGCCTATTTAGAAGTTCCGGTGTAAGGGTCCGGGCTGATTTCTGTCTTCAAACAGCATTTTAAACAAAATTAAGGCACAAATTAAATCATTAGTGCTGCCACAATTGCCTTGCACACTGAAGTGATACAGCTTACTTAATCCTGTGGGCTTTAAAGAAATAAAAAGAAAGTTGATGTAATGAGGGCTAATTCTGTATTTCCAAATAGGTCTTTCCTTAGGGTATTTCAGTATGATTAGCTTCTCATTTAGTACATTAATATAAATGGCATTTCATTATGCTGCTCATGATAAAGCCAAGTAGACAAGTTTCCGAAAAAGAACAATCCATGGATGTTATCGATATTGCAGTCAGGACCCCAGTATGTTTTGGGAGCAGTAGTTTTGTCTTCTATTAAGATTTATATCAATAACCAATGAACATATCTCCCCTTTTCTTGCAATCTGGCTAGTAACTAGAAGAGCAGTTATTTTAAAGATGCCATGAGGCAGTCAGTTCGTGCATCTTGCACCAGCTGGGTGGGTAAACGATGCCCATGGAAACGGAGCAGAGGGCCATTATAAGCCTTTTTATTTTCTGATCAAAATAACAGCCAGGATCCTTCTGTAGCTGCTCCCCAAACTGTGACTGCACAGTCACCACTGACCAAATGATGTGTGCTGATAATGAGACATTTTATTTGTTTTTTCTTTACCCATGTATTCTATATGCAAGAAGATCATTTCAACCCAACACAGGTTGCACAACAACTCATAAGATACAATGTTCTCTCTCAGACTACAATCTACTGAAAGACAGCAGACATGATGCTCTCAATACTTAAATAAAAGCAATTTAGTAGTGGTGTCCAGCATGGGCATAACTAATAAAAGATCATCAAAGACAATTTTGCCATATGAATACTTAATGGTTTGCATTTTTTTGATGAAGGCTGTATATATTGTGAGTAAAGAGAGCTTAAAACAAATATTGCCATTTGATCTTTTCAACCAGATTTGAATATGAAAACAGCAGAGAATAAAAAAGCAGAAGGTGGGATGTGAAGTTTAGAGAGCCTCTTAAGAGCCACCAGATGTATGACGCCGTCATCCTCATCATCTATTTACAAAGGAGTTCAGCAAAAATGAATACATTACTATCGCTATCGAAAGATAAAAGCCGGCATTATCTGTTGCAATAGTTTTCCCCTAACCTTTTAGTAGTGCTCCTTTGTTTGTAATGCTAGTATTTTGGTATAGAATTAATGTGCTCCAAACGCTTTGTACGTATAGTAATGAATAAAATAACTACTTGGATTGTTGCAGGAAAATATTCAACATAAAAGCATGATTTATTTTTTATTTCTTTTACATGACCATTTAAACTTCATGCTTTTTAACTGTTTAATTGCATTTAATGTTGTGGAACAATTCAAACCCCAGAGTCTCCCATGTTAAAATGTTGTTGTTTTTTTGTTGTTTTATTTATAACAACTTTATGGGAGTGAATTTGTTTTATGCAACTCACTCACTCACTCATCGTCTAAACAGCTTTATCCTGTGTACAGGGTCATAGGCAGCACAAGGTGGGGTACACCATGACAGGGTGCCAGGGTGCAGGAAATACACACACTATGTCACACACTACGTTGAAACGCCAATTAGCCTAATCTGCATGTTTTTGGACTGTGGGAGGAAACCCACCAAGGATGGGAAGAACATGCACACAGACCCCAGGATGCAAGGCAACAGTGCTAAGCACTATGCCACCATGCCACTTTTATGTAACTCATCAGTTACAATTATATTTATCTATAAAATTATGGATAATTAGGGCCGGGGCTGATTTGATGGACAGCTACATTGTAGGTGTCGAACTGCTAGCTGTTTGCTATTCATCACTTTAACTAACCTGCTAACTGGAATCATTTTAGTAATAGTTTAATTTGCCACAATAAATGTTAGAGTTGACACATGACAATGTGTAGGTTATGATTGATGGTGTTCAATCAGTTGCAGTGTAATGTTAGCATATAAATTAATGTTAGCCACCATAGTTAAGTTAAATATATATAGGTAGCTAGCTTGTGGTAACTGAGGTAAACAGGAATGTTCCCACCAACGGCTAGACTCAGCATGTATTTTTTTCCACCCATTTTCCCATTGATGGATGAATCGGAACTCAGGCGATGACCAGAAAACCAGTGGGTGATGTCACAGAGTGTTTGTCCAGTTCTTTTCAAACAGTGGTTGTCACTTACACTATAGCAGTTACAAACATTTGTTGCTTGACAAGCCTCTTTTGTTGTTTCAAGTTGAATGTAAAGAGACAAAAACTACCAACAATCCAGAAAACACAATTTAGCTTTGTCTTAATTGATTCAATCCACAGACAAGTGTCACACCTTCCGTAAATCCTAAACACAATTTTCCATAAGAAACATCACAAAACACATCTTTTTTTAAATACAACTACAAACGCAAAATCCATTTATTAGTAGGCTAATGCTGCATTTGGCCAGAGGTTGTAACTTGTACATTCTGGCCTCGTACTAGGAAAAAACTAAGAAAAGCCTCCTACAACTTGGAATTCCTCCTCAGGTTCTCAGAACGGTTTCCTTAATTCCGAGTTCAGCAAGCTTGTCAAATCAGCACGGCCGCTTAGAGAATAAACACTACTCAAAAACACCATATCTTACATTTAAATGACTTATAAGGGTACTAGCATTAGAATAATTAACATTCAGACATATTACCTTGTTAGATCTATAGCACTTTCTTTACAGTTTACTGTTGTGAAAAGGTAATATAAACTTCACTCATCCCCCATCAGTCAGAGCCAAAAATTCAGCAACACAATTTTCTTTAACTTATGTGATATACCTCTGTTTCAACAGACAGTGGCATTAGACATTAGACAGTTCACAATTAAAGTTTGGTACCTGGTGTCTAGCATTCATTCATGCTGAGTTGAAGCCATTTAACCGTTTACTGGCAATTTGGTAACTGTGGGCATTTTGTTTAACGCCCGTGTATTGGCTAATTTCAGAGATGTGAGGCACCACACTCTAGCAGCCATGTAATTAATGTGTCTGAGTCTATTTATAGCAGCAAGATAGAGAGAGGCACTGCAGATGGGTGGTCATAGTGCTCTGAACATTGATATGCACAGGGTCATAATGCCATTTTTTTAAAACATTTTTTTCTGGAAAGCAGGGGAATGATACATTTAGTTTCCAATTTGACCTGACAACGCATAAGTGAGTGCTTTTTTTGCTACCATTCTTCATATACAGTATATCTCACAATATGGTTTCTCTTGTGTGCTGTATCAGGGTGCACATGTAGAGATATTTTGAATGACATGTCATAAATTATATGCATGAAGAAGGTCATGTGGCAGATAGAAAAGCAATCACAGAAGGGAGTGGGGGTAACTGACTTTGTAGCAGAAGTGAATGTAATACTCAACCGCATTGCATTTCAGTTTCATCAGTACCTTGCAGTCATGCCACACTAAAATGCACAGCCCTGAGCATAGAGCAAAGAGGGGGGTGGGGGCAGGATTCAAGTCAAACTGGGAGTTTTGAATTTGTAGAATTAAGAACAAAGTTAATTTATTTATTTACTCATTCTCTATAGCACTTATCCTGTACACAGTTGTGGGAAGCCTGGAGCCTACTGTATCCCAGGAGCCTTTGGGCACGAGGTGGGGTACACTCTGGACAGGGTGCCAGTCCATTAATCCATGCAACTGTTTTACTGTGACTAAGAGTCTCATCACCAGACTGTAAATGTCAATCGGCTTTATACCTCATTAATGAGAAATTTTATCAAGTCTCGATTTGACTTGAACGCTTGGAGTAAATATGATTTACCAAATTAATTAATTAAATAAATAAATAAATAACCTGACATATTAATCAGTCCCATGTTTAAGGCACTCCAGGTTTGCTTGATTATGTCTCTAGTACTTGACTAGAGTCCACATGTTGCAACTTCAATTGATTCTACATGATGTAGAATGGCACACACCTGTGTGTATAATTGCATGCGGGATCAGATCTATGAGATGGTATAAACTTCTACTCTGCATTAAAATATTGGTTAGACAGAATTGTTCATTAAAGGGATCATTGTGGGGATGTTAATGTTTATATAAAATTTAATTAATTTACATTTTATTTTCCCAGTTTGAATGAGACAAAAAAAAATTTACTTGTTGATTTGAACCTTAAATGTGTCTTGTTAAAAACCAAGTAGTGCTCATGAACAGGTTAAAACATCCTTATGGTGAGGCATAGTGGTGGAAGCATCATGCTGTAAGAGTGTTTCTCACTTGTCAGAATTAAGGCAGACTATGCTGAAGGTTCAACTTTTATGACAACAACATGTGGCCAGTCTGTGAATGTCCTCGAATAACTTGAATGCCATAGAACATTATTTGTACACAGCTGAGGATGGCAGTTCAAACATTTACCCCTCCCAATCTGTCTCTAAGTAATACCTGTAGAGACTTACCCAGGAAGACTTCCCTCCTGGGGGTTTCCCCAAGATATGATCTTTCCAGCATCTTGGGTTAACCCTGCAGTCTCTGTCCAGTTGGAAGTTTCTGAGAAAGCTCTATGAGGAGATGACCAGGGGGTGCCCAAACTACCTAACTACTTAGTAAAGGCCGACTGCCAAATGCCATAAATGTAAATGTAAGTTGGAAGCACATAATTGTCTAAAATGTATTTGTATGAATTTATCCTGTGCATTACAGCGTACAATTGAGAGATTCAAACTTGTCCCAGCATGTCAGTGCTCCTGTGCACAAAACTTGGGTGTTCTTCGAGTGTTGTTCCTGTGAATATTCAACTGTACACACAGTCATCAACTTTCACATTGCAGGAACTCGGTTGGAAGTCATTTCCACATCCTGCTGCAGTCCTGACCTCGCTCCAAGTCATTTCCACATCACATCAAAGAGCATTAAATGAGTTTCTGGGAGCCCAGCATTTTAGCAGTGAAGCATGCAGTTTGATCATGGCTCTGAGAAAACTTTCTACCTTGATGGTGTCCAAACGCTAGTGAAACACTGGGATAAGTGCATTAGTGTGGCAGGGGATTATATATAGAGATAAAGGGTGTTTTCACTCTCAGGATTGTGGTCTGTTATTCTGTACAATCAAAAGTCTGGATTTGAAATCAGCAGGAAGGGTTGACAAAATCCATAGGCACCTGTGTTTGGGTTGGTCAGGTGTCCAGATAGTTTTGGCCATATGCAGTAGTGTAATTGTGAACAGTAAGTTAAGCACATGTAATTACTCACGCACTGTTTAATCTGGCCTGAGCGCAGAACTGACGTCCCCACAGCAACAGACCAAATCATGCCAAGTCTGGCTGCACTTCCTTTGACCATATACGGTGAGGTGGTGAGAGAGAGAGAGAGAGAGAGAGGGAAGATACAGAGCTGCCTCGGGGAATCAAGCGCTTTCCATCGAATAAAGGCAAATTAACGCGTTGGCTTCGCTCAGCGTCTCGCCCCTCCTCATTTACCCATCATCATCATCATCATCACCTTCCTCCTCCTCAGATTAAAACAGCGTCACCAGCTCGTGGCGCACATTTCCTTTCCATGCGCGTAGAAAAGTGCGAGGCGCGCACATCCACACCGCACAGCACCGCATGAGCCGCGCACAGGTGAGCGCCTTTTCCCTCATTACGCACCAGCACCAGCTCCACCGCCAGCTCTCACGCATTTATTCGAACTAAGATCAGCTCGAACTCAAGTTTGGATCGTGCGTCATTAATAGTGTTGTTTTCTTTAATTAGTTTCCCCTGAGCTTTATTCTTACCGCGGTTACAGACGAGCGCTGCGTCTTCCTGCCTGTCTGTCCATCGCGTTCATTCCACACATACTGTGATTGATAGATTTAAACTGCTTTCTGGTGTGCATGGTATTTTCATTTCCAACATCACCTGTAGCTGGGTTCCAGGAGATGTTTGGTGCAGGAGAAAAGCTGTTCAAGGGCGAGGTTTTCTTCTCATCTCAGCGGTATAAATGCGAATGATGCTGACTTTTATCTTCCTTTCTTTTCAGTTATGATTTACATTAAGATCGTGTTATTTTGTTGCAAGTTTGTCTCATCTCATTTGATGCGGATTGCCTGAGCTATACGCACAAACACCTGTTGATCTGTTTTTGATCATAAAAGTGAATAAATAAGGTCGAAATAAAATCAGTGTTTGTCAGAACATCAAACGAGTCACATAAGAATGTAAGAAAGAAAAAAAACATTGCGCCAGTTATTCAATTCTTTAGTTCACAATTTACGCTGGAGTACAAAATATTTTTTATAAATATAACAATGCATTTAACTACTATTAAACTCCTAAAGGCTTGCCAATAGACAAATAACTGAAATTATTAACTTATAAATGATAATCACAGCACACAAACATGACCATATTGCTATAATGATATAAGGTTTGGTATTATCATTAAACCCACAGTCAGTTCCAAATTAATTGGCACCTGTTGGGACATGGCTTACTCACATAATTTATAATAATAATAATAATAATAATAATAATAATAATAATTATTATTATTATTATCCAATCAATTTACTTAAATATTTTTTCTTAATTTTTGGAAACTCCATAGTTTCCTTTCATTCTTAATATAAGGTTGTATAACATTTTTTGTGGTTGAAAGCAATAATTCCCCTTATAAGTGCATGATGCAACCAAAAAAGCTTTCAGCACAAAAAGAGAAAAATTATTAAATTATTAGCCTGCACAAATTAAGGTAGTGGATATAAAAGAAACACAAGCACATTTATATTAATATACAATATCTCCATACAAAAACAAAATTGTCACATAATTTAATATGCCTGTTTACAAAAACTACACTATGAAGCCATTTCTTTGTACACACACAAAGAGTTATTTCTCCCACTCATGATGAACTTGTGTTCACACATCTGGTGTTATGCATGTATTGTATATGCTTAATTATGTTAATTTTCCATATGTATGGGGACGTTAGGGACACAATCATAGCCATTATATAAGTGCAGCTGTTTCAGATCATGAGAATCAGATGCATGAACATGTGGAACAGTGAGCATGTTAAGTGAGTTCAAATACAGCACAAAAGTCAGGTTTAATTCTCTGGATTGCAAATGTTCTAAACTGTTTGACAACAAGCTGTTAGGATAATTCTTCTAAAATTTTGACTTCAATTAGAATTATGTACTGAGGTCAAATGCAACAGTAGGATTTTCTTGGGAGAAATATTTGCTGGAAATGTCTAGGGGCAAATGTCTTTCATGTGGTATAATATAAGACAATGATTGATTGTTAATGATTTGATCCAGGTGTTAATGATCCATGGCCTTTTTTAAAAGAAAAAAAGCATTGATGACACCATGAATTCTGCTAAGTACCAAGATGTTTTTGTTATTTTATTGTTTTATACAGTAGGTACCCAATCGGAATGGTTATTACCGCCACGCTTATCGCCGCGGCAAATTGACAGTGGCCAAAATTAAATCAGTTGCATTTCAAAGTCATTCGTGAAATGACCGTCAGGTGGCGCAAAGTGACATTTTCATTTAAAAAATTTATTGAAGAAATACAATAGTAATGGTAATTTCCACATGAGTACTTTATACAACAAACATGCAAAATCTGAACCAGAGCTATTGATATTTACTGTACAATAATAAGTAAAAAAAACATTGCTTAAATGTTGTTTAGATCAAGTTCACTAGCTGACAATTTTATTTGTACAAAGAATAAACTGTTATATAGCGTATCTCTGTATCTGTTTATTGTTATTTAAGTTCTGGGTTATTTCGGGTACTTTAAACACATTGTTGGGTTGCTCATGTTGGGTCATATGAGATGTAGTGGGTCATTTACAAATGAACACCTGGTTGGGTTATTTAGACCCAACAACTGGTTTATTCATTATTCTCTTGTTTCAAATGGCAGCCTGCAAAATGTTTGAAATATTACTGTTATTGTGTCACAAGTGTAGTTTTAACAGTTGTTTAGGCAAGAATGAGTGTGTATACTTTACAGATAGAAGTTTAGTACAATTATTCTGTCTAAATAAGGCTTTAACAAAAATATTTAAAAAATATAGGGGAAAAGGGGTATTAGAGAAAGAAAAAACAGGAGCGTTTGTTGCCAAGCCAACCGTATTCCTACCTGTGTTAACCCTGCATGAGACTCTACATGAGGCTACATCTGTGTCTGTAACCTGTCATGCTAGTTCATCACAGCTTACTGTAGGTGTGATAGAATGTGCTATGAGCTACATATGCATTCTTTATTTTATTTATATTCAATTAAATTGTATATTATTTGTATAGCGCTTTTAATGATTTACATCATCACAAAGCAGCTTTACACAATCAAAAGAATTAAGTTTGTATGAAATGTGAATGTGTATGAATCAA
>JAOVVA010000030.1:11813363-11845689 GCA_028565275.1 Leiocassis micropogon | reverse complement strand
GAAATGAAGGGTCTATAATTTTTATCATAGGTTTATGGTAAAGGATTGAGACAGAATATTAACCAAAAATCCAGAAAGGAGACTGCACGCACACACAGTTCATCGCTGTTTTGGTTGCAGAAACGGGGCCCTGTTTAATATTATGCAGGTGGTAATGAGGTTATGGCTGATTGGTATATATTGATAAGTATCACACAACTATCCCGTTGTGATTGCTCAGACAGTAAACAAAGAAAGCCCCACTTCTTGAAAAAGTAGGTCACTTTGCACTTTGGGCCAGATGTTCTTTTTATCTGTTAGCTGGTCAGTTGTGTCAGTATATTGTAAAAAAATAAAAAATAAAAAGTGTAAAAAGCAACCCTATTAAAGACTAATAATACAGCAGTATTAGGGTCCCTGACCTTACCCCAGTAAAATGATTTAGAATGCTGGAGTAAGCCAAGTCTCTAATAAAATAAAGTACAGTGGAATCTTGGATTGCGAGCATAATTCGAGCATAAAAAAGGGGCACGGTGTCCAATGATGCACGTGTACACACATAATGGAATCAGTGCAGGATGATAGAGAGAGAGAGAGAGAGAAAATTGATCTTTAACCTCTCTAATGAGACTTTCTTTTGCTTTACACGCACGCTGTACACACACGTGTGTTATAATAAACAGTACACGCGCTGTACACACACACACGCATACAGACACAAAATAAAATATGTTTTACACACGCGGTCACAGTGTGATAGTAAACAGTAAACGCGTGCACGGATATTGATTATACCAGTGAGAGACGAGCACTAAGACCCAGCAGGGGAGACGATTACCCACAATTCCGCAATGCAAGACAGAGAAAAAAAACATTGGCTCAGTTGTGATCACGTGACGCTCAGTGTCAAAACAAGAAGCGCATGTATGATACATGATACTCGGTACTCATAAACCAAGACTTGTTCGTTTTCCAAGTCAAAATTTATTAAAAATCTTTGCTCGTCTTGTGGAACACTCGCAAACCGCATTACTTACAATCCGTGGTTCCACTGAATATCCTTTACCTCTCTATATGATACATAAATTCATCAAAGCATGCTAACTGGCTATAATTACTTACTGTATGTTAGCATGTTTCTGTTGCTCATGTCAGACTAACATTGATTTCAGTAGCTAAGATACTTGGTTAGGCACTAAGTCAAATCTTAGCTAACTGTAGGTAAATAAAGTGGACTTCAGATGCTGACTGATGTTTTCTTTCACTTGATCCATCTAGTCACTGATTAAGATTCTAATAATAGTTTATATGTTTACTTGAGTGTAATTTCTCAGTACAGCGGTACCTCAGCATATGACTTTAATCCGTTCTGGAGGCGAGTTCTGAACATGAAATTTCGTAATTTTCGTTAAATATGGCGAGGCAAATTTCAGTGCCCAAAGTGGGGTACCGCTGTACTTTGCCACTCCGTTTGTCCAGGTACATTCAATTAGGCAAAACTTTGGTTAGATAAATATGCTATACTAAGGTACAGCCAGATGTTTCTTTACATCTGTGTTCTGGTGGACAGTGTTTTGTGTGCTATTTCTGCAACAGTTATTTCTGCGGCTCTGTAGGTTACAGTGATCCCTACTGCATGCTGGGTATTCTTGTGGGACAAAGTCCACGTGAGACTGAGGAGAGAAAAGAGAGGAAATTCAGCTTTCGTAAAAGGAAGGAGAAGTTAGAGAAGCGTTCCAGCGTCAAGGAAGTCCTGGCTGCACGAGACATCCAAGTGACTGAAGTCAAACCTGAGACTCTGAACCCCGTGTGGAACGAACACTTTGTTTTGTGAGTATAAAATTAAAATCAAGCTCTAAATTGCTCAACAAAGCATGAAGTGTACAATGATTAACACGCTGCTCGGGATAATTGTTTAGTTACTGCCTGTACATGATTGCAAGAATGACGGTTTATGAACTATAATCGATTAAGTTTAATTTTTGTCTTCACGCAGTGACATTGACGATGTCCAGAATGACCTCCTGCATCTCGATATATGGTAAGAAATCTGTTAAAATACTTTCAGGCCTGTTTCTCTCAACACCTATGCTCATGAAAGTTAAAGTGCAAGCAAATAATCAATCTCACCCCAGCATGCCAAAGATGTTAGCTGGGAGTGTGAAATAAGCCACAAAACCCATTTTCCCTAGGGATCATGATGATGACGTGTCTGTGGCTGAAGCGTGCCGTAAGCTGAACGAGATCAGTGGGTTCAGAGGAATGGGAAGGTACAGCATTCTGGGGTTACATAGTCAATTAAAAACACCACAACCCATTCCAGTTCACTGATATTTAAATGGATTTAAATTTTTTGTTACAAGGTACTTCAAGCAAATCGCTAAATCTGTGAGATCCAATGGAGCGTCAGCATCAGGGAGTGAAGAGAATGCAGATGACTTTCTCGGATGTTTGAACATCCCATTAAGTGTAAGTTAAAACGAATACAACAGAATAATATACTTTAGGGACCATATACTGTAAGTACCATCATAAAACCATTTTTTATTTACTTATTTTTTTTTTTTTAATGTTCTGCCTAGATCTCCTTACAATAACAAAAAACAATGAAGTTTATATTTTTTCCCAGTTTTTTGGTTTCAGATGAAAAAAACAAACAAACAGCAACAGTAACACATACACACAAACAGATTGCTGTATATTTCTCAACAGGAGATCCCTGTTATTGGCTATGATAAGTGGTTCAAGCTAGAGCCACGGTCTAGTGCATCTAAAGTGCAGGGAGAATGTCACCTCATTTTAAGACTCTTCACCAACCAGGTAAAGATCTTTGTCCATTCCAGTTCTAAAAATCATTTATGAATTGTTGAGGCTTTTGTGAAGACAACGTATTTCTACAAGGGGTATTTAAGTCAAACCGGGACTTTTAATTGTGTAGAATAACAGTTCTGATAGTAAAAACTCCCATTATTTCTCTGTATAACCCCCTGCTACACTAATGTACTTATGCCAGTATTTCACTAGTGCTTGGGCACCATCAAGGTAGAAAGTTTTCTCAGTACGGCCTGCTTCACATCTGAAACCCCAGCCTCCCAGAAACTCCTTTAATGGCTCAAACATGTGAAAATGGCTTTAAGCGAGGTCAGGACTGTTCCTGTATTGTGCAAGTGGTGTTGGTGAATGAGTGAGTGTACAGTCCCCACAGACGGATGTGTCTCTTCTGCAAGTTGATGACAAGTTAGGATCAGTCTTTCCACTCGCTGAATGTTCACAGGAACGGGTTCCCGAGTCACCGAGTCACCAAGATTTTAATTGCTTCTAGTCCTGGTTTCACTTCAACACCCCTTGTGAATTTTACTTCATCAATTAGTTAAAATGTATTCATTCATTTTGCATGAAGTTTATCCTGTGTATGGTCACTGGAGCCTATCCCAGGGAGCTCAGGGCATGGGTGTGTACAGGGCAGGGCTAAAGCTGCCTAAGCAATTATTTTTTTGCCCCTTTTTGACTAAGCTGCCCCTTTAGGATGAAAGAAATACTATGAAATGATGTTTTATTTTGTTATAGTAGTTGCATAAAAATGAGCAGCCCATAATTTCTAAAATTAAACAAACAAACAAATAAATTGTTATATCAGCCAAACTTTTATTATTTTTTATAGACTAGCCTATAAAAAAAAAAAAGAGTATTCCATCATGCAATAATGCTGATGTACTTATATTAATCTCTTATCACATAATCCAATCTTAGGTAGCTGGCAAACATACAGGCAGCTAACATGGAAATTAGCTTTGTTCTAAAAGAAAGCTGATGTTAGCTAAAACAAAGTTATTTGTCATATAATATTTCAATATTGTTTAGGATGTTGCCTTCCTATATCTGAACAGCACCGCTACTGTTAGGTGCAACAACCGCACTTTCACTGTTTAAGTCCTAGAATATGGCTGTGGCATCAGGGAAGAAAGACTCCATAGATGTGATACTCTGGTGATTCAGTACATTCAGGTGGTCAGCTGACTTTATTTTATTGCCCCATAACGTTGCTGAGTCTAGACCTGAGCAACTGAAGCAACTACAGATCATAACACTTGTAGCGGAGCGCAGAGGCAAGAAAAGGTTTATTAGAATTAGGATTCCGATTACGCCACCCTGGATAAGGGCCAGGGACCCAAATTCGGCAAATCTCGTCTAAAGGCACACAGGTCAGTTCACGAGATAAGGCAGGAGACTAAGACATCCAGAAAAATATTAAAGTTTTATTACAAGTATTTAAAAGAATTTAATTACAAGAAATAAAAATAAAAAACAGAAAAAAAAAATTACTGGGACCAGTAGTCAACATGGAATACACTCATGAGCAACCTAAACATCCAGAGCCGCAAGTTCAGGAACCGAGGCCAGGCGGAGGGGCCCAAGGGCGCAATCGGCCTACCCAGCACAGCAGCTTGCAGTCACACAAGTGGCTCACCACACACACGTGCTCGTATTCCACACACTCAAAGAAAGAAAAACTAACGTTCCACCGCTACCATAAGCACCCGGCTCCTGTAACAAAGAGAATCTGGTTATAGTACTAAACAACTACAGTCATACACAGATAATGGACAAAGGTTGCCCACCCTCACAGCTGGCCCAGGAATACAAGACATTAACCAAAAAGAAAGGAAATAAAATAAATTCAAAAAACCCACAAGAAAATCTCCTTGGTGAAGGCCAATAAGCTTTCCCCACGGTCTTATTCTAAATGCATTCTCTTTCTCTACACACACCCAACATATAACAACCCAATACTCACTCACATTCATTCACAAAAACAAGAGAGAACACACACACAGTGATTTACAACCCGACGGCTGTAAAACCCAGCACAGAAAGTTAACAATTAAGCTTCAAGAGATAGCCTGGAAGCACACAAGACAACGACAAGAGAAACGCACACAAAAAGAAAAACACAGAAACCGAATCCGTAAAACAACCAAAAACAGCATAAAACAAAACAGCAGCGCCCGCCGATAGTGCCCTTTGCGTCGCACCACCACAGGAAGCTAGCACACGTCGCGCCACCCCGATCTGTTGCATAAAAATGACAATTAAAACCATTACCGGCAAAGCATACTGCATAAACACGAGCAACTTAATTACATACTGTGCAATGTGGCACCAAGTCTCACCAGAAGGGCATTTAAGCCAGGTTCCGGGAAGCTGAAAGCTCAGTCAGTTCTACAGGAAGACTGCCAGTTGGTTGGGAGGAACAATCACTTCCACAACAGGTGAATGCCCGTGTCTGCTAACTTAAATCAGGCTTGCTGGACTGTGTAAATACCACAGACGAAACACCGCTATAATATGCAAAACCCACCGAAAACACATACACCGCGACTGACACCCTTACCTGCAACACAATCACCTCGGTTCCGTTCTGGGTGTGACGACACACGATGGAAGCTAGGGGGCAGGACCCGTAACCCCAAGCCACCTTACCCCCAGCTTAAATAGTATTGGACCAACCCCCAATAGGACGAGCAATCAAGAACACGGCCAACCAGAGACAGGTAGGAAGAAATTTACTCATCCTGCCACACACTGTCTCCAGAGGCTTGTACAGTGGACACTATGCATGATGGGAGCATCTTACCCTGACACGACCATCACTCTGGAATAAGATCAATCTGGACTCATCAGGTCACATGAGTTTTTTCCATTGCGTCCAATGTGTTCTACTCTCATGCATTGGAGTTACACAAAGTGAGTGTGTGGCTTGTGATGGATTGGCGTCCCTGTCCAGGGTGTAGCCCGTCTCATGCCTTAAGTCCCCTGGGATAGGCTCCAGGCCCCCGCGACCTCGTATACAGGATAAAGGGGTATAGACAATGAGTGAGTATTAAGTTGTTTGGATACTATCTACATTAGTGCATCATAGTGCAATCAGTCATGATTATATTTACATTTATACCTTCTTCCTACAGAGGGACACTGCTTTAAGTAAAGTGGTTTCAAATGTCATCATTCATCAGAAGATATTAAGTCAGATTCTGGATTATGAACACAAGCAAGTTCAGGTTTGGATTGTTCTGTATTTATACACTGTCCACATTCTCACACTGGCAAGGCCAAGCAGATGTCACTGGATGCTATTTTCTTGAAAACTTTTCAGAAAGAACCCTATAACTGGAATGGACAGGTGTGTCCAGCAGCATGGACTGTGCTCTCCCATCATGCTGTGCAAGCCGATCTTACTCCACTGCAACAGGCAGTCATGTGTGTATTAAATATTGATTCTACCGTATTGTTGATAATATTGATAACCGTCGCCATTCCACCTCACCATAATCCATATGTTGATGTTTATGCTTTGTTTGTTGGAAAAATATAAAAATGTATGCTTTGTTCAGTAGAGAGATTTATAGTGGATTTATGGACAAGCAAACCACCAGTCAGATCTGTATTGTGTATGTTTTTCTAGTCGCTGGCACTGCTACAGTAGCCATCATCGGTCGGAGAGGATGTGTTATACACTGCTGCTCAGGCTGCTGAGGGCCGTGGAGGCCGAGTGGGAGGCCGGAGATGTCAATAAGGAGCTGGTAGGTCCTCTTTTTCACAAAACATTATTGATCAGAACGGTAGGGAATGTTCTTTGAAAGGGGGCGAAAAAGACTTGGGTACTCTTGCTCTCGAAGACCCCTGTGCTTAGACACTGAGATAGTGTATCGAGTTAACAATGTCCTAAATGTGTTGTTTCTGAAATGTTGTGTGAGTGTTAACTGTGGATATTATTGTGCACCCAGGAGACCCTCCTTGCTGAGAGCTTCAGACGCTACTGTGATTACTGCCTGTGTCTTATGAAGAGCATGAGGCTTGTGTTTCCATGCACTAACCCCACTGCCATCACGCGATGTGAGATAATGCTGAGGTAACACACAGACAGTGAGTGAGTGAAGAGAGAGAGAGACAGAGAGAGAGATTTGAAAGGTCTGATCTGGGGAGTCTATTCAAATTCAAAAATTTTTTTTTCCAGCTGTCAATAAAGTAGCTGTCTGTGCAGAAGTTTGTGTTGCTGTGCCCTTTCTGACTCCATATTCTCTGGGGGGTCTGTATCGGCTAGATGGGTTATGAAGAATTGATATCCTGTGGAGCTTTTTCCAGGGTTGCTCTTAAATGTAGTATAGTGCACTAATCTCAGTTAACAAGTCAATACTACAAGCACACACAGACTCGAGTACGAACTGGTGGCCGTAATCTACAGTCTGATTAAATAGGCTGAAAGAAATGGCAGCTGAGTCCCTCTGGTCTGTTTGATCTGTGCAGGAGTGCACGCGCGAGTAGCCCTGCATGCTCAGTGTAACTCAGTGTAAAAAATGTCTCCTAAGTGAAATGGAGTGGTTTTTGTTAAATTTTACTTGCTGAACACATTGGTGGAATCAGAACTATTCGATCATGTAAGGTTTTTGAGAGACAACAGATTTTTTTTTTTACACAGTAGCTTGATTCATTCAGCAGGTTACAATAATCTCCAAACAAAAAATGTTGTTAAAAATGTTTTGTCACTGATTTCTGCTTGTAGTCAAGTGTCCAGGGCTTCTCTAATTAATGGTTAACTAATTTACAGCTGGCGGCATGATGGCGTAATGATAGCATTGTCACCTCCCACATTCAGGGTCTGGGTTCGATTCCTACCTCTTATCATGGAGTTTGCATGTTCTCCCAGTGTTTGGTGGGTTTTCTCTGGGTTCTCCGGGTTTCCTTCCACAGTCCAAAGACATGCAGATTAGGCTAATTGGCGTTTCCAAATTGTCCTTGGTGGGCGAATGTGTGGGTGCCCTGTGATAGATTGGCACCCGTCCAGTGTCTACCCTGCTTTGTGCCTTAAGTTTCCTGGGATGAGTCAGTGAGCCTTTTCTAAATTTAAGTGGGTGTGGTACAGAAGGGAAAACCAAAATCAAAATATGCAGGGCAGTGGTGGCTCAGGCATTTGAGGCTCTGAGTTGCTGATCGGAGGGTCGAGTTTGAGTCCCAAAAATCCCCCCCCCACCCCCCCACCCACCGATGTATGACATCATCCATAACCAAAGAGTTTTTTTGGGGAAAAAACTAAGTAAAGTAATATATAATGTGATCAATTTTACCCTACTAGTACAAAAAAGACAGCATTAAAAAAAAAAAAAAAAAAACCTGTACAACAAAATGGATATAGTTTTTCCAAGGTGGAATTTTGACATAACATAACATCCTGGGCATAATTTTGTACAGGAGAATCTTGACCAGTATTTTCTGTTTTAAAAAAATGTTATTGCTTTGTACTTATTGTGCCCACATGTGATTCAGGACGGTTGGACAGATGCAGGTGATGCAAGCGTTTAAGGCAGTTTGTCCTAACCGTAATGAACTACACCTGGAAATAGCAACTGTCATAAAGGTAGGATGGTAAACCTTACTAACAACAATAAGTAATTCTTGTCAAGCACTGGGTACTTTTTACCAGAAAGTTTTCAGGAATATTCTCCCTCTGACTACAGAAAGGCACAGTGGAATGGTACGAGGCCACAATTTCACACTTTAAACCAGATGAAGGGGTAAGTTTCATATTTTGTAAAAAGAAATACTGTATAATATTTTATTTACAATCCAGTGTGGTGTAGATTTTAGACTGCTGTAGATTTCATTAATATTTTTTTTTATTCATTTGTAAGTAAGATATTGTAATTTTTAAGCTCTACCACTTGGTATTGCAAAATGCTGTACATTTCACAGTTCAAGCTAAACTCATCTGTACACTGCAAAATAAATAATAATATCATATTAAATAAGTAAAAATACATGATGTACAGTGCATCTGGAAAGTATTCACAGCGCATCACTTTTTCCACATTTTGTTATGTCACAGCCTTATTCTGAAATGGATTAAATTATTTTTTTCCCTCAGAATTCTACACACAACACCCCATAATGACAACATGAAAAAGGTTTACTTGAGATTTTTACAAATTTATTAAAAAAAAAAAAATTGAGAAAGCACATGTACATAAGTATTCACAGCCTTTGCCATGAAGCTCAAAATTGAGCTCAGACGCATCCTGTTTCCCCTGATCATCATTAATTGGAGTCCACTTGTGGTAAATCCAGTTGATTGCACATGATTTGGAAAGGCACACACACACCTGTCTATATAAGGTCCCACAGTTGACAGTTCATGTCAGAGCACAAACCAAGCATGAAGTCAAAGGAATTGTGTGTAGACCTCCGAGACAGGAATGTCTCGAAGCACAAATCTTTTATATTCAGTAACATTTATGTTAAGCTGTTAAAATTTCACTGTGGTTGAAGTATGTCGAGTCAGATTTTATGAATGGTGGTAGGGATAAAAGGCGCCTTTGTTGACTGAGCCTTCTGTGATTTTGCCCTTTCGATGCAGACCGTGGAAGAGCAGCTAAAGAGACTGGTCCTGGTGGTGGATGCAGTGTGTGTTGATGTACAGCGAGGGCAGAATGTCTACAACAAGCTCTTTCATAAGTAAAACATCACCATTCTCATAATGCTCTATAGACCGGCACTTTGTTTCCAGAGCACTGAGTTTAATTACAACCTTAATTTAGCTCTCTGATTCAAGCATTAATCCACTCCTAAAGGTCTTGCCTCACCGGATACATGTCATGCATGTTTGATTAGGGTTGAAATTAAACCGTTCAATGGCTAGATCTAGAGGAGAAGAAAAGTACCGCTTAAGAACTGAGGTTAAATACTTCAGCATCCTCTCTCAAGCCTCCTGTCACAGTTTATTGTTTCTTTCAGCTCGGTGAAGGTGGACTTCTTCAGCATCTCCTATCGGCAGTTAGAGAAGCTGGTGTGTATACAGACATTAATAAAATCTATTCTCTTTCAATGGAAGAACATGATTTGAATGTAAGAATGTAACGGAGAGCTTGGGCTTTGTTTGCAGGTGGCTGATGACGTGAGTGTTGAAATGGAGCGTGTTTGCGGGACTTTGGAACAGGAAAACTATCGGCTCTCCCAGACGATGGGCGAAACCCTGTTCGAGGTCTTCATATCTCTGAAGACCCTCAAACGATTCAGGGAGTTCCTGCCACTCAAGTAAGTCACTGCATATCTTTCAATTTTCAGGATTTCTCAAGATCAGATGATGATTGCAGTCACATAAAAAATTACACTACATGAAAGAGCGTGAGTCATCATGACTATATGTGGCTGATAGATGAAAAGTTCTTGTGGCTAATCTTCTGAATTGAGCTTGCTGAATGTTCTGTCACGATCCTTAAGTTCTATTTATAAGTGGTGATTCAGACACTGGCATCTTTTGTGTGTGTGTGTGTGTGTGTGTGTGTTTGTGCTTTATAGAGATACTAAGATGCTGGCACTAACGGGTTTTCACAATTGGTTCAAATCCTCCATTCATAAATGGCTCCAGATTGTGCATGAGAAATCTATTGACCGGATTCGCAAAGCTGTTGAGATGGACCAGGCAAGTTGGAGAAAATATAAAAAGTCCTTGGATTGATTGCACAAGCTTGGAGATGTGTAAATATAGTCCATGTCCACATAACGACTCTGGAAAGCTGTAATCACTCTCTGATTTCTACTTCCTCTGATGTGTAAATTAAATAGTTTTCTTCTCACTAGGTCAGAAATATCTCAAATTGAACTAAAAATGAGCCTTAAGTGTTTTTCTACAATCACACATGTAGTTGCAGTGCCTGTGAGAGAGCGTGAGCGAGCGAGATCTCCATTATAAGTCTATATACAGTATGTCTTGTGTGTATGGTGCAGTTCGAGCCGGTCCAGCCGCAAGCCAAACACAGTGTGTCTGCAGTGGACGTCACAACATGCTTCAACCAGGTGCAGGAGTTCTGGACCCAGCTGGCTTGGCCTGACTCTGCAGGGGCATTCATTTTCATCACGCGCCTGACTGATGTAAGCTCACATCTTTAGAAAATTTCAATCACATGGATAAAAATACATTTAAATGACTCATATTAGGAATGCAGAAATGATCTCCGGACGGTGTTGTGTCGATGCAGAATTTGTGCAGTGAGGCAGTGTGCTATGCAGAGCTCCTGAAGCGCAAAATTGAGAGGAACCAGCTGGGTCAGGACCACCGAACCTTCATCATGCAGGTATTGCCCTTGAGTACGGGTGAGGGAAATGGGCTTTCATTTCACAGGGAGTAAATGTCAGAGCTGATTTCTCTTCCTCCTTGGCAACATCTTGACTTGACAACTTTCTTGATGGAATTCTTATGCTGTCATGCTTGCTTATTTTTATTTTCCTTTGTCTGTAATCCTGTTGCCATCCTTTCAGGTCTTTCTAACTTTGCTTTGCTTATTCTTTCGCTCTTCTTGCTTGCACTTCTTTCTCTGTTTTCTCCGCAGCTCTCTGTGGCACTTAACAACACGGAATATGTGCGAATGTATCTGTCCAGCTTGCCCCGGGAGCTGGACTGGAGGGCTGTGGAGCAGGCTATGGAGGAGTCATGTGGTGCTGAGGGCAAGGAGCAAGTGAACAAAGCACTAAATGGCCAGTTATATAATGCTGACCTGGATCTGCAGAGGGAGGCTAAAAGGCTAATCACACACCTAACTGATAAGGTTCTTCATCTGCACCATCAGACAGTAACATTTCAACAGACACTGAATATTAGAGTTTTGGTATTTATTTTCATTTCTTCTTCTTTTTCTTTTGATGCTTGAGAATACCACTGGGGTAATTATAGAACAAAGATTTAAATAAAAAGCCTTTACTCTTCTTCATGTAGGCTTTGATGAATAGCTGAATTTTATATTATATTTATAATAGAAGTAGTTATATATTATATATTAATTCATTTATCAGAATATATTATATTATCATAGGCGCAGTGAACTGTAAGTGAGCTGCCATGCCAAAACCAATGCATTGTGGTACAAGATTATATTAAAAAGGGACTAACAGGAACATACCAAACTAGACCCAACATCCTTTTTAACATTATTTGCATGTTAGGAATCTTAGTATTAATGAATTAATGAACATATCTGACTGAAGTGGTTTAAACTGGAAAGAAAGCTCAGGGGAAATAAAAGCTTTCCCACCTTCAATTTATATGTAAATGAAAAGCGGGGCTAAGACCTCTTACTATAATTTGATGGAAATGAAAATCATGACATGATGATGATTATGATATTATTATTATTATTATTATTATTATTATTATTATTATTATTATTATTAATACACTCAGCCATAAAAATAAAACCATCTGTGTAGGTCCATGTTATATTCAATAAACATGTAGGTTAATTTGTCTCTATTGCCATCTATCTCATGACATTTCTTTCTTTCTGGTGTTTCATTGCCTTAACTACTTAGACAAGTAAAAAACGAGTTTATGCCTTTAAACCAAAAATATGCCAAAATATTACTTAATTCAATGTAGGCAGTGTAGCCAAAGCCTACGTCAAATAATAAGAATAAAAAAGATAACTAGTGGTTGTGAGGGATGGTGGTGCCAAGGATGTAAAGTGTTGGATGTTCCTAAAATACAACAGCATGGTGCATTGGCTGCAAACAGTAAACATTTCCAGTTAATTCTGACACTAGTTGACAATAATGCACTATACTGATGCAATTTCTACAAAAGCATTTCCATCTAGATTTTTTTTTTCTTTTTTAGCAGGAAGACAGCTGATTCTTTGTCACAGTTGGTGATTCTGAATATGTTTTGTAAATAATTATAGTTTGTCCTTGTATTGCACTAGCCTGGCCCTAAACATGATGCCATGGCAACAGGCAGTAACTCAAGACAGGAACCCTAAGAGTGACATGAAAGAAAAAATCTGTGCCAGTGTGAATGCATGATGACTGAAGTCTTCCAGTGAGAAGCAGATCTGTGATTACAAAAAAGTTTCTGTCCCCAAAGCCTACCCCTGGCATCACCCCGGGTGTAAGAGGTTTGAAATTTGCCAGCTCTTGATGACATTCTCCTTTTTGCGTTACTATGGCAGATGCTTCCGGAGCTTAGGAGATACATTCAGCACATCAGCCTCTCTCCAGACACCATAAATAATGATGACGTGAGTCATTTATTTTCTGACTGATGCATGTAAATATAGTCTAAGATCTTGTTCAGACTGCCAAATTCAATTATTAGCATGTGAGACTGGCATCAGACTGCTTTCACGTAACCTGAACATTGCATCTGACTTTTGCAAATCTGATTTGAGCCACATCCAAAGATGGTTTGAAATCTGATTCAAATCAGACAAAGATGAATTTTTTTTTTATTGGGTAATTTTACACACCGTTAGCCTTTACGCTTTCAATTTGTCATTTTGTAATTCATTTATAATTATAATTTTGTTGAAAGTCAAATTACTTACTATTTTACTGATACTATGTAACAGCCACACCATTTAATTTATTAAATACCTTCTAGTGTATGTGTATATATATATATATATAGTTGCATGCAATATAATCATTATTGCAGCAATCAATGCATGACAGTGGGTCATATCTGGGCTGCCAGTCTGAAGAGAGCCAGATCTGATCTGATAATTTTTAAATAACGGGGGGAAAGTCAGTCCTAAAGATCAGATTTGTGAAACAAATCGGATTTGCCTGCAGTCTGAACAATGGCCAAGTTACAGTACATAAGCGTACACATCTGTGATCTGTTCACTGTAAACTCTTCCAGGCTGTGTCCCCATTGATGAAATTCCTGGATTCCACCTTAGTCATTCTCAGTGATTCATTGGTGAAGGAGAACCTGGCAAGGTAATTACACCTTAAAAACCTTAAAGAAAAGCTTGTAATACATTAATACCTTGGCATGGAAATAACAGCAACGCTGATGAGTTGTGTTTAATCTATTAGTGAATGCAAGTAATTTCAATGTCACTGTTTCAGTGCTGTTTGCATACATGCTTTCTGTGATGATTGTGGGTTTTCTGCCTCCTTCAAAGAGTTCTCTGGAGTCTCTGGGAGCTCCTGCTGAGGATGATCCTGGACTCAGTGGCAGAAAACAGAGGTGTCCAGGTTGAGTTCTACACTCGATTCCAGTATACTGTAGAGGTTAGTGCTGGGTTTTAATAAAGTGGCATGTTTTTCTACTGGTTTATGAGGTAAACCAAATTGACAGCAACATTGCTGTTGCTGGTGCTGCTTTGTTACAATTTCACCCCAGAATATGCTCTTGCAGTCACATGCACCCTGCTAACACATTACGCAAGCAGTCAGTGATCGTGACACAGTATTTGATATAAATCAGGTGCTTTCAGTCAGAGTTACTGTTTTTTTTTGTCCTCTAAAGCAATATATGTGGATATAGGTTTCTTTCTGTCTTCCTCCTCCACTACAGCGAGTGTACTGTATATATTTTTCATTGTGTCAGAGCACTTGACTGTGAATTGCTAGCAAGATTGCTCTGGTTGCTAGCTTAGCGTGTAAGTTCGTATTTCATGGTGTTTGAGATAGGTAGCTGGATTGTTAATATTCTTTATAGGATCTTTCTCTGGTTCACAGGATAGGAGTGTGCATGTGCCCCTTCATTTTTTTGTCTTTTTCCCCCATTTGCCTTGTGTTTCTGATTATGGATCACACCGTTACGTGAAGGTGTCAAAAGGACTGGCCAGAACCACTAATGACTCACTAATCATTGTTTGGTGACAATCCAGCTAGTATTGGAGCAGGTAGTGATCAGTCCCTTCATTGATTATAGTTTTGTTAGACAGCAGGGTAGATTGCCTTGTAGAAGGGAAAGCTCTCCACCAATGGTGTCAGGTGTGGCTGCAGCAGTTCACACTACTGGACCCTGCAAGAGAACCTGTAATGTCTGCCTTACATGTCTGTAGTGGAGAGTGTGGGCAAAGCAAACAGAGCAAAAGAGGTTGATCACATCTGTATGTTACCAAAGGCCAAATGAAGGCTCCAGTGTCCTCTAAAAGCCCATAGTCTTTTTCAGAGCATGTCAGAAGAATCATAGGAAGCAATGCACCAAAGAGCTCCACCACTTCCAAAGAATCCAGTAGCGCCTGGCAATTAAGGGCAACTACATCGAACAAATAGCTCCTCGTGACTATGCTGCAAGCATACAAAATTCAGCTCTGTTGTTGACCCTCTGACACTCAAGACCTCACTTTATGACCATAAATTATTTTTTCTCTGAAAAGAAGTATGCCATCCCTTTGGAGAGAGACAGTCAGACCTGGACCGATCACTCTCTGGATTGGGTGGCGTGTGGTGTCAAAATGAGGTCATAATAAGTCAAACTGCAAGAATTGATGGTGACCTTGCCGATGCTTTTCTTCTGAGACACTGTTATGATATTATCCATTTAAACAATGGGTTGAGGGTCAGGTCTATAGTAAAACGTTCTAAAATAGTTTTTCCCTTATATAGAAACTCCTCAAGTGGGCTCAACAAGATTTAGACCCTCTGAACATACCTACGGTAGCAGTACAGCAGATGTGTGGACTTACAGTACAGTAGTTAAATTGAGACAGCACATGTGCATCTGTGGGTGGTGAAGCAGATCTGGTAAAAAAAAAATCGGCCTGGCAGAGGAGAGTTGCTGAGCCAAGTCAGTATAAAAGATTATTCCCCCCAAGCCAGACAATTGACAATGAATTCAGAACAAACCATTCTTTGACTAGTGCTATTTGACCTAGTCAAATAATGGTCTGTTCATCAGGTATTCTTTCATCAAAATATAGATTCTTCTGTGCAGTGACACAGGGCGCTCCCTGGTTAAGGCAGAGATTGATCTACTGGAAGACAGCCCACCAGCTTGAAGACCAACCCTACAGTAACATGCCATTCCACTATCACTGTTTCATTCTTTTGGGCATTCCAGAAGGCCGGTTCCCAATTACATTGTTTGCTACAGATTGTTAAAATTTATAAATCGTAATGAGGGTTACGGACCATACGATTGTGCCTATCGTGGTACTTTATGTCGAGGTGACCCCTAGTGATCCATAGTTGGATCTACAAGCTATTGAATCATGGTGGGGGTACTTGCAGTAGCATTGCCCACGTGTTATTTTTTTTTTTGGGCTTAATTTTTGTTGAATAAATAGTGGTATGGTGAAAAAGTATATGTTGTGTTTGCCTAATACAAAGACCTGCTACATACAGTATAGATTTGTTTTTTTTAATCATTTTTTTAAAGGCAGTACTTTTGAACATGACTGTACTGTAAGTGACAAATCAATTTATTTTAGATAAAGACCATCGTTAGGCAGAAGTAAATTTATCCATGATCAACCAGCGATACCAGGAAAACTAATTGCAGATGCAGGGCAAAAAGGTGACAAAACCCTCAAATGCTCTCAAACTGCCATTAATTTTCGCTTCTTTAACTTAAAACAGGATAAACTATCCCATTAATACTCACTGTTTCCTCTCTGTGTCATGGCATCCCAACAGTTAATCATCAGTCATCCTGGCAGCCACTTGTCCAGTTATTAAAAAGAGAATCCACAAAAATGACAATGTGCTAGTAGTACTATTCTAAGTGACAGGAATTGGCAGGAGTGCAGGACAGATTTCTATGTAGAGTCTTGAGTTGCTAGGTTGCGTGGGTGAACATGCTGTGCTCTATATAGTTGGCCTATTAGCATAGTATGAATCCCATGCTGGTATGAGTATGTGTGCAGGTCTGAGAACGTACTGCCTGGAAGGATTCTAATTAACTCTAATCAGAGGTGGCGTGACATTTCATAGCTGCTTGGGCAGGCTTTGCGGGGAACCTTGGCTAAAACCTTTGACCCTATGTGGAGAAACCAATTATCTCTTATCTTGTTTATTTATTTATTTTTATTTAGACATTGGTGCGGTTTTTCCATGCCAGTGGTGATGGGCTGCTTTTGGAGGACCTTAAATCTGGTGACTACAAGGTAAAAACTGCTTGAAATTTGGTCACGTGGAGTGCTAACATGCTAGCGACTAAACCCATTTACTATTGCAGATCCTGGAGGAAGAGCTGCGACTGAACAAATGCACGTCCTTCGAGTTGATTGAGCAGTACTTTCTGGAGAAGATATCCCAGCAGGTAGGCTTTAGCCCTACTGGGATTTGACACCCAGCCTACAGTGGGAAAAGGTGTTTATTAGAAACTAGAAATTAGAGTCATTACAAAGAGCTTCCCTTCTCTCATGATTATTTCTTCTTTTGCAAAACATTTTTTTTGCATTAACTCATGTAATACAACCAGTGTTGTTTATTTTATCAACAGAAATATTTTTTTGTGATATTTAGATGTAATTTAGCTATTAATAAGTCAAAATGTATACTCCGCCCAAGATCTGTGGCTATTTAATTTTGATCTCTCATTTCAGCGAATCTTGAAGCATAGCCGATTTGGGCGCATTAGTGTTAAATGTTACTATGATGCTCCTGAACAAAGACTCACTGTGGAGATACTGCATGCGGCGGATCTCATTGCCCTGGATGCTAATGGTGAGCATGTACCAGGACTGACCTTTACACTGACATTGCCCTAACTTGTACATCTCAAACATGTTCTTGTGTACTGTAATGTACATTAATCTGTTTTATAGACCTAGGCATTACATAAAACCCATTTTTGGCTTAATTTTTGGTTAATAAACCAGTTATCCTGTTTGTATAATTATGGGTTCTTCCTTTTTTCCCTTTTTCAGGTCTTAGCGATCCATTTGTTATAGTGGAACTTTGCCCTCACCACCTCTTTCCTAACTCCAGGAGTCAACGCACTCAAGTGAAGCTCAAAACTCTGCACCCAGTTTTTGATGAGCTCTTCTATTTGTGAGTAGAACTGGTAGTATACAAGGCAGTAGTAATGTATAGAAAACTATCCTCATACACAGGAACGTTCTCTCATCCTCATGAAATCTCCACAGTCATGTAAGCCCGGAGCAGTACAGACACAGGTGTGCTTGTCTCACCTTCACTGTGATGGATTATGACTGGCTATCAACCAATGATTTCGCTGGGGAAGCAGTGGCCCCACTGAGTGACTTCTGTTGGCCAGGGCGACCCAATGCCACTGCTGCGGGGAAAACACTGCAGCCTTTTATCCTACATCTGTCGCGTCAGAAACCAAGCGGTATGCTAGCCTTTCACTCTCTGTATGTTCATGACACTAAAAAAGCAACCACCCAGTTATTTAATTATTTAAAATTTACATGGGGTTCTGAGGTCATTTCCTATTTTACAGGTTTTCCTCCGTGCTTTTATTTGCACCTGATTGGTCATGTTGTTTTTTTTCTCTTCAGCTGTTCTTCTGTGGAAATATTTTGGCCTGATTTATCTGTTTTCACCAGAATCTGTGCTTGTATAATATTTAAACCTTATCTGGATGTGCACATGTCTATCATTTCCTATCCATGTTGCATTGGGAAATAAGATATGTGGCTTGCTGCCATATTTAGCCTTTCATAGCCACCGAAATGTAATAAAACGGTTATAGCCAAAACAGGGCATTAGTGCTAAAAAGTGTCTTACGTGGGTGAAAAAGAGATTTTTCAGATAGGATCATATAACACCATTTTTCATCCATGCTTTGTAAATATGCATACTGTACAAATGTATATTTTTTTTATCACATTTGCTAAATACAGTTTCATGCCCTTTTATTTAGTGTTTTTGAATTTAGATCTTTCAGTGAATTTAAGTGTAATTCAGATGAAACTTGGCCTAGTTACGGACACTACAGATTTTTGATCAATACTCATAAAGAAAGATGCTTAATTAGCATTTTAACTGATTATTGTTTGAAGCAAGACAGTATAATGCTGGAAAATTTTTGGGGCACATATAAAATCTCTACAGTTAGCAACTTTAATTTTTTAGGGGAAGCAAGATTTGTCACTTTCATGATGCATAAACCTCAAAAGGGGCAGTGGTGGCTCAGAGGGTTAAGGCACTGAGTTACTGATCGGAAGATTGGCGGTTCGATCCCCAGCTCCACCAGGTTGCCACTGTTGGGCCCTTGAGCAAGGCCCTTAACCCTATCTGCTCCAGGGGCGCTGTATCATGGCTGACCCTGCGCTCTGACCCCAGTTACGCTGGGATATGTGAAGAAGGAATTTCACTGTGCTGTAATGTATATGTGACAAATAAAGCTTAACTTAACTTAAGCTTAACTTAAAAGTAAAACCTCAACTTCTTTGGCACACACATTTTCTGTATTATATATATAACATTAAGAAGTTTGCACCAATACTGTGTTTTGGCCGTTAACAAATGCTTATCATCTTTGTACAGTATATGTATCATCACAGCAGGAATTTGTAGTTGTCCAAACAATGTGGTGATGTTCATTTGGCCACCGTTTGGAACAGCGTGCTGGTGGGAGAACGTTGAATGAATGCTCCTACTATGTTGCAAAAGTAATTCAAAACAATCTTAATACCAGTATGATGGCCTGAGTAGGACTCCCTTTGCTGCGAGCGGGTTCACTAAACACTCGGTCTGTTCTATGAAAGAGGACACGATGCAGTTTGGACTCAAAAAATACCATATACCATATTGCAGTAGAGTAATTTGTGAGCTAAGACACACCTCACAGTAATATTTCTAAAAAAAAAATTAAACAGAGAGGTATCATTACAACATGTGATGTGCCATACACACGTAGTGCGTGGAAAGCTGTTGTGTCCTTCCCATTCTCTGAACTGATTTGAAATTTACGGGACCAAAGATGTGGCTGGACGTTGTGTGAATGGATGTTATTCGACATAAACGCTCTAAATAAAAGTAAAAATTTAGCCTATGTTATTCTAAACATTATTTGATCAAAAAATTTACACACTTGAATATTTCATTGGACCACCATGGAATCGATAATTCGATAATTGCGTTAATTTTTCTCCAAGATCTTGTATCGATGATACAAGAGTCGGCGCTGCGTAAAGCCTTCTCCAGCATGTCCCAAAGATTCTTAATGGAGTTAAGATCTGGCCAATACATGTGGGAAAATGATGTCTCATGCTCCATACTCTTTCACAATATGAGCCCGATGAATTCTGGCATCGTCAGATTTAGCCGTGACAGCTGGGAAGGAAAAAAATCTATTGATGGAAAAACCCGGTCATTCAGTACATTCAGGTCGTCAGCTGACTTCATTTTATTGCCACATAACGTTACTAAGACTAGACCTGAGCATAACGTTATGCTACTTACCCTGACGCACACATCACTCTGGAACAGGATAAATCTGGACTCATCAGACCACATGATCTTTTTCTAATTGAAACAAAGTAAAATCTTTATGCTGCCTAGCAAACTGAAGCCTTTTTCTCTGATGAGTCTCACTAACAAGTGGTTTTCTAATGGACACACAGCTGGTTAGTCCCAATCCTGTAAGTTATGTTTGCTTTGTGCATGTGGGAATGCTATTACTTCTACTATTAATCATAGCTGTGAGCTCTTTTGTTGTCTTTTTACAATTTGATTTCACCAAACTTTGAAAACATTGTCCATTTCTTCCTCGAAGATAATGCCTCATCGCTATTCTTCAAAGTTTAAATAATTCATTTTTTAGTTTTTAATGCAATTTTAGTATTTTCAGCAATCTCTTTAGTTGTCTGCTTGATACAGGACAACAATTTGACCCTTCTCACAGTGTAACGTCTTTGCCAAGATTACAGGATGTGTCTTCTGACATAGTTGTTTAAGAAATAAGAAACTTCTCACTGCATCAGTTAGGGTTAAATAACTTGCAGCGGAAACATTAATCACTACAGTAATTATCTAATGAAGAACTTTTGACTTTTGCTTATTTAAATCCGGGTAGTGACTTTTTTATCCAGGTAGTGTATATTACAACATTCATGCTGGGATGCTTACTTGTAAAAATTGTATTTTTTATATTTTTTATTTGCTGCTGGATTTGTCCATCTGGGTTTGTCGTCATTAGAATGCAAGCTTTTTTATCACAGGGGAGAGCAATTATCATCCCAATGATCAACAAATCCTATCCCAATAGGGCTTAAGACACAACTGGTTCAGTTCTATTTATTTAGATCTAAGAAAATCTCATGTTATTTCTGAGATATATCAGTTGCTATGTCTGTTGGACGAGCCTCGTTCCTGACTCAGTCTGTGTTACTGTTCCAGAGAAACCAATCATGAAGATGCTAGAGGCAAGGACGGGAGACAGAGAAGCTCAAGAGTTTGTGCGAAGGCTAAAGGAGATTGAAAAGTCAATGGAGGAAGAGTAATTTTTTCATCCTTGGTTTACAATATTGCCAACTATGTGCTTTTATACCTGTTGTATTATGTTTGCTATTTAAAACAAAACTCTTTTAAATGTGTATTTTTATCTGTTGTCTACAAGTGATCTATATGAAAAGATGTTTAAAGATCGTATTTTGTCGCTGTTCAGCACTTCGTGTGCTGTTTTAACGTATTCAGCTCACCAAAGGAGCTTGTGAGAATTATATAAATTAATTTAATGATAGTATATTTTTAAGTAACTTTAGATAGTAAGCTGTCGAATTAGATTTTAAAAGTTATTTTAAGTACGTATAGTTTTTTGTGACTTAAAGTATAAGAGATATTCTACTGTTTGGCTTAAAATGGTTTATGAACTACGCTCAAATGGCATCAAAAGAATCTTCACTGTAACGTGTTTATGGTACTTTTAAGGTCACAGAGTGGGTCTTTGTTATGAACAACAACAAAAAAAAAACTCTTGCTTTTGAAAATGCTTTAAAAAAATCTGTCTAAAAACTGTGAACTGTGAACATTTGTCCTGGACTCATCCTGGACTATGTTGACAATTTGACTGTAGCAATTTTGTGAGAATTTGTCTTTCCTAAAGATTGTGTATTTATGCTAAGTGGTTTTTCAATGTACTGGTTTAAATGTTCAGATGGTTTTCTCATCGTTTTGCATTAAGCAGGTAGAAGGGTTTCAGCTGAGTTTACAAAAGGGCTTCAAATTTTACATTAGATTTACAAATGGTTTCTGTTTCCTTGTTGAATTCTGGAAGGACAAACGCATATCTAGGGCTGACTAAGCTTTCTTATTTTAACAATAGTCACGATTAACCCCACTATTCACTATTCACGCTCTTGAAGTGTTCAGCACATTCACCAGTGTGTTTGAATGATTTTAAATAGCGCAGCCCTCTTGCCTCGCAAACCTGCACAGTTTGGGTGGGTTTGAATCTCACTTCCATAAGGTGATTGCATGATCTTTAGGAGCATTCCACCTTCCTCCCACATTAAAAAAAAAATTGCCATTTGCAAATTGCCCGTAGTGTATTGCTGGATGTGTGAGTATGTGAAAGTTGGTGTGCTCGTGCTCTGCAGTTAGTTGGCACTTCATGCACAGGATGAACACCATGGAGGGAATGTAATGATTTTCTAACCAAGAAAGTCAGCTACTCTTTATTCTTGGAGCGTATTTTGAGGCACACTTTAAATTTTTTGTTTAGTTCCTTTTTCCAAGACCTTCAGGGCATTTTTCTATGGAAATGGTGTAGTATTCTATTTGCTACTTTTCAGGGCAAGTACAAAAAAACCAAGTTGTCACCTCATGCCCGCTATAAAAGGTCTCCACTTTGCTCATCATCCCTATTGCTTGTGTAGCACAGACACTGCAGGGGCAGATTAATCTTTGTTAAGGTTACTTGATCAAAACTGAAGGAGCTCACACAATTATTCTTGAAATGTAAAGTATAATGTTAATGGTGAATGCAGGTTAAATTTCGTTGCTCTCAACCTCTTATTACATGCCCATGAATACCAGTACAAAGGGTAGAAAATCCTAAAGGCAATCCCAAACAAGCAGTGAAAGGCCTCGCAGCGAATAGTAGTTGACTTGCATGGATTGTTTATGTAGATGAGAAGATAAATTGGCAGATCCGAACACAATAGCCTAAAGCTTGATTAAAAAAAAAAGTGCACTGTGTCACCTGCTACTGCAACCTGAAAAACCCTTTAGTGCACAGTCCCAGAAGGCTCCAGATCATTGTCTCTTTCTGTCAGGAACACAAATTGGACATTTTAAAGCTCCAGGCTACACCTTAGGTATCTTGTCTGCCGTCACTAAAATTTAAATGTACGCCCAGTGTACAGTATGTCCTGTAATGCTGGGTCACTTAAACAGGGACAAAGACTTATGACCATCATGCTTTAGTAATGACTGATCAAATCTAGGATACTGAATTGGACGTCAAGAGCACCTTCTTTTATTAGTTTATTAAATGTCATTAAATGCTTTGTACTTGCACAGATAAGCCATAACATTAACACCACATAACATAATCATATACCAGGTAACTGGTGGCAGGACCCATGGCTCACACATGCCCAATGAGACCAAAGGACAGCCCTTCCAGTCAGATTCAACTGAAAAACCAATGCAGCATAAATCAATAAATAAAAAAAAAGGTCAATGTAGAACGTCCAGTGCACCACAGACCACCTCACACATGACCCTGTAGGCAAACAGCCCAAGGCCCCTTCCCCTGTCATCCTGATCTGGTCGGACACCCGTGGAATGCACTGGCCAAACGAGTCTGATCCACAGATATCCCACACCGTAACCCACAGCACCCAAACATCCTGAGGCCTGAGACCACAGCACACCTTAAGGTCTTGTGGAGTCATGCCCTGAGGGAACAGAGCTGCCCAGGTGGCACAAGGGGAACCCCTACATTATATTGTGCCTAATGTTTTGTGTTGTAATGTTATGGCTGGTCTGTGTATATTTATATTTCCAGCATTTGCCAGACAGACTTATCTGGAGAAAATTACATTATCTTAGTGGACATCTGTGTCATTGAGGCTCAAATAGTGTGAGGAGAGGAATGACTAGTAATAGCACTGTAAACATTCATCAAACTCAATATCAACATTCTAAGCAGATCTCAGTTAAGATTGTGTTAACAAAGGAGGAACAGTGGAAGGATATAAGCATGGTTCAATGACACCTGGATCACAGAGAAGGACCAGATGTCGGACATGATGTCCCAGGGACCCATTTTTAAAACTACTTAGTGGGTTCATGGGGTGATGGCTTTGCTAATTGTACTTACCAAACATCACAGTATTGACGAAAAAAAGTTTTAGATTTTCTTTCTTTAGTGCCACACTATCATGATGTTGTCCCCCTCTTCTCTCGCTCCTTCTCCACTTTTCCTCTACAGTTCCTTTTTTTTCTCAGCATGCATTCCCTTCCAGTGAAGACATAAACAAGCATGAAGTCCAACACTGCCGCCAATCAAAGGGCAAAGTTATGCTTTCACTTCATGTGTCAGCGCCACTGCTTAACACTTTCGGAAGTTCTTGACACTCTCGGCACTTCACTGTGTCCCTTGTGATTTGACTAATGCTGTATTCTGTGTGCGCATGTGTGCGTGTATTCAATAAAAAATAAAAAAAACTAAGTAACCAACAACAGATAAGGCTTAGAGTGAAATCTGTTTTAAATGGGACCAGCTCCAGCCAATAGTGTAAATCTGGACTCGTTAGTGCACATGACCTTTTCCCATTGCTTCAATGTCCAGTCTTTATGCTCCCTAACATTTTTTCATATTAAATTCACCAAGTAGTGTCTTTCTTATGGCCGCACTGTTGTTTAGTCTAAATCCTGAGAGTTCTCATCACTTTGTGTTCCTTTCTCCTAGTGATATGCTGAAAAAAAAAAAAAAAACTTTTTTAAATGAGGAACGTTACTGGGGTTCAGGTGAAGATGGTGAGCTGCTTGGTCTTGTGAGCTTGCAGTTCTCGCTCCAGGTCCAACTCTGAGGAATGTGGTCTTCAGGAGAGTGAACTGTGGCTCCACTGTACCGGCTGAGGCATCAACATGATGCCTTATTTTCAAGACTGTGTGAACAATAACACACCCAACAGGTCATGCTGGTCTCAAACCACAGCATGTTTGAAATTATACCTTATATAAATACATTAAAAAAAAAAACAATAAAAGGAAAAATTGCTGTATAGCATTAATCTGACCCCAGGCTGTTTGATATAAAAGTCTTTCAGAGATCTTATTTAGCTTATTTCTTATTGGTAATATTAACCTATGAGTGGTGTTCAAGTCAAAACTTGTGGTGCATTTCTGGTGAGTGATGGAGAAAACCTGATTTACATTTACAGAAGACTTCTAGCACAGTCTGGTAAAACATTTAAAAGGTGCAAACATTTTAAAGCAGGTTGTAGGTTGTCATTCCTGATTGTTGAAAACCGACAGATAACCGACAGATAACTTGTCGTCGACTTGAAGAGACACATCTGTATACTGTATGTCAACTGTACACACAATCATTGACAAGCACCACTTGCACGTTACAGGAACTCGGCTGGGAGTTATTACCACGTCCCCCGTACAGTCCTGACCTCACTCCAAGACATTTCCACATGTTTGGATTATTAAAGGAGTTCCTGGGAGGCCTGTGTTTCAGACATAAAGCTTTGACTGAGAACACGTTCTACCTTGATGGTGTCCAAGCACTAGTGAAACACTGGGATAAGTGCATTGATGTAGCAGAGGATTATAGAGAGAAATAAAGGGAGTTTTTACTCTCAGAACTTTGTTCTGTTATTCTGCGCAATCAAAAGTCCTGGTTTGACTTGAACACACCTTGTAATTTACCTCTGACTGCTATGGCAGTGCAAAGTAATCCATGAGAATTAGAACTCATGGATTATAAATGAGTCACCACCAGGTGTCCCTAAAGAGACAGAAACGACTAGTACTGTATTTTCCTGGAAGCTACAGTAGGTGGCGTATTTAGAAGCTGAGTACCGGTACCAGAAAACAACAGAAACACAAACTATTGTTTATTGTCTTATACAGTACAGCACTTTAAAACATTACACTCAGAGGTTTTTGCTCTTTTTTACATTAGACTGTTGCAACAGATTTGCGAAGTACAGCAGTATTCTGGGTGAGATTTGCAGCAGCGTTGCAGTTATGAAAACACGTTAAGACCGAGCGCAGACACCCAGTAATTATCCTTAATTTGGCCACCAATTTGGTAACTCTGCATATCAACACAATAATGAGACACACACACACACACACACACACACACACACACACACACACACACACACACACACACACTCAGACTGCAGTTTAAACCTGAACTGAAGAAAAGGCAAAATAAGAACATATTGCTACATTTTTAAAATAAATGACTGATGCCCTGATAGCAATCCTATGGCCAAAATCATACTTCTCTTCTGAGTTTATATTTAGGTCATGTTGTTGATAAGCATCATGTTGCATAAAGAAAGGATAATAGTTCATTCATATAATTCTATAATTATAAATATTCTAACCCTAACACTACAAACTATCATAATATCTGACATGTATTTTAAAGGACACGTATTATGCGAAATTAAAACATTAAAAAAATTTATTACAAAAAAAATTACATTTTAGTCATGTTCAGACACTCAGATGGATCGCTGGTGTTTGTGTATTAAAAAACAAAACTGAGTTTGTCTGTTGTTGAGGATGGTTATAGTGTTACTAAACAAGTAGGGGATTTTATAACTAGAGACCTATCTGAATGTCTAAAAATTATTACATTTTGCATAAATATTTTTATTCGAATTTTAATTTCATTTTAATATATTAATTAACATGTAACATGCACTGTAATTTGTCACACACTGTGTGGTCTCATGTCACACACTTGCACTCCACCCTATAATGTTACATTTACATAAACTGTAAAAATCAGTTGAGCATGAAGTGACCAACAGGGGAAATGTGTAATTTTTCGAATGACATACAACTCATTGCTGACTTTTTTTCTCTTGCTAATCCTCCAGCTCCTCTCTAAACACTCTGCGCTGGACCTGTGTGGTACATTCCAAAGCAGGCGTGTCTGAGGACTACGGTTTGTCGAGACTCTTTTTGCATGTTTTCTCTTCTGAATGGCAGCAGCTCATAAAGTGAGCTATGGGCTATTAAGTTCTAAGTAGCTCCTGCTGGTGGTCAGACCCTGTTCAGCATTACAAGTGGTGTGTGGGCCTTCCATGACACTACACGGCTCCTTGCCTGCTCACACACTCTGTCCACAACAACCTGCAGTTTGGAATTTTCTAGATATCGGGTTGTTATATGTGCTCTGTTTTACGATGTCATCATTCTAATAGCTTCATTCTGCTTGGCTGAGGGGGAACTGCAATGAGCTCCGATGATGAGCATTTTCATCCTGGATCATAGCAGGATCACTTTCAACATATGGTACACATCACGGCATGCAGGAGCAGGCCAGGGCTTGTTATGTAATATGACATACAAGTGAAAAAAGACTTTCTGGAAAAGTGGGAGGTTTTCTGATTAGGGAAAAGAGCTATAATGCCTCCTGTGACCGTTTAAGTACTGTAAAGAAACACTGATATGTACAGTAAGTGTCTTAATCTAAGAGGTCTGTAGAGACCAGTAGAGAAAAAGTAGTAACAAGGACCAGAGTGCAGATATAATAAATAAGAAAAGAAGACATGCTATGACTATATACTGTAACTATACCGTGTGGTCCAAAAGTCTGAGAATATCTGGGATTTTTAAAAAAACCAAATTTGTTACATTGAGTTTTTATGTAAAACCTAATGGTTCACTGATCAGCATGTGATCTGTCAGGTTTTACACTAACTTGTGGCATATTAAATACTTGTATTTACTCATAATAATATTCCACTTTTTGATTGATAACATGAGACTAAATAAAAAAGAAATTCTTTGAAACTCACTATGAGCCAAAGAGCAATTAAATTCACTTACATTTATTTAAATTTTATTTGTATAGTGATTTTAACAATTGTCATTGTTGCAAAGCAGCTTTACACAATCAAAAGAAATTATGGAAGTTTGCAAGAAATGTGAATGTATTTGAATCAGAATGATCAGATCAGCCCTGATGAACAAGCCGAGGGCGACGGTGCTGAAGGAAAAACTCCCTGAGATGGTAATAGGAAGAAATCTTGAGAGGAACCAGACTCAACAGGGAACCCATCCTCATCTGGGTGATAACAGATAGCAGGGATTGATCTGCATTTATACTGTGTGTTAAGCAAAAGATACAGCATCAGTGGAAAGACAGCCCTTCTTTTGGCACCCAAACGGCTCTCTTCTAGTTCATTTTTATGAAAAAGTGACTAGTCCTACGTACTGTGCTAGGCTGTGCTAGAGAGAAACTAAAACCTGCAATTCACTGCAAAAGAAGAAGAATGCCTTGTTCCTGCATGATAATGCATGTTCTTCTGCAGTGGCTGCAGTAATGGAGGCAAAAGCTGCAGTTGAACATCTTCCACCATCATTTTGAGTGAAACCATATGTGTTATATTATAAAACGCCTGTCAGACTCTTGGACCCCACTGTACTGTATGTACCAAAATATTATAATATATAAAATATTCCACCTTTATGATATCAGCACTAAGAATCAGTGTCTGTAAAGACTAGTGGGATGTACAGTAATTAGGCCCATATTTGATGAGGAAAACGGACAAACGTTGGTGGAATGCCCTGCTCAGGGGTGTCTCCTGCTTTTAATGAGACTCTGATCCTCCAGAACTTTGTCTACTCTAAAGCAAATCTAATCCTCCTGCAGACATCTAACACTGAAAGAGGCTGTTTGTGATGCAGCTTGGATCGCCTTTACGTTCCTCTATGGGATTAATCCTGCAGTGAATGGACCGCTCTTCGTCTTTTCTTACCTGTCTTAAGGCTCACAGGTAAAGAACAGGATTTATGGTCATGATATCAAAGCAGACGTGTTTACTCTGGAGATTTACGCTCACTGAGCAGTCATTAACTGCACAACTGCTTTGCTTAGGTCATGTTAAAACTTGCTGGATGGAAGTTTTCTCCCTGGAAACTCCTGACCGTACAAGACACACACAAACACACATACACACACACACACACACACACATACACACACACACACACACACACGTAAAAAGTGTATGCTTTCTATGATAGAAAGGTATCTAAACACTGAGTGCATCAAGGTTTGCCATGTATGGGGCTTATAGGCAAAGAACACAAGGCTGTTGCTCCTCCAGTGTTCAACTAGCAGCAACTGAAGTGTCATACTGATGTAAAAGATCATCAATCCTGTGATGGTGAAGTCAAAACAATGAAAAAAAAAAAAAAACAGGGCTAATCTAGTCTCACATTTCCTTCCTTAGATATTGGAGATCAGTCCATTAGCAATTGCAATAGTCCGACTTTCAAGTCACCAATCCAAAAAATCATTATCCCAAATGGCTTTGCAGGTGTTCCTTTTGGTTAGGAGTGGTTTTCTTCTTGTAGCAGTATCATGAATAACATCATCATGAGTAACTGCCCAGTATAAGTTTAATGGCGTTGTTATGGACACTGTTCATGAACTCAGCACTGTTCCATTAGAGGAAGTGGTTCTCACTCTGGTTTGATGGACTCCTTTTTCTTCCAGAAGCTATACTGATTATGCCAAATAGTTCTGTTTTTGAGGTCTTGGCCTGCTGGGAAGTGATGTTTAGATTTAGTAGAGCTGGCATTTTAAATGTCTGTCTAATTAAATACACTTGGTTGATTGTTTGATTAAATAACTAACCTTTTCATAGACGAGCAGCTGGTGTTGAACAACTTTCCTCTCCTTCAATAAATAAAATGATAATTTAAAATGGGTTCGTATTTAATAAATGCCCTTCTTTTTATACTGGTTTACACGGACAATTACAATTAAGAAACAATTAAGAGAGATAAATGTGTTAAAAAATAAAAGAAACCAGAAACATGGCTTTGTATATATAATGAAGATACAACAAGATACAAAAATATACATACAATAATAATACAACAATAATATACAATAAAAGATAATACACATACAACAACATGCAACATCATTAAAATGATTGAGGCAACATCAGTCTGCTCTAATAAAAATGAACCCAAAGTGAAGAAGAATGTAAACCAGCATGGCTTTAATGTTGTTAGTCAGGTTCATTAAAATAGCTTTATTAAACACTACATCTAAAGGTCATTTACAAGGTCATTTTTGTTGCAACAGCTTGCATTGTGTGCATGAGGGTCATGTGGTCCGGGGTAGAAGACTTTATCCTAGGCTATTTTATCCGTAAGCCATTTATAATGCACGTATGTTCCATATGATTAAGTTCACACTGACATTGGATAAGCCAGGTGTCGTGACTGTTCCAAGGTCGCACAACGTCATATTCCTAACCTCGGTAGCCTCCAAATAAGAAAAAGCTGCGTTCATGATAAAAAGTTATGCTTTAATTGGTTTAACATCTGGCTTAACATCAGGAAAATGAGGCCATGAAAAAGTGTGTTTTCAGTGTGTCTCCAGTTCACACTTACCAATAAGTGTTGTGCAGGATAGCACCTCATATCTGGGGCATTTTCTTGTAATATCACAGTAATACATTTAACTCATTGAAACAGAATTTATGATAAGCAAGTGAGACATGCTGCCCTTTTTTAATTTACCTCGAGCTTTCTAAGAGACACCCGAGCCTTTACTGAATGCACAAGGCTACCACTCTCGTATTGCACCCCTTCATCCACCACCTGTCTTCTGAATAGTTAGTAAGTAACCCTTTGTTTCAATGCTGTAATCTTGAATTCATTTCCTGTCTTGGTTATTCACAAGCAGGATATTTGTAGGTCAAGTGGTCAGTCACAGAGCTCCTAAGGATCCACGACTCCTTCCCTTTGATGTCCAGAAAGGTCTCCATGAGCACCATTATGGAGAGAAGAAGAATGTGGTTTGGTCACCATGGTGGCAGCTTCCTGGTTCACACTGAGGTCAGCAGACGTCCTGTGCTGAGGCTTGACTAATCAAGCTAAAGCTTTAGAAACGTACATAAGATTAGATTGTAGATTTAAAGCTATTCTAATTATCCCATAGAAATTGTTGTTTTAATCCAAAAACAAGTAACAGTCTTTGTCTTTTTGTTACATTGACACATGGCAGGTGTTCGGACAACAGTAGGGAGGCTGGGCAAACATTTAGGGCTTACTTTTAATTATACAATAATGTAAAAGTAAACAGGCAGAGCTTATGAAACTTCCTATAACTGAAGGCTTTCGCACCGCAAACACCCAGGACACTTAAATAAGGGAGGCAGTAAAAATGTTAAAAGGCAAGGTGTACTAGCTCAACAGCAAGAATTGGTTTAAATTATCCATTTAAAGTCAGAGGTTTCCAAATAATGTTCTCAGTTAAAGGCTAAACCGGTTAAAATTGAGATGCTGGTAAAAGCAAAGAACAAATTAAATGCTAAAAATTAAATACAACAAGCTGAATTGAATTTTTAAAAAAGTATTACAAAGAAAATTATCATAAAGATTTGTTGTTTCTTAACTTTTAAAAGCAAGAATAAATTGTATTGTAAAACACAACTGCATGTCCAAGTAAAACATTTATTGATTCATCGTTATAAGGAGAGGAACCTCTTAACCACTTCATACTGGTCAGGGTCATGGTGCGTGCAGAGCCTTGGGAACTCTGGGTGTGAGCCAGGATACAGGTCCATCATAAAGCACCATGCCCACACAAAGTTGGGATTATTCACACACACACATGCGCGCGCGCACACACACGCGCACACACACATGCACACACACACACACACACACACGCATGCACACACACACACACACACATACACATGCACGCACACACAGACAAACACACACATGCACACACACGCGCACACACACACACACACACAAACAAACACATGCACACATATACACACACACTGCAGAGAATCAAATATTTATGTCTAACTCTATTTTATATTAAACAGTTTAATTGAAATTGAATCATTTGTGGAGTTATAGTTGTACTTATTTAATACTTGTTATATCCTATATAAATAAAAGAAAGGTTTTAACCATACATTGGTCAGAACTCACTCTCAATAGTGATTCTCTCTCCGATTACCGAACAGGGAGTGTATTTGTCTGAAGATGAAAGACGCACAACTTAGTGTAAACAAGGCGTAAGATACTCAACCTTACAGAATGGGATTTCTTTATATTACAGTTTTTACCCATTGCTTGAACACTATAGACACATGCTTAAACCAAAGTAACGTAACTTGAAGTGTAACCATACCTTAAACAAAAGTGCTGCTTAGCACTTTAGTTGCAATTCTACAACACACTTACTCCTGCACACTACACACTATTTCATACATAAGACACTTCATTCAAAAATGAAATCTCAGGGTACCATTGGGAAAACACATCTATTCAAAATACAAAACACATTGGGCAATTGAAAATACTTAGACACACACCTGAAAATACTTACTTACAAAATGGAACACCAATCAGCCAGCTACAAAAACACCTCACTTAAGCCATTTTGAGAACTTTG
>JAOVVA010000030.1:11779466-11798102 GCA_028565275.1 Leiocassis micropogon | reverse complement strand
TGTGTTTGTTTGGGAACCTGAGAGGAGGGGGGCTGTAAAGGCGAGTGTGTGTGTGTGTGTGTGTGTGTGTGTGTGTGTGCGTGCGCGCGCTCATTCACTTACACCAACACACACACACACACTCTCTCTCTCTCTCTCTCTCTCTCTCTCGACTTTACAGCCCCCCTCCTCTCAGGTTCACAAACCTGGTTAATTAGTTTTTTGTTGCTGTTGTTGTTGTTGTTTTACTTTACAGTAGTGATTCCGATAGTATGCGCTCACGCGAGTGTGACTACACAGCGCCTGCGTGCACAAAAGGAAACACATATCTGTCAGGATTTATTTTTACGTTTTTTTAAAGGCAAAGTGCAGGATAATTTGTTTTATTTTTTCTTTATATTTTGTGTTAATTATTTTTAAGTATTTATTTTTTTGAGCTGTAGAATGAATAATTTGAGTTTCCATTATTTCCTCAAAATTATGGAAATGTATATGATTAAGAAAAATGTGTATAAATCATAATGATCAGGCGATAGTGGCAAGGAAAAACTCCCTGAAATGGCAATCGGAAGAAACCTTGAGAGGAACCAGACTCAACAGGGAACCCATCCTCATCCGGGTGATAACAGATAGCAGGGATTGATTGACACACAGGATATCACTGGTGCCGAACTGGACTCCATGTTAACTTAGACATCTTCTGTTATACTGAACTTCCAGCGAATCAGTGCAATAGATGTGCAACATCATAAATCATAAGATTTATGTTGTTGCACATCTATTGCACTGATTCGTTTTATTATAATGTGTAGCCTGAAACAGGCTGAGCTGCGATTGTGATTAAAGAGAAATCTTCTCTCAAATGATGAAAATATCCATGTACAGAAACTTTTACTACAGTATTTAGAAGGACAATTTTGCCTTCATCAGTGAACAGTGAGTAACTTCAACAAAGTAGACATCATGTTAACCAAAACACTTTCACCCTAAAACACGGACATCTAAGAGTATGCATAACAATGAATCCATTCAGCACAAATTCACCATTGTGACTACAGTCAAGTCTATAGTTAAATGTTTTCATGTTGAGTAAAAACATGAAAATCATCTGATCGTACCACGTCTTAGTATTAGGCAAGAAAAAGTATGTGAACCTTTTGGAATTTCAAGGTTTTCTGCAATAAAATGTGATCTGAGCTTTTTCAAGTCAAGACAAGTATTAACAAATGTAATGTGCCTAAAATAATAACACAAAATACATTTCTGATCTTTCATATATTTATTGAGAACAACCATAAACAGTAGCTAGTGATGTGAGTCCTTGAGTTAATAACCTCAAAAAGCTGATTGGAGTCAGGTGTTAGCATACCTGGATTCTTGCTAAGAAAATGAGTTTTTTTTTAGCAAAAACTTTTTTGTCCAATTTCAACCAAGCTGTCGAGCAGACGGCCTCACACTTGACTCTAGTACATGCTAGTATACAGAAGAGTTCATGGTTGACTCAATGACTGCAAGATGCCCAGGTCCTGTGGCTGCAAAAACAAGCCCAGATTTTTTTTCTTTATGCCAAACATGGCACTGGGCATTAATGCCATAAACTCCACTTTCGTCTTATCTGTGCATAGGACATTGTTCCAGAAGTCTTGTGGTTTGTCTTGTACTTGAATGTGTAACTTTGTTTGTGGCTTTGTTTATCCCGTGGTTAAAAGTGGACTGTTGTTATGTTTTAAACACATTCACACATTTGAAGTTCATGTATGATGTATTTGTTCAGTATGATGTGCACAGACCTGTTAGCATACTTCTTTGATATTGGGACATTCAGAAGGGTACATATAATGATAAACCAAATGAAAGGGATGTTTTATATCTCTGCATGTTTGGGACTTGGGAGACCAGGGGACAATGACTTCAGAAGGGAAAAAGGTTGAGAGTTTGTATGTTTGAATTGCAGGCTATCCGTGTTCTCAGGGGGAAGAGGAAGTCATGCCACCTCTTAATGGTGTGTGAGACTCAGAGAGAGAAATTCACCCTCTCTAAGTCATATACATATGCTACATTTATTTTCAATGATGTAACAGTATGAAAGATAAATCTTCATTATAAATTATAAATGATAAATATAATAAGTTGATACAACTGTACATGAATTATTCAAAATGTTATTTGGCCTCAAAACTATATATAAACACACCCATACATACTCAATTATAGGGTCAGTTGTACCCAAGGCTCATTTATGTCTGTAGAGAGCAAAGTCCAGCTTGTCTGGTCTCATCCCACAGAAAAGCCAATGAACAGTAGGTGTGATAGAACGGTTATCACATCTCGCTGCTCTTAGCAGGCAAAGAGCTCCAGGTTGTTGATCCAGCCCTCAAATTCCTCAGATCTCAATCTGATCTACTGTATCATCCATGGAATGTTCTTAACAAACTGGTCTGATCCATGGAAACCCCGCCCTGCAACTAAGCACTTACAGGATCCACTGCTACTGTCCTGGTGTCCGTCTACATTATTTAATTATTAATTCATTTACTTTTGTTGTTGTTTCCAGGTCTGATTTAGCTGTGGGTGAAGATTGTACTAATCAGAAAAGTTTCACGCTACACAATAACATTTACCTTCACTACAGTCTGTGACTTTATACAATTACGTCAGACGCATCCTAAGCTAATAATAAGTCATGATGATCTTCACCAGTCCACCAGCACTTCTACAGAGAGAGACACTCATCAACTGACTGTTCAGAAAAATATACAATCTAAAAACCCATCTGTTTCTCTTAAGGCTATTCATGGTATTGAAAGCATGAATATTTTTTTGAAACCAAACAGTATAAGATGGTTTTGTTCAGATGAATTGGAAAGCCTTGGAAAGCTCTTTTATGGATGCTAAGCCGCAGGGTGTAGGCACTATTCCAGCAAGTCAGTGAGACACCCAGAAGAGCTTCAGAAGTCCTGAATGCTTTAATGAAAGCCAGAACTGAGCACAATACAGTACACAGTCTGAAAGACTTTTAATAAGCACTGTCTTTAGTGGTCATGGGCCGCAGTCCCAACAGTAATAAACACAGGTAATAACACTAAGGCTGATAAAAAGTAAAGCTGTACAGCTTCGATTACTTCTCATGGGTGTGGCCTGCTACCACTTATCTCAAACAAATTCATTAATCTTATCAGCATCATACAGCATACAGTTTCTCAGCTGGAGTCGCCCTCTATGGCATACACGGGAGCTGGATATTATTATAATAATATTTACTGTGTGTCCAGTTCTATTGTGTCCTGTTTCATTAGGCACCGGTGCATAACAGTTGTACAGTCCTAATGTTCTAACTAAAGCAACTGGATGCCTGCTGTGCCACACGATACACACTGGACCAGACAGAGAGAATTAGAAATTCCACATATAAAAACTTGTGGACTGTGGAATTATCACTTGCTAACTGAGAATATAGCAGGTTTATGTATTTTAAAGGAACACTAGAAAAGTAGATGTAGGAGCAGATGTTGGTTTACAAGGTCAACAAGTTTCACTAGTGCTTCAAAGCTTTTTCAGGACTCTGTCTGAAACGATGGCCTCCCAGGAACTCCGCACTAAGAGTAAGCTCAGTAATATAAGAAGGATGTAGCAATCACGCCCAGCCGAGTTCCTGTAATGTGCAAGTCTGTGGTGTGCAGGATGAGGTTGTATATTGTCCTGAAAAAACAGATCAAACCAAACAGTTTTTTTCCCCATTAAAGGTCAGGGCCATTAAAGGAGTTCTTGGGAAAACTGAGAAAACTTTTTATCTTGATGGTGTCCAAGCACTAGTGAAACACTGGGATAAGTGCATTAGTGTAGCAGAGGATTATATAAAGAAATAAAGGGATATTTGTCTCTCATAACTGTGTTCTGTTATTCTGCACAATCAAAAATCCCTGTTTGAGTTGAACGCCCCTCATCTATTCAACTCACATATGCTGGCTACTGCAAAACAGTTTCATGAGTCTTATATAAAAGGTTCTTCTGCATCCATATCTTTATGATTGGCCTGAAAAAGCACATTGGTTATGTGAGGACATAACTGCCTGTTTTTTTCTGCAAATTGAATTTCAGTTTTTTCAATCATGATTTTATTTTCAATTCAATTGATTTTGAAAAGATTTGATAGCATTAATGTATAGTGTCTGATTTGTGGCTGGATTTCTTACAGGTTTTTTTTTAAAAAAGTATCGTGCTTTTTTTTCAGTACACGTGCTGTTGACTTCTATGTCATATCTCATACAAAATTATTATCTTTTTTCCTGCCAATTGTTTTGCACCGCACTCCAGGTCAGTATGTGGTGGTATTTATGGGCGGTAAACTGGCCATAATCTTAAAAGTAGAAAAAGCAGAGATATTCTTGCTAAATGTAACAGATGGGTGTGGTTTGTGAAGGCTTTCTTCAAAGACTGATTTATTTTTTAAGGAATTTATTAATTGTGTAGAGTTGACCATTTTCCAAGTTTTTCAAATAGTTTAAAATGTGAATCGAATACTGGTTCTACAATTCACACAGCCTTAGTAAACAGTTGGCTAGTTTTGCTGTGATTCACAAGCAGCAAGAGAAAGTGATTTAAACCTGCAATTTTTGGATGCTCGCACCACCCAGGAGCTAAAACTGTCCCATTTTGTTGTGCATGAATTTGAAAAATGTGTTTGACGTATTATTCGCTTTTATAGCCAGGCCTAAGTTGTGTTGTGTTGCATTGCCTGACCCCTAAGGACATCAAAGAGTTAATGTTTCGTAGGGTTCACCAACTTTTACTCGAGATTCTGTAGGAATTCCAGTCACTTGCTGGGCTTCTGAAAAGGCCTTAATGGAAAATCCCTGAGTCAGCATGAGCTTAAAAGGTAACTATGAGGAATGGCATGGCATACAGAGAGGAGATAAACAACATGACTCATCTAAATGGAAATATCTATAAGGAAGCTAAATTATCTGCCACTAGTATAAGAAAGTTTAAAGATTGAATTGAGCAAAAATGGCTAGAAATTAACTTTATAATATTAAAACCCTGTGCTTTATTGTAGTCTTAGAATAAGAAATGCTAAATATTTTAGCACAATTGCTAAAATATAAGTTTTAGATTTAAATCAGCCAATTTGCTTCAGCTAAGCTTCTTGCAAAATCATGATAATTCTTACTGGATGTTTAATTGTTTTGTAAAATTGTTAATTGTATGTAAAGGTTAAGTCACAGTATGTGAAGCCCTCCTGACCAGTGGGAGACAAATTTTATATTTTTGATTCATCTTATGTAATCTTTTATATTATACATTAAAAGCACATATTTGGACGTAGTTTTGACTCTGTGATTTAGCAGGTAGAAATCTCCAGATATTTACAGTGATGTACAGCAATGACTATCAGGATTATACCTGGATGGAGATTATCTGCAGAACAATGAAAGAATAAAGTCATTTGCAACAGATTCAAATTTAATTACTTAAACCACTTCAGCAGATAGTCCTGCCATTTATATATATTTTTATATAAATATATAGAGATAAAATAGAGTGGAGACTGTGAGCCAGTCCTTCCCATCCAGCATCAATGTCTTCTTTAAGAATGGTCAAAAATTCCCATAAACACACTCCTAAACCATGTGGAAAGCCTAACCAGAAGAGTTGAGGCTGTTAGAGCTACAAAGGGCCAACATCATATTAAACCCTCTGGATTAGGAGTTGGATGTTACTCAAGTTCATAAGCATGTGAAGGCAGGCGAGCGAATACTCTTGGCAATATAGTGTATACTGTATACTATATATAAGTATATGTTTTAATGCTTAAACATTTTATATCTGTTTATTTATTTTTGGAACCTTTTTTTATACCCAAGACTTACAGAGTTACTAAAAGCCAGCAGTAGTGTTATTGTTAGAGATTACCTTTCATGTATTTTCCATGAGAAGCTCTGCTTGTCTGCAGCTTTTGTTTTGAGTAAATACGGGTTGTCACCAGGAGCCACCAACTCCAGGCTGGATGAAATGAAACATGATCGCACTCGCTGACATAATGAGAACTGGGCTTTTGGGCTAATGTCTCATATGTGCAACAAAGAGTCAACTGAAAAAGAAATTGTTTTTGGTTACATACAGTACATCCCTTTTCTGTTTTTTTTATTTATTTATTTGTTTATTTTATATTGGAACATGTTATTATTCCATACACATTTAGAACAAACAAACTTCTAAGATAAATTTGATAATTTTGTTATCACAAGTTAATTAGGTTCCATATCCCTAACAGGTAGAAGAGAAGCTAACTCTCTTAAGGCCATGACTACTGATGAAATTAGTGTTATTTAACCATGTAATCAAATTGGAAGCACTATGTGGCCAAAATATGTGAACATCTAATCATCACATCCAGTTTGTTGAGGATCCGCCCTTCCAGATTGATTCTCCTTTTGCTGTTATAATGCACTCCACTCTTCTAGGAGGTCTTGATTTGTGGCTGTGAAGGTATGTGTTCATTCAGCTAAAAGATCATTAGTAAGCTCAGGTTCTGATGTCAGAATGTTAAGGAAGCTCCAGTTCACGTTCATACCAAAGGTGCTCAGTGGGGCTGAGTTCACTCCAGACACTCAAGTTCTTCCACACCAACCTTAACACACCATATTTTAAAACACAGTACAGTGATGAGAATCTTAATCAGAGTAAAATATGAGAACGGTGCAAAAATTTTTACAATTTTAAAGATGTTCCTGTGAACATTCAGAGAGTGGAACATCTGATCCTTAAAGATCAGTGGATAACTTTTCGCCAACTTTCGGAAAAGTCTCGTCTGTCTGTGGGAACTGTAAACACAATCGATCAACAACACCACTACACTTACATTACAGGAACTTGGCTGGAAGTTATTGCCACATCCCCTGTACAGTCCTGACTTCACTCCAAGACATTTCCACAAGTTTGGGTCATTAAACCCAACGTACTGAGAAAACCTTTTACCTTTATGATGTCCAAGCACTAGTGAAACACTGGGATAAGTGCATTAGTGTAGCAGGGGATTATATAGAGAAATAAAGGGAGTTTTTACTCTCAGAACTTTCTCTCTATAGCGTTTATTCTGTACAGTGTCATGGGGGCCTGGAGCCTATGCCAGGGGACTTTGGGCACTAGATGAATGTACACTCTGGATGGGATGCCAGTCCATCACAGGGCAAATAAGCACACACTACAGGAAATTTGACTCACTGCATGTCTCTGGATTGCGGGTAAAAACAGAGCACCAAAGAGAACATGCAAACATCACTCTCGTAACTGTGTTTTGGGACTTGATTCTGCAAAATCAAGGCCCAGTTTGACTTGAACATCCCTTATACATGAGAAGTCTCATTATGAAGTTATGATACTGAGTGCCATCTTCACTTTAAACAGTTTTGCTTCGCCTTGAGTTTGCATTAAAACATTTCTGCCTCAAATTAGTTTGAAGTGTCACTGTTTAATCCGGATAAATATCATACATATATATATGGTGGATTTTATGTTGATCTCCAATAATATTTAAAATGTATTCATTTATTCATTTAGTCATTTATTTATTCCCTATATCATATCAATACCTGATGAAACCCAGCAATCACATGAAAAACATGCAAACATCACACACACAGAGCGGAGGCGAGATGCAAGGGTCATCTACATTCCCATGTAGCACACAGTAGAACTATTTGTAATTACTCACTGTTATCCGTGGACTTACTGTTCCAGATAAGCTGCTTTTCTGTGCTTTTGCATAGCGCTGCTGTATTTCACCATTGCTCTGTCTTTAGTGCTTCGTTGCTACCTTAATGATGTCAGCGAGTGTCAAAGAGGCTTGCAATCAACAATAATAGTAAAAAACAGTATTAAACTATTAAACTTAGTATTAACATATTAAAGAAAAAAACAATAGAAGATTTGTGTGCAAGTTGCAGCTATACATTAATAAAAAAAATGATAATAATACTTCTTTTGATTGGCAAAATATATTTTTTAAAATGGAACTTTTTGGAAATGGAAATTTAACAAAAATTAATGTTTGTTTTGTCTTATGTTCTTTAAAATAAAGAAATAAAAATAACAATAAAACAATAATATACTGTAGTTGCAAAACAGCAATAATCGGGCCAAAACACCTGTGCCATTGCCGCCTGGACGCATCACAAAACCTGTGTGCGTTTTGATTATGTTAAGACCACCATAAACTACCAGATGCGGGGGAAAAAGCATCACCCTTTGATGTCACTTAATGTGATGTCACTCTGGAAGTTATTAGTCACATTTTTCATAAGTTTGAGGTATCACCACGGCTGAACCATTTGAGATCTCTTTGTCTTGAGATCACATTGCCTGGTTTGTTGGCAGTCAAATACTGTACAGTATATACTAGGAGAAGTATATCAAATTCCATTGAGTGCGTTTTGTAAAGAATCCAACAGAACTGACTCCCGTTGAGTTGAGCCCATGGCATGCATAGCAAAAGTTGTTCAGCTTAATGAGATCTAAATGTGTAACAGGTTTTACATGTATATTTGCAAGTGTGTATGAGCTATGCAGCAAAATCTCCAGTGATGGCCCTGTGGCACGCCCAGTGCCCAGCTACTCAGGCATCCTAATGACAGCAGATTTCAAAGTGTGTGCTGATTTGCATGACATTTTGAGCATGTTAAGACCCCCCAAAAGCCCCGGATGCTGGAAATAAAAATCCTTAGAACAATAGGGCTTGGCCTTTAAAGTAATGAAACTCAGAGGACCACACTGGGTTCCTAATCTGTCAATCGAGAACAAAAATCAGAGCTACATTAAGCACATGATTATTAAAAACTAGACAGCTGAGGACAGAGAAAAGACCTGGGATTTTTTTTTAAACCTTTGTACTTGGCTTGCAGAAGAGCAACAGAAGTAAAGCATGATGTGGTCTTCTCCTGGTGTCACCTGTGCACCTCAAGGGTTGATGTTTGGTGTATTTCTTAGATGCTTTTAAGCTCAATACTGCATTAAAGAATGATTATTTAATTTACTATAGCCTTTCTGGAAGCTTAAACCAATCTGACCTCTCTAATCACACAGGTGTTTCCACACACAACTGTCACTCAAACTAGGAAGTCTGAAGATTTCAGAAAATGCTGATCTCTCTACCCTGCAACTCCAGGATCCGCTGCTAACGTTCTGGTGTCAGATACCACAGCACACCTTCATTACAAATCTTCATTATTTTAATTATTCATTTATTTACTTTTGTTGTTGTTTCCAGGTCTGATTTAGCTGTGGGTGAAGATTGTACTAATCAGAAAAGTTTCACGCTAGTATAAAAAAATAACATTTACCTTCACTACAGTCTGTGACTTTATACAATTACGTCAGACTCATCCTAAGCTAATAATAATTCTATTCTGTTTCACAGCACAGTCATGATGATCTTCACCAGTCCACCAGCACTTCTACAGAGAGAGACACTCATCAACTGACTGTTCAGAAAAATATACAATCTAAAAAGATACAAAGCCTTTCTCTTAAGGCTATTCATGGTATTGAAAACATGAATATTTTTCTGAAACCAAACAACATAAGATGTTTTTGTTCAGATGAATTCACACAAACACATGCACACACACACACCCACACACACACCCACACACACACACACATACACACACACAGAATGTCTAGCACCAACAATCATGCCCCAGTCCAAATTACTGACCTCAACTAAAATAAATGCTGCCTTGAGATTTTGCGTGTCCAGTGCAGCAGGTAAGGAAACCTCCTTTGATAACTTTGCCATGAATTTGTTATGTTAAACACTATATACTTGATGTCTTTGTAACACTGTTGTTAACTAAACCAACCTGTTTGGGTGTGTTTTCAGGTGTCTTATAAAGATTTATTTTCTTTACATGTAGCAGTCCTTCTGTTATCATGGAAAAAATTACTGCTCACAAGTTACTATGGACAAGTCCAAGTCAACCGTCATAAAGAACACGTTTGTTGTTATGAGACTTAAGTGTGACCTGGATGAGAGAGTTCCCATCTCTGCTCTGTGTTTTCTCCTCCACTTCTACACACACACAAAACATATGGAAGCTATTTGCATGGGGATCCTGAGTCCTCGCTTGCTCCACGCCTACCAAGTTATTTGCCTTGGAGACGCTCCACAGATCTGTTTGCTGTATGTGTTATGTTTTCATAGCAGAGCTTTTGGCTTTAAGGTCTGAGCATGGATTCCACAGCCAGACATGTGTCTGCATTGCTCAGAGCAGATAGAGTCTTTGTGCTATCTGCTGGCTGTGTCAAGCCTGCTTCAACATGCTGAGTCAATAATCAGCTCTATTTCCAGACCTTGTTTTTAAAATTCTTCCCCATGATGGCCCTTCACTTTGAACACCCTACTTCAATTAAATGTGAGATACTGTATATAATTTGGGACAGATGCAACATTTAACAGGTTTATTATTTCTTTAAAAAGTTAACATAGGGTGGCACAGTGGCATAATGGTCCGCACCGTGGCCTTGCACATGAAGGATGTTTGAATGTTCTCCCACTGCTTGGCGAGTTTCCTCAGGGTACACCAGTTTCATCCCAAGGACCCAAGTGCTACTGCTGTCTAAGAAACGCCCCTCCAGTGAACAGCACAGCTGAGCAAACATGCAGTGGGAGGGGATCTTCTTATTTGAGGTCACAATAGAGGGGGAATCTAATTGGCTTAATTGGGGTGAATCGTCAGATACAGTAAGGCTTCTGCATGTTGGTGTGCCCACTAATACGCTCAAGCTCTACTCCTCTCCTCTCGACTACTGCCCTAACGCTCTCTGACTCTGGTCGCTATGATAACGTTTAAATATCCCTCCAAAATAAGATACAGATACTCCACAAAAACGAATATTAAGACCATTTTATTTTCAGGAAAATTTTAACTCACAATAACAACAAATCAATGGGAGCCCTGAGCTTGTTTCTCTGCAACGAGACGGTCCCATCTGAGAGTGATGGGAGACAATGACACCCGAAGTGTGTTGCTTATGCCCAGTCTACTCCATTGTTTTGTTTTGGTTGCTGTCACTGCAGAAAACCCCGCTTCACACAGATAGGATGTCGGAAATGGCAACAGGGTTTTCAGTGCTGTGGTGGTGATCTCAGAGTATTCTGCCATGACTTTAATCCAGAACACCGGTAAGCCAGTTTTGCGACCCATTCCTTCTTTTCTGAGAGAAATCTTTGCAGCGGCTCTCGTAATGGCGCGCAAGACGTAACCGAGAGTATCCGGTCATTTAGCAAAGTTATAATGTGTTAATAATAATTATTGGGCAGGAATCACAAAAAGGAATTTTAACTGAATAAACTATAGTTTTCTATATTTTATGGCCACAATGCATAAGCTGTGTGTCTAATTTGGAGCATTTCAACAAAACCACAGTCTTTAGTCATTGCTTCTAGAAGCTTACACTAACTTTAGCATCAATATTCATAAAGAAATTTTAATAATTTGCATTTTCAAAATGATTATTGTTTGAAGCAAGACAGTATAACACTGAAAAATGCCCACTTTTGGGGCTCATATAAAATCATCTCTCCAAAACAAATGAAATTAGAAACTCGAAATTTTTAGAGAAGCAAGATTGGTCACTTTCATGTTTTATAAACTTCAGAAGTAGCTTTTTCGACACACTCATTTTCTGTATTATATTGTATAACAAAAAAATAATAATCAAAGATACTGTATTTTGGCCAAGTGTGTTTGGACATTTCTGAACTCAGTTCCAGTAATTTCACTTCAGCAATGTCCTTAGTTGTTTTGTTTTTGTTTTGTTTTTTTGTTTCTTTGCTTCCTGCAGGCTAATAATTGAACACTTCTGAAACAGAGACTTTATTTTCTTTGGCCAGGCAGTGTAGGCATTATTATGTAGGTATATTTTCTTATGTTCATAGACTGCTATTCTTTCACATTTCTTATTTGTGTGTATGCATGCATAAGTAGGTTAGCAGTGGATTAGTGTGTCACTTTGCAAAAAGGAAAAAATGAACCATAATACTGATACTTAGATGTGCACTCATGCATGAAAGTTTAAATCCCACTCCTACACTCACTGCATGTGCACTATTCAACTTTCCACACACATGGTGGCACGAATTCAAGTGTGTGTCATCCAACTTGAAAAGCTACATTGCTTATGTAAGTGAAGCAGGCTGATACCTCTGTGGCATGCATGTCCAAAAGCAGACCCAGTGACTGGGGGCATCTTTCCCATCACACACTATACAGAATGTAATGTTTAAAATTTTTTTACTGCATACACTCTGTCACCTATTTTAATTTAATTCCTCTTACTTTACACTGTATGTCCTCTCTCCTATTAACTGATATTAATGCACAATTTAATTCCATTTGGAAGTAGGAGGAGGTTTTGAATCTGGCCTAAGAATAACATCCTGTTTTTTTCCCACAAAGTCCACAGAGATTTCTGACTTCCTTCTGTTGGGAATGCTCACTGCTTTTCTTTTCCTGTTAAACAAAAAACCCTGTCCTTGTATTAAATAGGCATCAGCGGGCCTCCTCGTTGCACCTCCAGGTATAATGATGATACGGTGTACTACTACATTCAGTAGTGTGTGCTGCACCGTATCATTATTATAACGTGTCAAGCATCGCATGTTTTATAAATAAATACACCTCAGTTTTAAATGCATTCATCTGGTCACAGTTTGCACACTGTGTGAGGGTTGATTCAGATACAGTAGGCGGGCGTGAGAGTAATCAGCTCGCTCATAATCCAGTTAAGCATTTACAGAGCTTTATCATGTGAATTAAAACGTCGGATAATTCCGCCCGGATAAACATCCGAACGTTCGAACCCTCTGAACTCCAAAGTTATCGACACAACAGCAGAAAATAACTCTGGTGCTGTTTTCCTCTCAGACAACTGGAGCATTTCTTCTTTTACATTTTCATTCATAAGAAGTTGTATTGACACCACAGAAATGAATAGTAGTAAATAAAAAAACAACAAAGGATGCTTTGAACTGTCTCTAAACATTTTTATCATAAGTCACATCACTAGAGCTCACATCACTTTATCCTGAACTAATTAAAAGGAAAAAAGAATGAACACAATGCCATTTTTCTGTGAACACATTTTCCATAAATTAGTTCATATTACTATGGAAGACATGGATATCCAGATGAATGACTCCCGGCGATGCCATTATAACTTCAGGGGAACCTCAGTGCTTTGCATGAGAGATGGTTTTAGGTAAAAGCTTAGAAAGTGAAAATTCTGTAGTGTTTGTAACCATGTCAAATTCAAATTGCAACAAAAGTGTCCTGCGTCCCTTCAGGAGTGCAGATATCTAAACAATTTAGCATTTTAGAATAATACACTTTTTCAGATTTATGTCTTTCCATGTGAAATCTAAATTGGCCAATTTTCATCTATATGACAATTAAGATTGTTGAAACATTTGAATTCAAAAACTTTACAGACACAACATACTGTACAAGGGCATGAAATTGTATTTAGCAAATGTGTTTTTTTTTTAATCTGATGAAAATATAAACGTGTAAGCATATTTACAAATAATGAAGCATGGATTAGGAGATAAGAAGCATAAAGTATTATGAAAAATGGTGTCATATGATCCAATTAATTCATGAAAGTGTTGAACTGTCACTTCTTCATGGAAGAAATGTGGTCAGAAAAAATGGAGATCACTTAAACACTTGGTGAAGTTGCATTGTTAAACACTGGACAGCAGAAATGAGTGAAAATCAGCAAGGTGCAAGGTGCAGAAACTGATAAACTATGGGCGTTCAAGTCAACCCGGGACTTGTGATAAAATTTCTGGTGAATGAAGGCATAAAAGTGATTGACATTTACAAAAGACTTCAAGCACAGTACGGTGATGAGACTCTTAGCCGCAGTAAAACATTTGAATAAAACAAATGTAGTAGTTTTTACCCTCGTAACTGTGTTCTGTTATTCTGCACAGTCAGAAGTCCTGGTTTGACTTGAACGGCCCTCGTCGTAACAGATATATGTATCAGTAGCAGTCACGGTGTTAATAAATATCCTATCTCCTGCCATAGATTTGCATGAGTGTGAGAGTAAACTGTTAAATGCCAGTTCCAGGATATAAATACAACACAAACACAGAAATTCACAAATACATCATATATCAGCTGAAATGCCTCACACACATTATTTTGTGTGATATTCTGTGTGCTACCATCTGGAGTGTTATCCCTGGTGTATACCAAAGCAGTGAGGGTGTGAATATGTGTAATGTGTATATGTAATGTATTGTACTGTATAGTGGGTGCCCGGTTCATTGATGGCTGCAGGAAAGACGCTGCATGTGAGAGAATATGCAGCTCTGCAGTGTTAAATGAAGCAGCATTTTGGGGTTGACTTGGTGGTTTCCTTTTTTCCCGATGGCTAAAAATACACATTTATAAAACCTCATTTGTTTCTCATAACCTGTACACATGTGCTCTCACTCATTGACTGTACCGCATTATCCTGTATTCAGGGTCGAAGGGGCCTGGAGCCTATCACAGGAGATTTAAGGCACGAGACGGGGTACACACTGGACAGGGTGCCAATCCGTCAAAAGTCGCACACACACACACACACACACACACACACACACACACACACACACACACACACTTATTGTGTAGCCATATTAATTAAAACAACTATCTAGCACATAAAATGCTCTGTAAACTGCACATACGAAACTCAATTCACTGGTAACCAGGTCTCAATGCAAATGCATACATGTGTCTGTAATCCTTATTTGTGTATAAGCAAAACAGGTGCAGACAAACTGGTCCAGTGTACTGATATAATACTTTCAGTTATCTACAATGCAACTGTAATGGAGAAACAAGTCACACTAGTCTATTCTTCTTCCAAGCTTTAAATACCTTCTGAACATTAAGTAACACATTAATTTGGATTATGCAAGCTTGCTCAGGATTACATTCGCCTCCATGCCTACATGCCACGCCCACCTTTCAGAACGCAGATGAATCATTGTCTTACTGATGGCTGCCACCCAAACAGACAGAAATTGAAATATGTTCAGGCCTGGTGTGGCAGACGCTAGCTGTGTCATGAGGGTTTCTAAAGCTCAGTCAGAACGGCCTATCTGATGTATTTTCTGTGAAGAATACAGTATAAGTTGATAAATGTTGATTCATATATATTTGTTTCTGTACACTTGTAACAGTTTCTTAATTTTTACTTCTTTATTAAAATAATAGTCAGCTTTCTAAACACATATGATGCATAATGTACCAAAAATGGAAATAAAGCAACAAATTCTGTACAATAGGCTCAAACACTCATCATTCATCTCAGTGAGTAAAAAGATGGATGAAAAACAACAATAACAAAAGAATGATGGAGGCATTGCATGCATTTTTGCACCAACATTACACATCATTACACAGGGTCATAACAAACATCACAGAGCTGGAGGAGTGTCGATGCGTCACAGGCGCTAGGAGCAGAATTAGTTGGAATAAAGATAATAAGGATGACACTTAAGAAGAAGAAGAATGTGATTGCTTAATCAGGATGTGCAGACACACCAGTGTAAACCGAATGAGTCTGCACACACACCACTGTGAGGTGAAACTAAAAAGGTGGGAGATACAGTGCCTTGCAAAAGTATTCATACCCCTTGAACTTTTTTATCACGTAAAATTTTGTCCCATTACAACCACGTCACACGTTTCAGATTTTTATTTGTAAAAAAAATTTAGAAAAACATTTATCATTTTCCTTCTGCTTCACAATTATGTGCCACTTTGTGTTGGTCTGTCACATAAAACCCCAATAAAATACAGTTATTTGTGGTTGTAACGTGACAAAATGAGGAAAAGTTCAAGGGGAATGAATACTTGTGCACGTCCCTGTAAGCGAAGGCTTTTTCTGTCCAGATTGCACTTACACTAAGTCTAGGTTTGCATTTGTCACTGCAGAAGTCTGCCTACTTAATCGGAGCCGCTGCACTAATAATCTGACTGCAAGATCCCGAGCCTGACCTCTTCACTCTTCAGGGACACATAAGGAGTCATCTATCTTTGTATGTTTCTAGAAATGACTGTGCAGCACAGCTTGTCACGGATCACACTGTTCATAAAAGTGTTTGATGTCGACTCTTCTGTGATCTTTGCCATTTCTTCACATGGCATTGCGATCAACAAGCCTGCTATTTCATTCCAACATACTCCATCAAACAGGAAGCCCTGCAGAGAGCATCAAAAGGCCAGGGCCGTGTCTGATCTCGCTTCCTTAGGATGTACCTGTAAGCTTCAAATAAACTCAAGGCTATTGTATGAGAGGATTTCTTTTAAGTCTTAAAGGTCCCGTATTTTACTAGTTTTTTAACAAGTTAGCACAAGTCTCAGAGCTCACCCAAAGTGTGTGTGTGTGTTAATGCTCCACTGAAATACCTCTCCTTATAATTCAAGCTTCCTTTAATTCACTCCTCCACCAACTGCGGCATTTCAGTGTCTATGTAAATGAGGTACTGCTGAGCCCTGCCCCTCCAGTAAACAGTAGTGCTGAAGAACAAGCCAGGGAGGGTTTCTCCAAATCTGAGTTCAATTCAATTCAATTCAATTTAATTTATATATCGCTTTTAACAACGGTGATTGTCTCAAAGCAGCTTGACAAAATTTAAAAGAAAATTATGAAAAAGTGTATGAGATGTGAGAAAATGTGTATCAATCATAATGCTCAGAATGTCCCTGATGAGCAAGCCAAGGGCAACGGTGGCAAGGAAAAACTCTCTCAGATGGCAATAGGAAGAAACCTTGAGGGGAACCAGACTCAACAGGGAACTTATCCTTATTTGGGTGATAACGGATAGCAGGGATTGATCTGCAGTCATACTGTGTGTTAGGCGGCTGGAAGTTCAGTATAACAGAAGAGTCTAAGTTAATATGGAGTCCAGTTAGGCACCAGTGATATCCTGATGGAATGAATCAGACAGGTGCAGAGGGCAGAAAGGGTCTGGATCACTGAGAGCTCAGGAGCAACATGTGTAATGATATCCATCACGAAGCAGAATCCAGCTGGAGCCAATCCTTCTCCGGATGCCTCAGGATCTTTGCAGGGTTGGTGTCTGTCTACTGGAGCTGGCAAAATCTATAGATGCCTGCGATGGGTAGAAAAAGAAAGAACAGGTTCCGTTAGCTGCCGTTCATTATAATAGCAGCACTTGATAAGAGTGTGCATTTAAACGTACAGAAGTACAAGGTTATGGGATGAATTATGTGTATGCCAAGCTAAAGAGATATGTCTTTAATCCACTTTTAAACTGGAAGACTGTGTCTGAGCCCCGAACACTGTCAGAAAGGCTATTCCAAAGCTTAGGAGCTCAATATGCAAATGCTCTACCTCCTTTTCGTGGACTTTGATATTCTGGGAACTACCAGATTTAGTGGAGTTAACACTTATGCTAAAAAAAGCAGGGATTTTTTTTCCAAACTTTTTTTGAATTTATCATAATGCCTGCCCTTTAAGGAAAACCAACGTACGTCCATAGAACTAGCCTAGTCCATGAAATGTGTCTCTCAGAGCAGTAGTGTGAGTGACATCTTTGCTTATAGAGAATGAGTGAAAGGTTGTGTAATTACAAAGTAAAGACCTACAGGGATTGCTCCATATGGCTCCGTGTCAGCTGTTGACTTTAGAGGAAGGAAGCCAATGTTCTGTAAAGTGTACTTTTTTATTCACAGACCTTTACTTCAGTCTCTATTTGTCCTTTCCTTGCATTTGAATCTGACAGCAGGAAAAAGACGGGGACTTTAACCATCACTGGCTACAGGATGGCTGGATCAAGCAGCCAATAAAGTTAAATCAAATTGTAAATGAAATAATCTAAACCTCATACTGTTTGAACTGGTGAAAAGTTCAGCCTGCAGCCATCAATGCTTAGCATGACTGCTTTAATCTACTAAAAACCCACCTGCTTATATCTACCCACATTACTACAAAAGAGAAAATATCATGAAAACTGCACTTCACTGAGCACACTGCCCTTTCATAGTCATCCTGTCCGAGATATATCGATAAAAATGTGTAGTTCTGGTAGAAAAACAAAATGAGCCATAAGCAGTTATATTTGTCTAACAGTCCAAACCCCTGAAAAGCTTCTTATTCATGCAGATTTTTAGAGCAGAACAATCCTCATCCTGTCATGCAGGCTCATTCTTGATCCAGTCTCAAGCCCACATGTTTACCTCTCAGATTCCAGCATAGATAAAGCTGCAGACCATTCATCAGCCAATTTACAGTCACTATCGTAAGCTAGATAATATCATCATGACCATATATGGTTGAAGGCAATACAGAATAAACGGGAATAGATGGATGAGATTCCCATAAATGGGCGTTAACACAGATGAAATATATTGTAGTTATTTTTCCATGAACTATTTGACACCCTGTTGTCAAAAACAAGGAGAAGTATGTGAGTAATGAGGAAATGTAAGTCATAGAGGATGTAAGTGTCCCTGAAAGTATGATGTTTGCAGTATTACACTATTTTTACATTCTGAACTCCTTAAAGGTCCCATATTTTACAACGTCTCCCAAGTTATCACAGATCTCTGAGACTGAGCTGAGACTAAC
>JAOVVA010000030.1:11755415-11773693 GCA_028565275.1 Leiocassis micropogon | reverse complement strand
GGGGGGGGGGGGGGGGGGGGGGGGGGGGGGGGGGGGGGGGGGGGGGGGTGATCTACAGCAATATTCAATCCTTGTTGTTTGGCTAGAGAGGTTCAATTTTAGTGTGTGTTGAGTGTGTTGAGTGTGTGTGTGTGGGACCTTCAGGGTTATGTGAGCCATTGAACATAAACATCCCCAGCTGGAAGAGGAGTTTAGACCTGGTTTTGTTTAGGACTCACCTGTCAGGTGCTCAGTGTGATTATAAACACCATAAGTACTGTTATAGCGACTTTATACCGTACTCACTTCTCCTGAGTCTTAGTGGTGTGAGTTATAACAGGTTAATGACCGGCAAACAAAAAAGCAACTAACGGTTCAGTTGTGGAGTGTGTGAGATCTGTAGTGTGCCTTAACTAACACAATAAAACAAACAAACAAACAAACAAACCATCAATATTTGGAAGAAAATAGATTTAAATAATCTAAATTTTTTTTGTATTAGTATTAACACAGATGTTTGTGCCCTGAAAAAAAACAACCACCCATTAATTAAATAAATAATTGGTGAATAATCTTACATTTATGTTAAACTTGTTAAAAAGTTATATATACAATTCTATACAGTTTCTGACGTGATTTACTAAAAAAAAGCTGCACGAGGCCAAAATCACGTTAATAAGTCCAGCGCTTTCATGACCCAAAACCCGTGCTTACTGTTTGTTTTAAATACGCAACCAGCTATATTAAATATATATATATATATATATATATATAAGTTTACTTTCTCTAAATATTTACAACACATTTTATTTCAGGATTCTAAAAATACAGTATTTTTTTTAAATAAAAAAATGAAATTTATGTGTGTGTGTGTGTGTGTGTGTGTATAAACATTTCTATATATATTGATTAATCAGTCTTTTCTATGTGATGAGTACAGTATTTATTTAGATACAGTACACGTTTTGAAAAAATTAAACACTACTAAAAGTGTGTATTGGCAGCTCAGTGGTAGATTTCTCATCTGTCATGCAGAAGGCCCAGGGTTCGATTCCCACCCAATGCCCAGATAAAATGGGAGGTTTCTGCCAGGAAGGGCATCTGACGTAAAACCTGTGCCGACTTGTGTGTGGATCAGACGGTCCACCGCGGTGACCCTCAGCGGGAGCAGCCGGAAGACTAACAACAAACACTGTTTAAAAGTATTTAATAGACACTGAAACATTGTGTAACTTGTCTTGACGACCTTAAAAATGCTTATCCCGTACAAGCCGATTATTTTTGTTCCTTTTAATGACCTGCTCTGCCCTCCAGTCCAGTAGATGGCAGTTTTGAAAGAAACTTTTCTGTATTTTGCAAGAATTCTGTGAGAATTTTGTGTGTTTTGTAATGTAGCTGATTAATCAAATATCCATCTATCGATCTATCGATATTAGGTGACACGGGGAAATTTCTTGCCAGGTGTTTTCATCATCACTTCTGTCTCTTGCTCTTTATACTGTGACATCATCGCTGAAGTCAGAATATGAAATCTAATAAAGATGTGCGTACTTTGTGCAGATGTTTTGGATCTTCCACTCAAAACACACCCACCATGTTTCTGACTTGGTTACAGTTGTGTGTTGCTCATAAATGTATGTGCTTGCGGGACTGAGGCTGCTTTCACCCTGGGCACTGTTCAGAGTACACCTGACCACAAAGTGGACACGGAGCAGTGAACCGAGCCTGGGTCCACGTGAAAAAGGTGTTAACCGCAGCAGAATGGGGAAGTGGACCTTTGTTTAGAATGCAAAGAGACATCTGTCTGCTCCAAAATGGGCGTTTGTGTGCATGTGTGTGTGCACTAATCTCATCTCACAGCACAGCCATGTCTGATAAAGTGTTACGGCATGTGACAGGGTCACTCTTGACATATCAATATATTCAGCAAAGCATGGAGGTTGACTTCTTCTTCTTTGTGTTTATTGGTGACCTATTTAGGTGCACACTGCCACCTACTGTATCAGATACACAAATGTACTCAGGTGCGTAACATCTTTACTAATGCGAAAACGGGACAGCAGGTCAGATTCGAGAGAAAAGTGGTCTTGTGAATGATACAGTGTACTTAGGCACGGATTGGATATAGAGGTAAAATTGTACTTAAAAACAGAATTAGATTACTGTTTATATATAACATAATCAGCAATGTCTTTCTCCTCCGAAATGTCCATGTGTGCACAGAACGCACCAATCTCATCCTCTGACAGCCGTCGCTCTATATGTTTTTCCCCGAAAGAATGAAAGATCATTCTCTTCTTCTCTTGTGTTTGGCACACAAACCTGGTAAGTGCATACTGCCACCTGCTGTATTGGAGGGTGTAAATGCGTAAGCATCCTGAGGACGGAGAACAACAACAATGTGAACGCTGGCCAGCGGGGAGGGGGGAGCAATCATTCCTGGGTATCGATTGTGAGTAATGTGAAAACACCCTTACTCATGCACAGGATGGAGCAATCATCCCTAGTGTAAAAACTGTGTGAAAAAGTTATTTAAACCATAAACAAACAGAGGATTATTTCCTAATATTCTATTTAAAAGAGGGAAAAATTATTTACTCAGAATCACGATTATTATTAAGTAGTAATATTAAAGAAAATAAAGCAATTTTATTCCAGACCACAGAACTGATATGTTGTACGAGTTGAGAAATAAAAGCAATGACGTGTGGAATAGAAATGCCCACTTGTGGTGACAGCAAAAAAAAAAAAAAAAGGCTGTAAATATTATGTACTGGTGCATTTATTAAATGATCACCCCAGGGTGTTTGTGAGATATATAATATGAGCAAAACAAAAGAACAAACATTACTGGTTTAAACACTGGGAGGACACTGGACATTCTTGGCATTCTGATTTGGCACCTGCCAGACCAGTTCAGCCACAAATCTTCTCATCTGACTCATGATAGGTCCACTTAGGATTTTAAATTTTACGACAATGTGAAAGTAATGCACAGTGGGGGCCAAAAGCTGTGAAATAAAAGTGAAATTCAGTTTTTTTTTATATACATTCTCAAATTTTTTTAAATAACAATAATAAAGTTAATAAAAATCAGTTGCTATTTTATGCAGTGAAACTGCGTTACAACATTCAATATAATCGATCAGTATGAAGTCCCTTATTCTTCAAATTCGGTTGGATCTGGCTGGGCATGGAGTCAGAAAGACGTCTGCAGATTATGTTTTTTTTGTTTGCTTCTGCCCTCTTCATCGTTGTCCAACAGTTTTATATAAGGTTTAGGTCTGCAGATGATCCAGGCCGTGGCTCCAGAAGTGGAAAACCTTCGTCACATAGCCAGTTTTTTACTACTTTTTCAGTTAATTAATAATTAACTGTTAAATAACTTCAGTTAGAACTAGTCTAGAATTAGTTAGTGACATCACCTGTTTTGTGCACAGGGACGCATGTTGTCTTAATACTTTTGGCCATCACTATTAGTGTTTTGTGCATGTTTAAGGTAAGCTAGACTTATCGGTTTGTCACTCTGTAAACACTCGTAATCGATTATGCAATTTAATTAATCTGTTCATTGATTCAGTTAATTAAATCAGTGGGTCAGTTTTCGATTAATAATCGATTCACATTTTAACTATGTAGGTAAACTTATTCATTTTCTAAAATTCCGTAAAAATACACCTCATTCTCTGCAGAAAATGCAAACCGTTTCCATCTTCCGTATTTTTGCGAGAGTATCATTCCTTCTTCTGCTTTATATCTTATGGGCGGGTGGTGCAGTACCACCTCACTGAAGTGTGGTGCAAGAAAAAAGAAGATTATTGCTTTGTATGAGACAAGACATTTAAAATATTAGTGCATTTTACCTAGTTTTAGTAGTTTTTAATAGGGAGGGCTAAACAATCTATTCAGTGATGTGTGGCAGTCCATGTATCGCTGCACAGACTCAAAAATCAAGTTTAGAAAATTTATTTTCATTTCTATGTTTGCATTTAAAGTGGTGAAATGTTGAAGTTCCTCTTTAATCCTACAGCGGGCGCACTATAAACTATTTACAGATATGCACCCTGTGTGGTAGGAGCAAATTATTCTGTTTGTTTAGAATAGTAACAAAATCTCAAACAGTTAACAGTGAATCAGGATATTTATAAATTTGTGGTGCTTACAGAATCGCAGTACAACTTAAATTGGCGCTGAGGTGTCGTCATAACACAGGTGATTCCTGTCCTTAGCTTTTAAAAATTCAAAACCCGTAAGAAATATAACTTCTTTTGATAAATCAGACAAGAATCATTAGTGCTATTGAATCTAATCATCAGTCTCCAGAAGACTCACAGCTCTAATCATTAGTTAGTTAATTTCCTGCAGGCTCTTAGTTTTCTTGTGGTTGAATCTAAAATGTTAATAAAAAATGTCCACAACATCATGCTACATATTGAACACACTGTATACAGTGAAATCTTCCTCCACCCAGAGGAGTTGGAAATAGTAAATTTTCTTGTGAAGATGTAAAAATAAGATTTATTTTTAGTGGAAAAACTGGAAACAAAGCAAAGTATTTAATTTTGATATTATCTCTTTTTTTTGGTCAAGCATACCTAGTGTAGCTGATAAACTACAGAACTAAAACATGAGCTTATGCTTTAAATATGATTAAATTTAATAATCAATTAGCTGGCTAGTAATGTTAGCAAGCTGGATGCCTAGTTAGCTTTATTTAATAAGAGATTCGGGACAGTTCTCCGTTCACTCTGCACATGCTGAGGCTCTGAAGCGCAATCACGTGACCTTGGCGTACATTCCAGTGGGGATCTGATGAGGCTCGTGGCTGGCTTATCACTCACCTCCCATCATACTCACTCAGCGTCACTCCCTCAGCCCTGTAGACGTTCTCTACAGGAGCGTGCCAAGATGAGTTCCCCCCCATCAGGGGGTGCAGTGATGACGCAGGAGGCAGCGCTTACCGCAGTCCTACTCTGGAATCTGGCGCTTTAATCGAGCTCCCTCATGTGAGTCAGCAGCTCTGGAATGCTTCTCCGAATTAAGTGTTAAGCAATCCGCTGGAGAAGATGCAGCGGAGCGGGAAACACAAGGGGCGGGTTATGACTTATAATGAGTTTAACGTCATTTCTCACTTAAAGCACACTTTTACTGTTCCGCTATAATGACCTCAAATTGAACTGTTAGTTGTATCTAGTAGACAAGACTGGCCCTGCTTGGGTGTTTTTGGTGACTTTAACAAAAAGAAGGAACGTTGCTGGGATGGAAAGTCTGGGAAAACTTTTGTTGTGTTTGACTACGGGTCACAAGTTGTATTTCATGACCTCTAAGTAGGAAAAAACAAACTAGCACTTTGTACCTGGAAAGTACATGGATCGAAATCAACATCATTCCAAACACAGGCTTCCTGATTCCTTTGTAAATAAGAGCCAGTGTTTACACCTGTGCTGTGGCCTGGCGGCGGCATGGTCAGAGCCATTTCCTGCGGTATCTGTACCATCCTCCCCCTCGTTTGGTCTTAATCAGGATCAGGATTCCAGAAACAGCAGAACTGAACTGTTTTTGACGAACAGAACACGACCTCACTGAGAGCTGTTTATCACGAACTGGGGATGCAGCTCAGTTAGACCTCCATGTGAGATCAGTCCTAAAAATAAGTTTTTGGCTCTGTGTCTGTGTGTGCACGCTTCGAGGTGCAAGGAACCTGAGGATTACAGCCCGGGGCGGGCAGAGGCAGTGTACGAGCTGTGCGGTGGTGGTGGTGGTGGTGTTTGTCATCAGGCCAGAACTTCTCAGAGCTTCTCTGCAGTCGAGTTATGCAAGACAAGAAGAAAGAAAAGTATCTTTTCTCCACACGTCTGTTCTGGTGCCGTAAACAACCCGAGTTAACAAATGTTTGCTTACATACAGTACATCTGCGTATAATAGATGTTTTAACAAAGTTTTTTTTTTTTTTATTCCAGTTTTAAACATTTACACATTCATAAGAAAGATTATTGTTTTATAAAAATAGCTTGTGCTACAGGCAAAATAATGAGTATGAATACTTTTTTATTTGTTTACACTAATCAGTTTAGGACTGTGTTTCTAAAGCATTAGCTGTTTACATAATTGTTACATAATTGATAATGAATGTTAATAAACAACGCACATTCTCCCCAGATTTATTTATTTAAACAGTTCTAGCAGCACAATTCCAACAAATTACTTCTGCTGCCTCTTTTCCACCGAGGTGGTTCTGGAGCTAGTTCAGAGCCGGCGCCCAGTTTAAAACTAGTTCTTTGTTTTCAGAGGGGCAAAGCACCGGCCCTCAGACAGAAAAAACGGTTCCATGGTGGCACCAACACTTTGCTGGGCCAGAACAAAGAACCGCTTATGTCAGGGGTTGGGGGCGGGGTTATCACAATCAGCTAAAAGTTTGTGACCGCCATCTTCAAAAAATGGACTCTACCTGCACTGTGCAGCTCAAACGCTTTCTAGTAATGATAATGGCAGGAGAACTGCTCGTAAATTGTTGTTGTTGTGCTTACCACAAGCACTTTTTTGCCACTAGAATTTTTTTTGCCGCTAACATTGTCGCTAGCATTGCCACTAGTGTTAGAATTGCTGCTAACATTACTGGCAAAGCAGAGACAGACAGATGTATACAGTGGCGTAATGACATTCCTCTCCAGCCCATGGAAAAACAAAGCCAGTTCTTAATACTGATCTCGAACCTCTGCCTAAAGAGGTTAATAGATATGTGAGCTACAGAGAAATATTACATAGAACAAGCATTATCGGTTAATACAAATTGAATTCTTAAAGACAGTTAATCATTAAATAATTAATCATTAATATGCCTGTTTATAACTGAGGTAGCATGTTTATTACTGCGTTCAGCTAAAGTTTATTAGAAAAACAAGACAAAAGTCATCTCAGGATTTCCTAAAATTTTAGCAATTGACTTCAAATCAACATGAAGCAGCACTTTTTCCCTTTAAATGAGTTTTACTGTATTTACAAATTGTAGCTTCAGATTAATCAACACTTGTTCATTTGCTAAACGTATACCACTGACTCTGCAGTTCACTGATTTGGGAAGATAAATATATAGTTTATTTACACAGTTATCAGTTGAACACGAGGATGTCAGTGTTTCCCCTCACTTCGTGGTTCGAACATAAGGACATCAGAAATAGCATTGTTTTTATCTTTTCGCTTCTCACATTCGTCGGGCTCATGGGAAAACAGCATGACACACCAACACGCCACGAGAGTTGGACCTGTAACTCACAGAGATGTTGGTGTTTTTGCATGGAAGAGCACTGCTTCAAGCACTGTTTAATTTGTTTTTCATGTGAAACAATAACAGCTCAAGCCACAGCTCATGGTTACCATAGCAACATGACACAACTGCCTACCCTGGCTGGGTGAAGCGCTTTATAAACGCTGCTGCATCCTGAGCACCTTCAGGCCACTGCACCTAGAATTATCTTTAATCTGGCAGATAAACGTTAACCTGTATTACGATCTGGGTTGTAGCAGTGTTGTCCAACTGGAAGCTGTGTCCATACAGATGAAATATGAAAGTATAGTACTGTGAGACTGCATCATGGTTGGGGGATCAGTAAAGTGCAAAACTAGGCTCAAGAGTCGCGAGTTCCTTTTTTTTAGCAACTCAGACATGTTGCAAATACTGATATCGTTATTTAAACATTTAATCTGAGCAGACGAGAGTTGAGCCCAGGTGGTGGTTTGGCAGAGCTGAGATTTGAGCATTCGACTTTCTCGTTAGAAGTCTGCCACGGTGATAGATATAGCGATGTACACGCCGTATCAGAGGTATGTGGCCTGGTCAGACCTGTGACCTTTTCATGACCGCTGACCTCTCAGACCTACACTCGACTCCCACTGTGATGCATCATATTTCACCCCATAAATCCCCTTAACCTTCTGCTTTAGAGAGAGAGAGAGTACGAGTCTGAAGTGTGCCATTCTTTACCCAGGGGGTCTAGAACAACAAAGTTAAAAGATAAAAACAGAAACGAAGTGAAACAGTGTCAGTTTTAAGGAATGCCTATGCAGTCAGACCTTTTGCTCTCTTTCAAGGGGTTTAAAGTCATGATAATGCATTACAGGTATTTATTGATTTCATCTTCTCAAAATTACTCAGGCAAGCTGACTGATTGATTGATTGATTAATTAAGGGAATATATTAATAGAATCAGCAGAAGTAATTTAATACTTCTACACTTCTTTTTAACACTTTTAAAAGTGAACCATGGTTTCATTTAATCCAGAACTGGCCAAGCTTGTGTGTGTTCCCAGTGGGTTTGCATCTTGACCCAAACCATTTGTATTTGCGTTCACGACCGCATCTAAAATCTGAGACTTGGAGCGTTCCATTCACCTCAGAATTCATCATCCTACTTATTATATCAGCATCACATCATCAACAAACACCAGTGTCTCCGGTTCCGCTGGCAGCCGAGCACGTCCGATTTGAGCAGGTGGAGGATCGAACCAAAGATAAATGTGTTTCAGATCAATTTTGCAAAGAATCAGATTCCTTGTGTGTTTTTTTTTTTATTGTTCATACAACAATAAAGCAATCTGATTCTGATTCTGATCTGGATATGACAAAAAAACTAAATCTGATTTGGACCGGCAGTCTGAACAAAGGCCTTGGTTTCATCTCTAGAAAGAACCTTGTTCCAGAACTGGGCAGACTTATTTATATACACTTTTGTTAACAAAGTCTAATTTATCCTTTCTGTTCCTGAGTGTTTGTGCCTCGATCTAAACACCTTTGTATTTCCGCTCATCCGGGCGTCTCTTGATCGTAGACTTCTGTACTCCTCATGTCTCCTCCGGAGTGTTCTTAACCTGCTTAGATGTTGGATGAGTTTTTGTTTGCCAGGGAATAAACTCTGATATCATTCTCTTTAGTTCATTTCCATGGTCTTTCAGGGTTTTGGTGTTTCTGAGCTCACTAGTGCATTCCTTCATTTTAAGAATGGACCAAATGTTTCACGCCAAGAGTTTTTGCACTCTCTGGTTAATGAATGAATTAATTAATTAACATTTTTATGTCCTCTTTCACTCGCGCCAGCACCTCTAGCACATTTATCTCCTTAATTTGTCACGAAATAACAAGAAAACAAGTCATGTTTGGCCTTCAAACTGTTTATCAGGCAGTCGTTTAATTAGGTTTGGAGGGACTTTGTAAAGCATGGTTGTAATTCCTAAATGTTTAATGCAGTCTTTTTGTTTAAATGAGTTTAAATCCTGGTGTACGGAGGCACAAATACACAAACCGTGTCACTGTCTGAATACTAATGACAGTATGTTTTCTGAGTTAATTGACTAATTCTGAGTCATTCCGTGTCCCCAGAAACATCAGGAAACATCTGGCTGGTATCTAGAGTAGTTTTCACATCTAGCACAGTAATAACACTCTGCCACTATGAGCAGGTTGATTTGATGTCATTGTTTTTTGTGATTCCTCCTGCAGTCGATCCAGCGAGCCGGAGCGGAGCGCCGAGGTTTCCTCGCCATGTGGAGCTGCATGGTTCATAATGAGACGGAAGGCAGCACCAACCTGGCTGTGTGCTGGGACTTGGGCCTGGCTCTGTCCGTCTTCTCCTTCTTTTACCTCATCGTGTGCTTCCCCGTGGGTCTGTGCTACAACGCCCTGCTGGTCGCGGTCAACCTCTCCAACAAGATGTCCATGACGATGCCGGACGTCTACTTTGTGAACATGGCCATCGCCGGACTGGTGCTGAACCTGGTGGCTCCGGTCGAGCTCCTCGGCCCGGATTTTACTCTTTGGCCTGCGTGGGAGCATAACGACGAGGTCTACATCACCCTCCTGATCCTGTTCAACATCTCCTCTCTGGTGATCATGTACTCAACAGCGCTGCTCAGTCTGGACTACTACATCGAGCGGGCGCTGCCACGCACCTACATGTCCAGCGTCTACAACACCAAACACGTGTGCGGCTTCATCTGGGGCGGCGCCGTACTCACCAGCTTCTCCTCACTCCTCTTCTACGTCTGCAACCATGTGTCCGCGAAGATCCTGGAGTGCTCCAAGATGCAGAACAAAGAGGCCGCCGACGGCATCATGACGCTCATCGGTTACGCCGTGCCAGCCGCCGCCGTGCTCTACGCCCTCTGCTTGATCCTGCGCATCCGCAAGGAGGCCACGCCCTTGGACCAGGACTCGGGAAGGATGGATCCTTCTATCCACAGGCTGCTCCTGGCATGCGTGGGCGTCCAGTTCGTCCTCTGGACGCCTTACTACACCACGCTGCTGCTGCTCACGGTGGTGGACGTGCCGCGGGCGCAAACCGTCGGCACCTACGCCTTCCTGAGAGGCTTCTCACAGCTGCTCGCCTTCTCCAGCAGCTTTGCCATGCCGCTCATGTACAGGAAGATGAACAGAAACTTTGCCCACAAGCTCCAGAGACTGTTACGGAGGCTGCACTGCGGCAAGCAGTCGTGTCCTCACGAACACTCGGTGATACAGCAGGTGATCACGTGAGACGCTCGAGCTCGTGTTGCTCTGTCTCGGCACTTCCTGCACAAACCACAGACCTCTGTTAAACTGTGAAACTGTGGAATCTATCTCATGTCGAACTTTTTAGCCGGTTAAGTCTCCTTGGAGAAGAATATCGAGAAATCACGACTCACGACTCAGTCTGGGAAAGAAAACTCGAACTTCTGTCTGGTAGCGTTGTGTTACAGGATGTTGTGATTTGATTTCAGTGCTCGGTGACCAACTTGAACTCATTAAGCTGAAAGCTGTGTACATCTTCATCAAGGCTAGTTAGCCATAATGCTCGTTTCTGAAGCAAGCGTTATCATGACACTTTTTTAAATTTATATTATTATTATTGAGGATAACCAACTCATTATGGTATGATATTAGAAAACATAATTAATTAATCAAAGCCGGTGAAGATTATATCGAGGGGCAAAAACCCTCCTTCAAGCTATTTCCTTTCATTTTGTGAATCTGAAAAGAAACGGGTATTTTGAGACATTGAGAGGTGCGGTGTTAAACGTCGGCCAGTGTGACGAGATGCTGAAGGAAACCCAGCATTCCAGCTCAGTTAATCATTATTCAACTCTGACCAAAGTCTCATCGATTGTAGTGGAAATTGTTTTAAGAGCAAACATTGCTCAGTCAAACACCATCGGGTCTAAACAGGGGCAGTAAAGGTGAAGGTGAGACGAGAGTCACCTGATGTATTACAAACTGAACATACTGTACGCTTCTCTACCAGACTTATCTGCGCGTACATGGACCCGAACCAGAGATTCATGACTCTTCTTCCTGTTCCTATAGAACTCTTTGTTGATTAATTAAAGCGCCGTGTTAGAAATTAAAAACTAAACCCAATGGGACATAATGAGACGAGCACTTTTAGCACCAAGACAAAAGTTTACCAGGCAGAGAAACAGCTTTCCTGCTCGCATGAAGTTTCACTGTGTATACAGTACTGTGCAAAAGTCTTGACCCCCTCATTTCTTCATATTTTGCTTTGAATGACGTAGACTTTCTTTTATTTTTATTTTTTTTCTTGAGGAATAGTTGTCCAGGCTTCCTGAAGGACTTTTCTGTCTCCAGTCAGTTTCAGTCCGGTTTCAGAGGAATGTGTTTTTGTTTGTTAAGCCACACGCTGACCTATGAATTATTCAAGCATAAAAACTCACGGCATGAAGCAGTGGGAAACAGATGATCAGGCTGGTGATTAGTGTATTGATGAGGCTGAATGCTGAGTGGTTGGAACGGACGAAAGGGGAAATGAGGTCGCTGCTGATGTTGTTACGTAAACAACCAAATTTTTCAAGTGTATCTTTAGGCACTGTGCAGCCTGTCACAGTAAAACATTTCTTTCCGTTTCTTTCATTTAATCTACATCATTTAATTTAATTTACCATGAAGAAGAAGAAGACTTCTGCGCAGTACTGTACATGTTATATTCCTCTACGCATCTTCTTGATCATGAGCCGATACATTGTTACTACAGGAAGAATAAAATCCATATATATTTTCAAAACAGTACTGTATGTGTGTATTGACAGAGCAGATTATCATATCATTTTAATAAAATCCATGTATGTAAACAGAGCAAAGAAAATATTTATGTCTAGCTATCTAACCTGTAAACGGTTAAATGCTAATCGTGAAGCTATGATCGTTGCTAGTGTGTTTACACCCCCGGTGTAGTAAATGTATATATGAAATATATGTGTATATATTGTATGTCAGAGATTTTACAGGAATAGACATCATTTCAGAATTACAGTATTGTTTCTCAGAGATTTATGTAGTCATGAGCGAGACGAATATAATAAACTAACATGAACGTTAAGCTGAATTCTGCCTCTGTTTCTCAGTGACAGTTTTACAGTATTAACGCACGCTGGTGTTAATATAATTATAGCCATTATATAAAAGCTGAGGATGCCTGAGGACGATCATGTATTATATATAAATAAACACACTCGGTCTTCTTTATTATTTATTTTATTAATAAGGTTTTTTGTAAATGTTTATCTAAGCCTTACTGACACAGCTCATATGTGTGTCATAAGGTAAAGAGAGCTTGGAGAAGGACATGAGCAGTCAGAGGAAACAAAATACACAAGAGGAAGATATTCTCATCCATATTATTATTTAATAATAAAAATAATCGGTAAATCATTACAGCTCATGGTCTTTGTGCACACAGACTGTACTCTCCTCCCGTTTGATTTATTTATCTCCTTTAAGGAAAGCCAGCGATATAAAATATAAAATTTCTGACCTGACGATCTAGCATGAGAATTTTTATTTAATTTTTTTCATTGTGCCCCCAAAACGTTTTTTTTAAGCTGTTTCGGCTGAACACAGTAAACTTAATCAAAACAATGATTTAAACTAAACAGTAAAATCAACAGAATCAGTGTAGAGAATGCAAGAGAATGTTCTAAATATAAAAGTGTAAACATCCATGCAAGTGATATGTTTTGTAGAAGATGGACCGATGATCTGACCATGAAGGACTGCAGTTGATTACAGTTACAATCAGTTACACACAATACACACAATCAGTTTGTCAATAATTATTAGATTACTGAAATAACTCGAGGTGCTAAATAACTATTGACAAAGCATCATCTTAATGTCATCATTTGTGCCATTATTTACTGCTCAGATAAAAAAATACATATGATGTGCATGATGGTGCATTTTATAGTTATATACACTGCAGTTTAAATCATAATCTCAGTGTGTGTCTTCTGATCGACCTGTGCAGCTCCACCCCGGCAGGTGCAGAGTCTAAAAACAGACCAAAAACATGCTGTTTACTGGAGAGATTTAACTGAATGAAGAACAGTTAATGAAGTTACGGCACTGCTCAAAGCTCAAAAGAAAAAAGAAAAAACATATTTCTTGAACAGTCTGATGTTTTTTGGCGATGATTATTAGACATGAACGTGTGTAATTTTACAATGTGTTTCCAGGCAAAACACTCAGTGACCAAACCAACAGCACTGGGATTATTCTGTTATTCTGCTCAGCAAATAAAGTACATTTGTTTAAGTTATTGTGTGTGTGTGTGTGTGTGTGTGTGTGTGTGTGTGTGTGTGTGTGTGTGTGTGTGTGTGTGTTTCCAAGAAGAGTACAGTAGCTTGGAACATGCACTGCATTTTATTGCCTTTATTATTTCTATTTATAACTATGTCAGTTCAAAACAAAACCATTACAAACATGAACACACACACACACACACACACACACACACAAACTAACCATTAATTTAAGGTTAAATCCATATTAATTATCAAAAGGTTAAATGTTTCAAAAACGTTTGAAACTGTTGAAAAGCTGTTCAACACAGCGCTTAAGGTTTTTGTTGTTGTTGTTGTTGTTTGGACTGAGGTCAGGACTGTAATAACTTAAAGCCGAGTTCCTTTCAAGGAGTTTTCAAGGATCAGGCGTCCACTCAGTGTTCACTGGAATGGCTGCAGTGGGCTGCGAGACACCTTGGCTGGACGTCACTCACAGATGTTCGGCCTTTAAAACGTTTGCACGGTTGAAATGTTTTATTGCAGTTAAGAGTCTCATCACTGTACTGTGAATTTATAATTTTATACTTGGTTTGTAATCTTATGTTTGGAAATCCTCGATAAATGTAACAGCATTTTAGATACACTTTTAGATATTCCGATATATTTAGATCAGAGATTAGAGGCAGAGATCACATCTGTCCAACCTCACTTTACTAACAGAACTAACAGAACATTCCACACATTCTGAACATTGTCTCGACTTCCGAACGCCTACCGCACCACCATATTGACGGGTAAGAGGGCGTAAAAGAGCCTGGCGGGTGTTGGTATTTGGGAATTTGTTGTGAGATTTGCAGAGAGAACAAATGACATGTTGTTTAGTTTGAATAAACCCACATTCACGAGAACAATCCAACAAAGGGGAAGATCGGGGTTATAATTCTTCATTTCTTGGTTGTACTGTGGTGGCACGGTGGTGTAGCGGTTAGCACTGTCACCTTATCCCTTCAGGGTCTGTGTTTGATTCCCACCTCGGGTCTGTGTGCATGGAGTTTGCATGCCAAAGACATGCAGATTAGGCTAACTGGTGTTCCCGAACTGCTTGTTGTGTGTCCTGTGATGTGATGGCACCTCGTCCAGGGTGTACCCTGCCTCATGCCCTAAGTCTCCTGGGATAGGATCCAGGCCCCCGCTGTACTGTGTTGCTTTTCATTTCTTGTCTAAAACAAAACCTGTCCCGGATAAATAATCTATAAAAGAAGAAAAAAAGAAAAAAGAACAGAATTTATGTCTAGGCTGAATGATAGATTTGGTAAGCTACTGCACAAACGCACACACACACACACACACACACACACACACACACATACATACATACACACACACACACCTGCACTAAGGCTTCATTTTCAGCAAGATGTCAGTGTGTACAGTTCAGGCCATGCTGATCTTGCTAAAACCCCACTGCCTGCACATCTGGAAATAATATGATAATGAAGCCAAATGGAGTTGTTGCCATGGATACGCTCCCCGCTGATCATACACAAGCCTCCAGGCTCGGACTGTGAGCTGTCGCATTTTTATAAACGGTTAAAAGAACTTGATGTGACAATCAGCGAGGCCCTGGGTTAGGCGTCTTGTTTTTCACATGCAAAGGAATAAATGTGATCATGAACCTCAGATTGCATCGTAGTCTGAAACATGATGTCACACTGAAATCTCTGGCTCTCCCTGTTCTCCTACTTTACTACACTGTATTCTGGCCTCCGGCTGCAGGCGTCCTCTTTAATTCTTCATCCAAAAACACTGGTGCGATAGAGTGTGTTCGTTTGTTTTCGTTTTTTAACCCTGCTCCGCCCACACGTAAAGGTTTACACGGCGGCCGTTAAATCTAGACTCAGTAAGACGTCCCTGTTCTGGGCGGGAGCTCAGTTTCACAGCGAGTTCTTCACTGGTCTTGCTTCAAAGAGTTAAAAAAAATTGCTGTTGTTAAAAAGAGCAAGAGGTCTCAGCATAGATCTGCGTGACAAGACCACCAGAGTAGCAGGCACGTTTGGTTTGTTGTTCAAAGTTTGCGTGTTTAAGTTGGCTTCTCCCCCAGATCTCCGAACAAAGTGTGCACAAAGATTCCTGTTCCTGAGCCAGAGGCAAGCGAGGCGAAGCCACCAATCCTTTCCAAAACATGATCTGTTCTTCAGCATGGCACCGAATTCAACACGAGCTCAGGATTTCAGACTCGTAACAGACAGATGTTCATCAACAGTTTCCTGAAAAATGTAACTAGTTTGATCTAATTTCAGATTTATGCTCATTTTTCTTCTTCTTCTTTTTATTATTATTGATTTATTTTTTTTATCTTGGTCACTTGTTCTATAAAACATGATTCATGAACAAAGTGAGCGAGCAGCGTGTGTATCGAGCCCAGAGACTGACTGGAACCCACAACTTTGACCAAAGACTTTAAGAGAAGCTGAAATTGAACAATAAAGCTTAATGGCACGAGGTGAGACGAATCTCTGATGTTTTCTTTAATGCTTTCTGGGTTTATCAACGGCATTCGTATCTCAGCTTCCAACATTCTTCACACCTCTCTGTTAGACGTACGGTGTCTGAGCCTCATTTTCACATTTTCTCATTTTCACTGCTTTTCACAAAACTGAATTTTGAACACTGAGCCCTCTATGTGTGTGTGTGCTTGTTTTTAATGATCAAATTATCTCAGCGGGAGGATTATACATCACAGAAAAAGCTTTAAGCTTGGAATATTCATACACTAATAAAATAAATAAAATGAAAATGGTTATGATGCACAATGTGGTGTCCATGTCAAGTGATTCCTCACGCTCTCACACTCGGAGTGCTGGAATACGGCTGGAGTGCATCGATTCATGCTCTTCCCTTCTCACCCTGACACGCCCATCACTCTGGAATAGGCTCAATCTGGACTCATCAGGTCACATGACTCTTTTTCCAACACTCCAAAGTCCAGTCTCTATTCTCCCTAGCAAACTGAAACTGATGAGTCTCACTAGCAAGCTTTTTTCTAATGGACACGCAGCTGTTTAGTCTCAGTCCTGTGAGTTGTGAGATGTGTGTGATTTCACTATTAAACACAGCCCTGATAATACCCCCATTTTTATTATGATGCAGCTTCATCACGTGTTTAAGACATCTCCAGGTGGAATGAAAGGTATCAGAACTTTTTTAGTGTGTAAAATTGACCACTCCTGGGATGTCGGAATGATGTCGCAAAAATATAGAACTCTCAGAATGGTGATAAAAACATACCGAAAACAATCATAAAAACATGTGATCATGTGTGTCTGTGCTATTTCTTCGCCTGTGTGACCCATTTTAAATTTTTCTCCCAGTCATGTTTGTATAGTTGGTTAAAATGAAATAAAATCCAGTTCATCATATTGCCTATTTTGTGCTGAAATAAAGGACATGTCACTCTATACATTAATTCAGATCTCAATCTCAAATTGTAAAAATCTCATGAATTGTTTTCTTTCCATGATGCAGGCCAATAATGAATAATGCATAACGAATTTTTTTATTTGTTTGTTTGTTTGTTTGGCCAGGCAGTGCATACTGTGTTAAGTATATATTGCTTGAAAGGAGAAAAAGAATCTAGTTTTTTTATTATTAATATATATATTTTTTTTTACGAACATTCTGAAACTTGAAACGCAGATTCCTTGAAGTCGGTTCCTGAAACTTGTTGAACGCGATATAAATGTCATTTACAGTGATTTGAAAGGCCAGATTTCTAGAAGCCCACACTGGTGCTCTGATACACACCTCATCATCGTATTTAAGGCCGAACATCTCTCGGGGGATTTCTGAGGTGGATGAGAAGATAGAAAGCTTGCTTGGAAAACCGAGATGAAACGCAGATGTGTGCGTGGAGAACTCGTCTGATAAGAGAACCTGCCGGTCCTTTTGTCAGCAGATGAACTCAGGCACAAACCTCACTCGGCTTGTCATTAGAGCGCGCGCATCCTGTTTGTGCAGACAGATAAGTCGAGGCGGTGCATAATGAGAGGAAGCGTTTCTGCTGAATGGCTGATTGATTCTGTCTGATTACACAGTGCTGAATGTTCGCTGCGCGTCTTATTTATCTCTCAACAGGGAAATTAGTAATAACTTTAAGCGGTTGGAGATCCATCATCATTAACTGGAGCTGGTACACAAACAGTCCTCGGCGTCTGAGTGTGTGTGTGTGTGTGTGTGTGTGTGTGTGTGTGTTTGTGTCACACTGACACCTGGGCTTGAGGAAGACAGCAGGGTGGCAGGCATCCTGTTTTTAGGCTGAGCAGCTGTAGTCATGCCTCCTCCATCCTCTCTCTCTCTCTCACACACACACACAAGCGTCTCACTATCCTAGGATTAATTGCTATTGATCTTTCACTTACACTACAATCTAATGACCAACTTTAAAGAAGGAATCTTCAAGTTTACGCCCCCCCCCCTTAACGCTTCTTCTGAAGCTCCGCCCCAAATTTATGGATGCACGTTACCAAGGCAGCGACACTGACACGTCAGCAAGGTAACCAACGTTCATATTAAACATCAGTGAGCATGTTAGTGCTGTTTGTCTGGAGTAGTGCTGTGTGGTCTTTTCCCAGGTACAAAGTGAGGGTTGTGTTTCAACAGACTAGTTGGATTTTTTTTTTACATATTAAATAAGGCGGGTCGCAGTGGATTTGTGGCCCTCCAGGGTTCCAGGTTCCCGCCTAAGGTCTGTGTGC
>JAOVVA010000030.1:11735380-11750380 GCA_028565275.1 Leiocassis micropogon | reverse complement strand
AAAAAAATATATATATATATATATATCATAAATTATTTCTATAACTTTAAGCATACTAAGGACATTTGAGACATGACTGTTGGGAAAGGAATAGGAAAATAATAATAAGATTACTATGCATCAAAAATTAAGCCTTCAGCACTAGGGGTCAATATTCTAGTTCTAGAAATGAGGAACAAACCAAACTCTCTTTGAAAAAAAGGAAAAAAGAGAATTTAATTTTTGAAGGCCCAATAAAACCAACTCAGATATGAATAAGTAATAAATAAAAGATGAGATAAGAGGGGAAAAATATGGAATTGGGAGTTACCACACCACTGTGCCGAACAAAAATCCCTCTACAATTTTGGGTCCTCAATGTCTTTAGATCAGTCCGGTTTGGTGGCGATCGTATATCAAATTCCTTCGGGTGACATCCAACCAGTACATGCAGTGCTAAAGTTGTTCTGCTCAATGAGCTCTAAATGTGTACCAGGCTTTGCTTGCATGTGTGTATGAGCTATGCAGCAAAATCTTGTGTCAGGCATTCTAATGGCAGATTACAACGTCCCCCCCACCCCCCCACCCCAAAAGCCCAAAATGATGGGGGGGGGGGAATCCTTAGGAATACAAGAGGGTCCTGTGCACCCTATAGTGCTTGGGCCCTATCTAGGTCCAGCCTGTGTGATGTACTGTAGTAACATTTTATTGCTCACTAACTAGTCGTGCACATGACATAATCACAACAAAGGATTTCACTGCTGCCTTTAAAGAGTTGACCACTAACACAAAAATGGCCTTGTCTCATGAAGGAGAATTCTTGTAAGAAGACTCTTTCTTCTGTTCCACAACATTCATGAAAATACTTCAAATTTGGCCATGGGTGTTGAAAGGAAGGTTGGAGAACTAAGAAGTCAGAACTTTTCATCCATTATCTACACGAAATACTTTTTTACTTATACTTGAGTAATATTATTTTGAAGTACAGCTATTCTTACTTGAGTACATGGCTACTCTACCCACCTCTGGGAACTTCGTTTTCTGGTGTGAGCGTAATCACATTGTTTTCCTGACTCAGGAAACAAAAGAGATGGTGGTAGACTTTAGGAGATAGTGGACATGGTCACAGAATAAAAAGTACATCTGGGTGGCACGGTGGTGTAGTGGTTAGCACTCTCGCCTTGCACCTTCAGGGTCCAGGTTTGATTCCCGTCTCTTTGTGCATGGAGTTTGCATGTTCTCCCTGTGCTTGGTGGGTTTCCTCTGGGTACTCTGCTTTCATCCCACAGTCCAATGACATGCAGATTAGGCTAATTGCCATCCTCAAATTGCTTGTAGTGTGTGAGTGTGTGTATGTGTGTGTGCCCTGCGATGGATTGGCACCCTGTCTGGGGTGTACCCTGCCTCGTGCCCTAAGTATCCTGGGATAGGCTCCAGGTCCCCGTGACCCTGAATACAGGATAAAGCAGTATAGAAGGTGAGTGAGTGAGTGAGTGAGTGAGAGTGAGTGAATGAGAGTTCATCTGGACAGCTCTTCACAGGGCAAAAAAGCAACATCTACTGAAGATTTATGATATCTTCACAAAATCTTACAAATAAATTATTTTATTACTCCTAAACTAAAATGATACTTTGTCATGAACAGTGTAGCATTAGGTGACAGTTGGTCATGTTATCAGAAGGTCACACAATGCACACTAATGTGAGCTCTTTATGATATAATAAACACACACACACACACACACACACACAGGCACACACACACACACACACACACACAGGCACTCGCACACACATACACACAGGCACACACGCACACACACACAGGCACACACACACACACACACAGGCACACACACACACACACACCCACACACACACTATGTCATGTTGAAAATTTTGTTGAACTTGTGTCTTTAAAACCCCTAAAACCCAGGCAACACAGATCCGTACCCGCAGCACAGGTCAGCAACATTAAAAAATTATAGATGCACTTATATGGACGTCTTGCCGGTGTGTGTTATTGAGGAGGCTCCAGACTGTGTGTTTAAGTTTTCAGATATGTAAGGGAGAATTAAAGTTATCATTTGGTTTATAATGTAAATGTTACTGCTCCCAGAATATCGGAATGATGTCACAAAAATGTAAAATTCTTAAAATTAGCATTTTTGTTTCATAGAAACAAATATAAACATGTATATGTTTACTTTTTTAAAAAAAGGGCGACATAACGTGTTTTAATGGCATACCATAAGAAATAAAGTGTCTCTAATGCCTAAAAACATTCTCATTGTTACAGGAACAGACACAAAGTTATGTGATTTTACATACAATTAATTCATAAATTTATTATTATTATTGGACTTGCAAATATATGAATAGTTTACCATGAGGTGACACCTCAACTGTCTGGGAGAGAGGAATACTGGGCTCTGCTGTACAAAAAGAGTCTTAATGTAGATGTTTAGCAGCAACATGGGAGACCTATTCGCTTTATAAGCAGATTCTCATAATCAGTCAGAGCAGAATACAGATAATTAATGTGTGTGTTTGATACATAAATTTACATTACTGTAAAAGTATACTGTATGATGTCACCACTTGTATTAGCTTTACTACTAAGGAAAAAATTGCATAAAAAGTACAAACTATAGGTGAAATCTGCTAATACTGTACATTACTGTGATTTGTACACATATTATACTGTAAAATAACATGTTTGTCTCCGATTGATTCGTCATGATACAGAATGATGTAAGTTTACTGCGTCAAGTGTTAAATCCTGCAGGGATCGTGCTGAAATTTTAACTCTACTGAAACAAAGTGGTATGAAAAACATCATGAATGACCATAAATGAAGCAAATGTAGCCTCATGAAGTCAAGTCAAGGCATTTATTGTCATTTCAGCCATATACAGTTCAGTATACAGTGAAATGAAACAGCGTTCCTGCTGGACCAACGTGCTACATACATACAACATAAATTAACAAACAAGCTAACTAACTAAGACACCTAATTAATTCAATTCAATTTTATTTGTATAGCGCTGTAATTAGGTGACTAGCTGAGACAATGCAATTCAATTCTATTCAAAATAGCTGAAACAAAGAAGAGGTAGAAGGAGAAAGTAGAAGAAGGTGAAGTAGATGGATGCGTATGTAAATAAATGTACTAGTGAGTATTTACAGTGAGTTGTGCAGGATGTAAACATTGGTATGTAGCAGCAACAGTAGAGACAATGTAAATTAACACCTTAAATGAACAAACCTATCTAAGGACTACACAAAAGACCTTCCTAAGAAAAAGAGTAAACAAATAACGCACGTGCAAATATGCAAACAAGAGCGACAACATGACACAATGCAACTCATGTGTTAATGAGTTGAGATGGTGTGAGTAACTTGTCCGTGAGATGAGAAACAGGAAACACTTCTTGTTGAAGTAGCAGTGAAGACGGAAAGGAGTTCTTGTGCAAATAACAGCTAATAAATATTGTGCAAGAAAAGTTACATGTTACAGCTATTACATGTTGGTGCGTGAAATTGCTAGATGGGTCTGTTTGCGAGATCAGTGTGTTTGCGAGTGTGTGTTTGTCAGTCCAGTCCCATTGTATTGAGGTGATGTCATACAGTATACCCATCATGCATAGTGTCCACTGTACAAGCCTCTGGAGACAGTGTTATGATCTGGGGTTGATCAGTTACTCAGGTCGAGACTCAGTAACGTTATGGGGCAATAAAATGAAGTCAGCTGACCACCTGAATGTACTGAACCACCAGGTCATCACATCATCTGATGGGCCGGGAAACATTGCAGGAGAGTGGCTCTGTGAGCGTGAGGAATCATTTTAAAGGCATGCTGTGTCACAAAACTCATTTTGGTCTTTTTTTTCGCTGTTTGTATAAAGAATGAACTGAAGACAGTCGATGAATCTGCTATTATATACTGTAGACAGAAGTGCCTGGCCAGTGTGGTGGCAATGTGAGCCCCATCTGCAGGGACAAACTGTACTACACAGAACATCTTCTAACAGTTCAGGATGTTCTACAGGATGTTTTACTTGGATGTGAGAAGAGGGAACAGGCAGCGCATTCTGTCTGTGTTGTCATTTGGGACAATCTGAGCTTCCATAATCGAGTACGTGAGGAGTTTATCAATGACCACAGTTTCATAAAAGTTTCCCTTCCACCATACTCTCTCTGCTTAAACCTGATCGAAGAATTTTTTTCTCAGCATGGTGACTGAAGGTTTATGAGCAAAAACACTACATATGGAAAATCTACGCCATCAATGGATGTGTCATGTGATGACAGAAGATTGGTTTCAGCATGCCAAAGGATTTTTTTTCTTGTTGCCTAGCAAGGCAGAAGTGTGTAGATGTACACACACACACACACACACACATTAACGTGTTTATTTATGCTTTTTCTTCTGTATAGATATAAATTAAATGTAGGTTTTTATTAAAATAAAAATATGCATAAGTCCTGAATAGAGATTTTTTTCCTCCTCCATGCCAGAAGATCAGTTTTTTTTTTTTTGTATATGCATGTGTGTAGTGTGTAGTGTGTAATAACTGCAGTGTTTGTGCACTGTCTGGCTTTTGTGCATTATTTGTACATCATTTGTGAATGCAGCTTGAAGTTTGGGTTTTGTGGTTTTACTGCTGTTTGGGGAAAAGGACACGAGACTTAGGAAAACTCATATTTTTTGTAGGAATCCTAAATCTTTGATGTCTTATAAAATTCAATGGAAAATTAATATACTGATATTGAAGCAAAGCGACAAACAAACAAACAAAGTACCTAACAGTGTGCTGGACTCGATTCTCTTTTGAGATGACCCGGTTCAATACTTATGAATAATTTATCTAAACGCCCCTCATGTTGAAGAGCAGTTGGGTTTCCTTTTTTTCTCACCAGGACAGAAGTGGAGTAAAGGTGTCAGATGTGTGCACCGCAGGGGAGATATGGAGCTTCTGTCACTTTCACCATAAGGAAACGTATTGTGTACAAAAAGTGTGCATTACTGCCGAGAGCACGAGGCTGAGACACAGACGGAGAGCCTGTGCGGATCTACAGCGTCTGGAAGAGAGAGAGATGTAGAGTGCAGGGGAACGAAGCGGTGGGAAACAGTGGACAGCAGATGGCCGTCTCTAGACACCCGAGTCTCTGCAGTGTTGTTGCCCTTTGATCAGCTGCTTCACAGAGAAAAGCTGAGCACCAGAACGCAAAGAGCAGGAAGAGAACCGCTTGTTATACAAGGATGACTTTCATTCTGCTATCTGGGAAAAAACAGTGCTGAATTAAGACGTGCTGCGTTTGATCTGTTTGTCGCAGTGCTTTATTGTGTCTGACAATAACTTTCACTTTATTTTCTAGAGACGTAAAGGCCCTTATTCAGCAATGTCAATGTTCAGTCAAATATGATCACAGCCTTTGCCAAATCTGTACGCTTAAAGTGTGTTCACAAAAAAAAAACACTGTTCATTTCTTGACTTGAATGACAAGGAAGAAGAGCATTGAAGAGCAAGAAAAGCCTTTACCATATCAAGTCAAATAACTTCTGTAGACAAATACTAATAGACAGGCGACATGCAATATACAGTAATATATATAATAACTTACACATTTCACCCTGAGCCCTTCATTTAAACATGATGATAAACCAGGAAGCCTTTTTTCTGTCTTTCATTTTTTTATAAATGATACCTGCAAAAATGCCCTCATTAATTAACTGTAATGACATTACAATTAATTAATTAATAAGGGTAATTTTTGGACTTCATTCCCTAAGGGTTGAAGATGTTCATGTTATATTTATGCACGATCTTCTTCTCTGAAAATGAACAGCATTTAGATGAAGATAAGGCATTTCTAGCATTTGATGCAAAGGTTGGGAAAAAGAGAAGGTTTTAAATGGTCTTTAACTACTGCACAGATCTACTGTATTTTCTCTCTAACTATATTATACATAGAACCTGATGGAAATGAATTATTACATTAATGCTTATTATGTTACACAATATTTCTGTAAACAATTAGGTAATCAGAGGCATTTTTTATTTTATAGTAATATATCAGAAAATGCAATGCATAGTGGTGTTACGCCCCGGTCTAGGTCGGGCCGTAACAGGAGTGGAAAAAAAGAGGGTGAGACCAAAAGTGCGTTTGCTTAGTGTTTATTTACCAAAAAGGTGAAATAAGCAAATCCCCAAAAGGTGGCTGTAAACTTCAGAAGCCAACAAGGCCAAAATGAAACCAAAGTGAAACAACTTACCTGCCCCAAAATTAAAGAAACAGAAATACAAGACTCCTCCCTTACTCCATAACTAACCACAAACCAAGAAAAAACAAGGGGCAAACAAAATGGTGTCGACTCCTTACTAAGCCAGTCAATAAAGAATTAAATACAAATGTATTTACAGCAAACCAACAAAACAAAGAGGGCAAACACAAAAGCGTAGTCAAAACAAGCAAAAAGGGTCATACACGGAATAGGCAAACAAAAACCAGGCAACCATCAAAAGGGGAAAGTCTAAGAGTAGTCAGAAACATAGCAAAGGGGTCATACACAGAATAACATTCAGGATAGGATAAACAGTAAGCAAAAACACGGCCTAGGGCACTCTGGGCTGAAGGCCTTAAGTAGGCCCCTGGGTCTCCTGGAGGACCAATCATCTGGGAGGAGGCGGGACCAACCAAAGACAGACAGAGCAGCAAGAACAAGAAAGAGACCCCAATCCCACCACCAGCAGAGACAGAGACAAAGCAAGCATAACCAAACACACAAAACAAATAAATCCGATATCGTAACACCCCCTCCCTTAGGAGTGAACATCCTGTTCACAATTATAACCATGGCATCGTGATTTGATGCTACGCAGAGGTATGGCTTCAGGATATCTAGTAGCCGCACACATCAGGGTTAGCAGATACACATTACCAGACTTAGTTCGAGGAAGGGGACCGACACAATCTAACAAAAGTCTCTCAAAAGGCTCTCCCAGAACAGGGATAGGTTGAAGTGGAGCAGGGGGAATAACCTGGTTAGGTTTCCCTGCAATTTGACAAACATGACAGGATCGACAGTACTTCATACAACAACATCAGACTTCATGGCAGGCCAAAAGAAATGTTTTAAAACACGGAGGTAGGTCTTCCTTACACCAAGGTGACCAGCAAGATCACGGTCATGGGCAATACGCAAAACTTGTGTTCTATATGGTTTTGGAACCACAACCTGGAAAACAGCCCTCGACTCATGCTTAACATCAGAGGGTGACCACTTTCGCATTAAAACATCATTATCAAAAAAATATGCCATTGAATGTTGAGGTAACTCAGCACCATCTTCAGCTGCAGCAATACAACGAGAGACGCATCAGATTTCTGAGCGGCAACGAACTGCTCTCGCCCAACGCCCCATGTAGCGACATCATCTTGTACCGAGGAGGTCTTATCCTCTCGTGAAACATGTGGACTGGAAGACAAATTCTCGTCTTCAAATACTGGATTATCACTACACATAAATGTGTATGTATATCTAATGATATAATCAAAATCTATCTATCTATCTTTCTATCTTTCTATAGATGATGAAGATGATGATGATGATGGCGATTATTATTATTATTATTATTATTATTATTATTATTATTATTATTATTATTACCCACTGTAATGGTATTAGGTCTTTGTCACTTTCTTTAAACTAGTTTTTCAGCTGGCAGTCAAGTTAAATATTAGACTGTAAAAGTGGACGTGTTTATTCAACTCAGCCTCGGTCACAAGCTACTTGTTGTAAACCATCCAGAATGCTTGTGTAAAAGACATCAGTGACATTTACTTGCCTCTCATTTTGTATTCAAAGGAATGAATTCCCAAATGTATTTTTCTCAAGCTATTTATAGCAAACTGGCTGAAAGATGACAATTCTAGAGTTAGAGTTAATAAATATATATTGATAGATGTTAAAGATTCAATTTCTTTTTGATACAATTATAATCATATATATCGTATACAATTATTATACTGTATACTATTACTGTCCTGGTTAAAGAGTGATTAATGATTAAAGATTAATGACAAAAGTATTTCAAAAGAACAATGAAAGTGTCTAAACTGATAGCTAAAGTACACTTTCAGTTAAAGAGTACCTACTGTACTTAGGGCCCCTATAACACATTCATAAGCACTGCATAAATATTCGATAATGTAAAAATTAAAGGAGAGCATGTCACATGATACTGGAGGTTTTATACAACGTCATTAAGATCTGAGTGTTTGAAACACTCCTCTGCTATATTTATTATTATTATTATTATTATTATTATTATTATTATTATTATTATTATTATTATATAACCTTCTAAGAAGGTTCTGTTAATCTGCAGTTGTCAGCTGGGACAGTATCTAACTTTTAGTGAGGTGTTTTTATAGTATTTATTTCTTACATAACCTTGGTATTGAGTTTTCAGTCCACTCAAGTAGTCTTTATTCTATTCTCATTTATGAACTTCATATGTCCTGGGTCATGCAGTGACCACATCGTATTTCTTTGTTTTATTTATTTTGAACACAAATAAACGAAAACAAGTGAAAGACTTGAGAAAATGGGAAAACAAACACTCTGGAGCTGAATGATCTGCACGTCTTTAAGCTGAAATGTACATTTATAACACACTTATGAAGCACTAAGTTTACAACCAACATTTATTTGATAGAGAAAAAAACATAGATTGACAATAGAAAAAAAAAATAGAAAGAGGTCTAAATCAATCACCTCAGCGGGTCAATCTTATTGCTTTACATTAAACTTTCATAAATATTTTAGCGCTTGATGAAATATTTATGTGATGCTTATAAATGTGTAACAAATGCACCTATAAATGTTATGCCAATATACAAATGTATACATTACCACCAGAATCCATTATTCATTTTCATTTTATGTCATGAATTTGCAGATATAATAAATCTATAAATATAAATAAATACTAGATAAGTATAATAAGATTTCTCATTAATAACGAATAACGCATTTCTCTCTCTCTCTCTCTCTCTCTCTCTCTCTCTCTGCGCTCCTTCTCTCCCAAAACTACAGCGCTCAGGAGAATGCTGAATGTCCTAAACTGCATTTTCTCAGTAGACACTCGAGACAGTCACAAGGTTTGACGTTTAAAAGGCAATAAATCAGGATTTTGAACACATAGCTGAGAAAATCAGGAGGTGTGTCTGCATTCACCTGTTCCAAAGTCACTCGGGTCAATGGGTTTCTCTCATGTATGATGCTGCATGGGAGCAGGGCAGGAGTGAAGACAGAGCTGAGGAAGGAGGAGAAAGCAAATGAGGAGGTGGAGGAGCTTGACAGGAGGCAGACAGTGCGCACGCACACACACACACACACACACACACAAGCAGCAAATCTCAGCTGAAGGGTGAGCTGGGATGGTGGGAGGCTGCTTTCATCATCGCTGGCTCGATCCCGTTCTCAGGCAGGGTTTTGCAAGTAGGGGGCGCTGGGAGTGGAACTGGATGTGGGATTACAAATCTCTGAGGCTGTTCTGACTTCTGCGACGGAGCTCTGCACTGCTCGTGTGATAAACACATACGCCTGTAAGGTAACAACCTTTATGTTTTTATATACAATAAATCTTTTTCAGCTGGATCATTAAAGTTGCTCGTGATGGGAAATCTATTGATTTTCTGGGGATGGGAAAACAGCAATCTGTAGCAATCAGCTTGACCGAGCTTTTCACATCTTTACAAAATCAAAAGTTTATCAATTGCAGATCTAACAGAAATAAATGGAAATAAATTAGAGTGAAGTGTTTTGTCTGTGGAGTGAAAACAGAGTGTATGGAAACTATAGAAAAAGTTGAGCTTTAAATAAAAACCAGGATGCAAACAGGATCTATACTTTTTAAATCTTTTTACATCTATTATCTAAGGTGATGTCACGTCTCAGTTTATTATTATTAAGTTTCATGAGTAAAATATCAGCAGTTTTATCCTTGTAATACTTTCTATTTAAATGTTTAATTTTCTTAGAATTTGTTGAAATTCTAATTTTAGCAACCTGGCATAACGCAATATTGTCTTTTCTTCCTCCTTAAGTCCATCAATTTCACTGGGAACCTGATCCCTAAGCCCAGGGCTTTGCTGTGCAAAGGATTTACATCTGTCCATTATTAGGTGTCCAGACTATATGATTAAATCACACTGAAAAATGCATCTGCTTTATTGCATGGCGTTTAATTTTTCCTGACTTAAATCTGAAGTGCACATGTTGCATCCTGAAACAGTATCCGTGAAGTATCCGCGTGTGTGTGTGTGTGTGTGTGTGTGCGCGTGATTTACTGAAAAGAAATTAATATTTCACAGCTTTTATCCGCGGGGAAAGAAGGAGCAAGTTCAGGGGCTCTGGTCATCCGTTAAAGGTCAAGATTTTTTCTCTGCCTCATGTGATTATCACTCTCATTATGCCAATGCCTTTGCATCTTTAATGAACTGAAGCACATAAAAATAAAGAGGACGGAACAGGGTTCATAGACTTTTTTTTCCTTTACATTTTCCAGTGTAAGACTTCAAGCTGAGTGCTGCTATTTGTCTTGACTTCGAATCAATGCTCATTTAATCTGATTGAAAATAAATAGTTCTCATTATGCCTGCATCATTAATAATGCTCCTGTAGTTCATTTCTCATCTTGTCTTCTGGCTTTGTAAGAGAATCTGCTGATATACATTTGGTGCACATCTTATGTCCTTGTTTTGCATTTAAATCACTTCCTAATTTTTTCCTCTACTGTAGATAATAATACTGTTGGTAAATTGGAATCCTGACACACAGTGATAGATATTATTAAATATTGACACATTTTGGTTGTGTCCGAGGCGCCAGAACGAGACAGGAATTGATGTGAGGCGCACCGCAGGAGCAGGGTGCCTGGTATTTTTCTCCTCTTGTAATTACTTCTCTCTCTCTCTCTCCCTTTCTCTCTTTCCTTCTCGTTCTTCTTTCCTCCCTTCCTCTGTCTCACTAGATTAGGTGTCACAGTAATAGCGTCATCGACTACCGCCTGATGAATAATCATGCTTTTGGACTGGAGGAGGCAAAGCAGCACTGGAATTAAAACGTGTAAAGAACAAACTGTACAACAGCAACGCAGCCCCTAGAGAGAAAAAGTGAAAGAAAGAGGGAGAACGAGACCTCTCATGTCAGTGTCATGGATCACACAAGTCCAGGCAACCCTCCCAGATAAGACGACCACAAACATGGAGGTGCTTATTGGTATTTGTTCCCACGACCGTTTCGTCTCAGGAGGCAAGCCCCTCAGGATGCTATTAACTCCTGATGAACTGTCTCTCTTGTAAGATCTGACTATTAAGAATGGGAACGACAGCCTAAATGAGCGTTACACCCAACACTGCAAGCTGGGCACACACTCGAATGCAGTATGTAGCACTGGTGGAGCGTTTGGCCTATGATTCGGGACATGGAGTACAGAGACTCTGTCAGTATGGAAGAGCAGACAAGCACTCTGATTCACATTTATCAGAATAGCACTGAGCACTTCAACGCTTCGTTCAACTACAGCTCGACGGATCTGACCGAGAACACAGACACCTATGAGTTTTATGTGGTCGGCCTCTTCCTCTCCTGCCTGTACACAATCTTACTCTTCCCCATTGGGATTATTGGGAATATCCTAATCCTGGTGGTTAACTTGAACCACAGAGAGAAGATGACCATCCCCGACCTTTACTTCATCAACCTGGCAGTGGCCGATCTCATCTTAGTGGCTGATTCGCTGATCGAGGTCTTTAACCTGAACGAGAAGTACTATGACTACGCCGTTCTCTGCACCTTCATGTCCCTTTTCCTGCAAGTCAACATGTACAGCAGCATCTTCTTCCTGACCTGGATGAGTTTCGATCGTTACGTGGCTCTCGCCAGCTCCATAAGTAGCAGACCGTTACGCACAATGCAGCACGCCAAGCTTAGCTGCAGCCTCATCTGGATGGCGTCCATCCTGGCGACCCTGCTGCCTTTCACCATCGTGCAGACGCAACACACGGGTGAGGTCCACTTCTGCTTCGCCAATGTCTTCGAGATCCAGTGGCTGGAGGTGACAATCGGTTTCCTGGTGCCTTTCTCAATCATCGGTCTGTGCTACTCCCTGATCGTTCGTATCCTCATGCGGGCTCAGAAGCACAGAGGCTTGTGGCCGCGCCGACAAAAGGCCCTGCGCATGATCGTCGTAGTGGTGTTGGTGTTCTTCATCTGTTGGCTACCTGAGAACGTCTTCATAAGCATCCAGCTTCTGCAGGGTAGATCGAGGCGCAGTGCGACCACCCTGTGGCACGACTACCCTCTGACCGGGCATATCGTCAACCTGGCGGCCTTCTCCAATAGCTGCCTGAACCCCATCATCTACAGCTTCCTGGGAGAGACCTTCAGAGACAAACTAAAGCTCTTTGTGAAGCAGAAGGCCAGCTGGTCAGTGGTCTATCGCTTCTGCCATCACACTCTGGAACTCAACATCCCCGTCAGGAGTGAGTCAGAAGTGTAGAACTGGATGTCATGCCACTGTTAATGGGAATGCATCCAAAGATTCTACTTCATCGCATTTCACAACAATTGGATTGAACAATTGGAAAGTTTTTTTTTTCTTTTCTAAAATCCTGTATGCCTTTTGGAATTAAGTTGCTCCTAATCTGCAGACACAGTAAGGTAGAAGAAGGGCAGAGGACGTAGGTGTGGCCACCGACTCACAGGGGTATACAGTTCAGCTTACAAAAGCAGTTGAAGAAGTCTGATTTAGTGTAATATATACTGAGAAAATGGATTATTCAGGGTATTTCTTTGCAAAGCTATTACGATGGAATGGAAAGTAAACAGCAAAGATGAAATAACTGATCTGTTTTTTAAGTAAACTTTAAAGATGAATATATCATGTATCAAGGTGACTTTTATACTCCAGGAAGATTGTGCTCAGTGAGCCCATGGTAAGGGAACAAATAAAAAAGACCTGTTTCTTCATGGGATCATTTCTTCTTTGATGAGTAAAAAAATATATATAGTAAATTAGGTTAAGGGCAGATATTTGAATACACGCCCTGTTGTAATTAAACACAGGTTCGTTTGAAGTTCACTGCCGTAACGCAGTAACACTCCGAGACTGGCTCACGAGACTTCCTGTGCGCTCAGACAGAAGTGTTATCAATTCTAACCCCAGGTGTTGGCTCCTGTTTACCAGGGGTAGGGACGGGGGCAGGTGGCTTGCGGAAGGCAAAAGGTAATGTAAACACATTACTTGAGCCCTCAGTAACCTATCCAGTGGTGCTCCATCAGTGCTGTTTATTCAGTGCAGAGCTTTCAGTCACGTTTTCTAGCCCTGCTCATATCTCTGGGTCATTCCAGCGGGCCATGTCCCTGATCTGGCATTGTTGCTTTGAGGAGAATGGATCGTTTGCAAATTTTAAAAGAAAAATTTAAAAGTTATAAACCGCCTCAGACATATAGAGTCACATGGAGCTATCACTGTTTCTTTGTTTTATTAAGGAATGGTTTATGACTGTAGATTTTGTTACCATGTTCACTAAAACTGCGCAGTTGAAGATTGGAAAAACATAACCTGGTCCAAGTCTTTACCTCTTCCTTTGTAGCCGGAGAATGCTGTTTGTGGTGGACAGGGGGAACAGGGGTTTGTGGGGGAACCTGATATGATCGTCTCCTGTTGTAGCCCATCCTCCTTACGATGCCTTTCTGCCTCCCATGTGTGTAAAGAGTGGTTATTTATGCTACCACACCTTGAACCAGTCTGGTCATTCTCCTCTCAACAACAAGTTGCTTATGATCACAAAACTGCTGCTTATTTTTTTTTCCATACCATTCTGCATAAACAACTTTCAAGAGATCAGACGTTTCTGAAACACAGTCTGTCTGCCTCTGGCCTTTCCTCCATGCTGGTGCTTGAATGGGATTGTTACCTGAAGGTCACTGAAACCCACATGATTTTATGCATCCTGCTCTGCCACGTGATTGGCTGTTACTTGCATCAATGTGCAGTCGTACCTGGGCTCCTGATAAAGTGGACCGTGAGTGTATGTGCTTGTGCTTTGGCGTACTGTACCCGCTCCCAAAGGCAAGCCACCCTTACAATGAGCGGTACAGTCACATGATACTGACAATCCCTAATACATCAGTTCTGCTCAGAGTAAAATTTCATGGGGATGGAGTATTTAGTCATTCTCAATCTGTTAAGAGAAATGAACAAACACCACTGGGATAGAAAAAGTGAACACCTACTAATTACAGCACTCATAAATATGTACAGCTGCACTCGATTGGTGATGCAGAATTCATAATTATGGCCCAGGCTGATCAAAAGGTTATGATTTGCTTATACTCACTGATTTAGTTAGTAAGCAAATGTAATTAAAATAACACAATAACGCACATGATGCACAGAGTCACAAATGTGATGAAAAGCTTATTTCAGTTACAATACGGTCTATTAGAGTAGTGACAATCTAACAACACTAACAACTCTAAGGAGTGCTGGGGCTCTCGCTATCCAGATCACAGAGTGAAGCTTTTTAGACAAATCCTGTGTGTCCTTCTTCTGGGGTGTTGCTTTAAACATTTACCATAACTCTAGTGCTTCATGTTCAGACTGACCTGTAGGATTAACTGCTGATCCTTGCTAAGAGTTGGTGTAAATCATCTCAACTTTTAAACCTAGTTTTTTTTTTTTTTTTAGGTTCTAACATCTTATAAGCACTCGAAAGGCAAATACAACACAGAATGATTATACACACAACATTAGGACTGGACAGTAAGGAACTCATCTTCTCTTTACGTTACAGCATATAATATATATGTATAAGCATATACACACTACCGTTCAAAAGTTTGGGGTCACTTTCTAACTCCATGATCTCCTTTGAACAGTTAATGGTGAGATGTTTCTGCTACTTCTGCTCTGTAAAGACTTCATAACGCCTCTAATCTGA
>JAOVVA010000030.1:11695419-11735280 GCA_028565275.1 Leiocassis micropogon | reverse complement strand
TTATGAAGCTTTACAGAGCAGAAGTAGCAGATATACATCTCAATATCAACTGTTCAAAGGAGATTATTGTGTGTTTTAGATAAATTCCATAAGAGAAAAATAAATTGACGAGTCATTCAAGTCAAACTGGGACTTTTGATTGTGCAGAATGACAGAACACAGTTATGAAAGTTTTCTTAAAAGCCATAATCAGACTCTCGGGAACTCCTTTAACGGCCCAAACATGTGGAAATGCCTTTGAGCGAGGTCAGGACTGGACGGGGGACATGGCAATGACTCACAGCTGTGTTCCTGTAATGTGTAAGTGGTGTTGATAAATGATTGTGTGTACAGTTCACACAGACGGATGCGTCTCTTTTGCAAGTTGGCGACATCGATTTTCAAGGATCCGGCGTTCCACTTGCTGCGGCGCGAGCAGCCTCGGGCAGGACAGTCGTTCACTGACGTACGGCCTTCTTTAAAATGTTTGCACTGGTCAAATATTTTACCGCAGTTAAGAGTCTGAAGACTACATTGCTTGAATTCTTCTGGAAATATCAATCGGTATAAAACCATAGGCATTAAAGCCTTCATTCATCAAACATTTCATCACAAGTCCCGGTTTGACTTGAACACGCCTCTACTTACAAAACAATAGTGATGGAAGAAAATGGCTGATGGTGTATGTATATGAATACAGTGTTTTCTAGCCTATTTATCTTATATTATTATCATTATTATTATTATTATTATTATTATTCAGCCTTAGGTTTTCCTTATTTTTTAAAACTTCATTTTGTTAACACTGAAGAGCCTTGGTGTTTCCTGATGAAACATATTCAAGCAGAAAACATAAACAAATCATAGTTTGCATGATACCGTAGGCTGCATGAGTTACGTCCTTTAGCCGAGCCGAGGAAAGATGAAGCCTGGACATCCTGGTGCGTTGGTTCCATATCCTCAGAATCGGTTTATGGAAAACATTTCAGTGGATTTCTCATCAAAGCTGTTTACTAAAGCACAGTAAATGGCAAATGATTGTAAAAGATAATCGGTCATATCCCAGAAAAACAATGAAAATCTCAAAAACATATTTTACGACTCACCTATATCTATACTCTGTGTCATAAATCTGCGGCTTATGCGCCTGGTATAAACTGTAAATAAGACCTGTAAAAAAAAAAGGAAGAAAGCAGTAAAACTGCCTTTAGGGGGAAAATACAATATAAATAACACTTGCCTTTTTCGAAGACATTTTAATTGATTCCCAGGACTGTTATAAAAAAGGGCAAACAAAGTTTTCCTGTAAGGGCAAAGTCCAATGTGTTAAACATAGTGATTATTTATTATTTTATTATTATTTTATTACAATAACGTCATTCAGTAGAACAGTGTGATATTTCTGACACAGAGGAAAAACTGGCTGGGATTCTTTACTTTTTGTAAACCTGCCTGCTGTAAGTGATCTGTTAGGAACACATGATTTGGCATTATAAGGTCTTGATCTGATCTGTGTTTTTGGTGAATCTTAACAACAACAAAAACTCTCGTCTTTTAACAGACATTAATCAAGCAGACTTCCAAGATTATTTTAATGAGCTTTTTATAGCCTTCAGGTGACATCATGAAATCAGAAAGTGGGAATCTAATCTAAATTCTCACTGATGCCAAATGAAGAATAGTGTGTATAGAGAACAAAGGAACAAATATTTTACTCTGACTGCAAAGTGCCTAAAGATATCATTTAAAGATGATTTGTTTATGTAACAGCCTCAGCAGCGACCTCATTTCCCCTCTCGTCTGTTCCAAACTCAATCAGCATCACCAGTATACTAATCATCGTCCTGATCCTCCGTCATCATCTGCACCTGTTTCTCACTGGTTCAGGTCTTAAGTTAGATTATTTTTATCCTTGAATGATTCATAGGTTACTGTGTGGCTTAACAAACAAAAAACATTCCTCTGACACGACTCGGGTACAGAGACTGGACTAAAAATGAGAGCCAAAAAAGCCTGGAGAACTATTCCTCAAGATTGCATAAAAATGCAAGAAAATCCATCTCTTTGAAAGCAAAATGTGGCCCAGTCTGTGAAAACCCATCTAAAGTCTTTTATTTGTGATTCAATGTTTTCTACAGACATTAAACCATACGTAGAATGATTTATGTAAAAGAGTGAATCGTAAATATGAATACATAAAGGGGCCAAGACTTTTGCACAGTACTGTAAATGTTAAATGTAAATGTCAATTTTAAATGTTATATGCTAATTGCCCTACCCTGAGGGGGTGAGCTGGAAACAGACTACGCCAGCAGGGGTGCCAGTGTCTTCATCTGTATGCCGCATGTTCATTTCTTAGTGCATGAAATGTTAGGGACAAGATCTGGAATAAGGTCAAGGACGTCAAAAAAAAAAAGTCAGCCGAGAGTCAATTAAAAGCTGCCCAGGGCCATGAAAGATATTGTTTGAAAGCAAATAGTAACAATATTCCCGCAAACAAAACAAAGGGAGATTGTGTACATGGCTATTGTACATGTAGTACACAATTATTAGTTCAAATCATACTGCAAAGACGCTTGTTTTGGGACCCTGTAACCTGTAAATCATGAAATGAATCTCTGCGATAAAATTGCAAAGGTCTAAGAAACATTAACCTACAGGTATACAGCGGTACCTTGGCGAGTTCTTAAGGTGAAATGTCGTATTGTGAAAGGCATTGTCCCATGGGAAATAATGTAAATACAGATAATCCGTTCCAGCCACCCAAAAATATTACCAATATTACATTTACATTTCCAACACTATAATCATTTTTTTGCATAAACAAAGCTATCAAAACATTTAGAAAGGACATTATATATATATGAAGTAAAATATGAAATAAACAGACATTAAACCTCACCTTAATTTATGATTCTAAATCTTGCACAAAATGCAAAAAGAATTGCTTTCCACTGACGCAAACAAGTTTTGAACGGTTCCCGGACGTACCCGTGACGTACCCGTGTGTTCGGTTCAGGCGCTCGTATACCGAAAATGTTTTGTATACCGAGGAAAATCTAAGCACAATTTCAGCTTTTAAGGCAAAATTTTTTTAAGGCGGGGCGTTCGTATGCTGAGGTACCACTGTAGATAAATATAAAAGTAGTTGGTGACTGTAGCGCTAGCTAGTCAGGTAGCCATATTAGCTAGCTTTATAATTCATTTTTCTGCTTGTGTGCAAAGACTAATCAGAGGATTTACAACAACAATAATAAATGTTAAAAATGTAAATTCAACTTTATCTGAGTGAGCATAAAAGGGTTGCAAGAAAACATCGGATTAGCTGTAACTAGCCGCACATACAGAGTCAGTGTGTGTGTGTGTGTGTGTGTGTGCCTGAACTGATGAGGTGAATTCTTCTGATGTGCTCCCGGTGTTCTCCTCTGTATCCTAATTGTGTTTCCAGAAAGCTTTGATTTTCTAAACTTACTTAGTGGAAGCACCGCACCCCACCGCGCCCCTCCCCATCGCATGTCAGGTTTAGTCTGGTCTGGGAAACATGACCAAAACAAACCAAAAACAAAAACAGTGACCAGCCAGCAGTTGTTTTCTCAGCTGTGACAAAGGGAACGGCCTGGGAAATGGGAGCCGTGTTATCACGTTGTGATTCTAATGTACGGATTTATGCATGGTTATTTCAAACCATTAACTTACTCAAGTAGCCTAATAAACATCAAATCACAGACAGACCCCAGGGAGACTTCCTTATGAGATCTGTGTATGCCCAGGCCCAGAGAGAGAGAGTGACACGCAGTCAGGAACATGCTGAGAACCGCCTGGGGATGCACAAGAGACAGGAACACAGGGACCACGATGGGAAGACGTACAAGTGATAATTTAATGTAGGACTTGTACGCGCCACTAAAACAAGCAACACCAAGACATGGGCCCAGAAGCCTTACGTCTCCCGAGGGAGTGAACGAGTGGGTCAGGTTCATTATGCACGTGTGAACAAAAAGTCTGAATTACCACATGAACTTGCGGATGCAAAGAGCAAGAGAGAGGGACAGAGGTCCAGCGCAGACTGTGAGAAGAGTGCGACAGGAGACCCGCGGATGCAGCTGAGACTTGAGAAAGGGTTCGAGCTGTAGGGCTCTGACGTCACGCCTGCTGGCATGTACGTCTGTGGTATGCACGGAGTCTCTTATGTGGTTCAACCAGCTCTAAAGTCATAGTCTGACAAATATACACAGATAAAACACTAACAAAAAGGAAGTTAGACCTTGATTTGTTTAAAACATATGGATGTTATAGCTCTATGCAAGGAAAAATAAATTATCCAATATTTAGACGCAATCACAAGCGTTAAATTAACCACAACGTGCGAGCTGTGTAATATTCAAGTTTTCCTGGAATTAGCGGTGCACCGATTAATGTAACCGTGGCTGCAGGCCATGGATTATGAAACTGATATGCAAACCAAACAGCCTTAGGCTTTCAAGCTCCATTAATGCATCACCAGGGGCCCAAGACCAATGAGTGTGCTGTCAGGTCAAAGTTAATTAATGAAGTGTGAATTAATGCATAATCCTGTCGCTGTATATACAGGGGGAATTAAAGCATGAATAATGGAACAGACCTGCAATTACATTTGCATATTAACCTTCACTGGAGAAAGAAAAAAATTAATTGGGGTTTAAACATCAGCATGGGCAGAAGAAGCACATCAGAGGCAGCATACAGTGCATCATATTTGCCAACTGCGGTGTAGTCATCAAAAGTTCTACCACTTTTCAACAGCAGTTGTTTTAAAGTGGAGAAAGGGGAACCAATCCAGCCTCACTTTAAAGACAAATCTGCGTGTATATAGCAATGATTCTGACCCCTAGTGGGAGAACTGGATGGGACAATCACAAACTAATTACATAAAACCATTTTCATTTGCAAAGTTTCAGTAGTAAAACTAAGAAACCCTCCCACATACAAATATTTATACAAGGGGAGGGGAAGAAAAACTCCAAACAGACAAATTGAGGTAGTGAAATTTTATTAACAACCCAATAATCAATGTAAAAAGATAAATATCGCTGCATGCAAACTAACACTACTCTACAATGAGCACTGCTAATAGTAAATCCACATTTTTCACCAGAAACCTGAGTCTGTAGGGAATGTATTACAAAATTATGCAATCGGTTAAAATCCACTGCTTTTGAGTGTATGGTTAAACAAAGATTAAAACAAGACAAATTTATCGTCATCATTATGCTCGCTCTCCTCGGATCCGCCTTGCCAGCTGGATGTCCTTGGGCATGATCGTAACCCTCTTGGCATGGATGGCGCACAGGTTAGTGTCCTCGAACAGGCCGACGAGGTAAGCCTCGCTTGCTTCCTGTTAAAGCAACAGTCAACTGGTTATAACCCAAAATTATTTTGAGCTGGTACAATCCAAACAATCTCACAATCCAGTATAGTAAAGCCAATCATGTATATAAAAAAATAAATCCGCTCATGCTGCATCATAAAGCAGGTTGAGGAGAGATGGCTTAGACCCCTTCACAGTTTATGAAAATTACAGACACACGCATCAGTGTGACATGGGGGTCTGTAGCATGGTCAGGATCCAGACTCAATCTCCTGACATTCTGAGTAACCTGATACAGATCGTGATTCATGAGAGGAATCATAAGGATAGTTAATTATGAGACCCGAAAGAAGAAATATACCTGGAGAGCACCAATAGCCGCGCTCTGGAACCTCAGGTCGGTCTTAAAATCCTGTGCGATTTCCCTGACCAGACGCTGAAACGGGAGTTTGCGAATGAGCAACTCCGTCGACTTCTGGTAACGACGGATCTCTCTCAGAGCAACAGTTCCAGGCCTTTGGATGGAAAAAGCAAGCAAATGGGGAAGTTACCATTTCAGCAAATACCTTCTTAAATTCCACTGTACTTAATTACAGTGGTACCTCAGCATACAAACACCACACCTTGGAAATGTGCATCTTAAGAATATTGCTAATAATCTGCCTCAGCATACAAGCGAATGAACCGAGTCAAACAAGTCAAGTTAGGTGTCTGGTTAAATGCATTTTAATGCTGCATATTTAACACTTCTCTTCTAAATGCTTAGATTAATTTGTGATGGAGTGTATGGAAATTGGGAGTATTGCTAATATAACAAAATTGTACTTCAAGGTTGCACTGCATTTTCACTTGGTTCTTGTGATTTATGGCTCCCTTACATCTTGAATTTTGTTCTTAGCATTGCACTAAACTTCTGGTCGGTTCTCACATTGCTCTGTTCACTTACTATATGCGAGATAAACGGTATGTAATCACATCTACAACCCGTGTTGCTGCTGGATATCTAGAATTTCCTTTGGGATCAATAAGGCACCTCTTTTGGGGGATTATCCACATTTACATTGTTAAAGAACTTAAGAACTGTTAGTATGTTGTACGAGTATACATCTCATAGCATCAAGAGGGCCGCTAATTAAGTATTTTATATGTAATAATATATACACAAACAGGATGTTTTGTGAATCAAGCTGATTACCTGTATCTGTGCGGTTTCTTGACTCCGCCGGTAGATGGCGCACTCTTCCTGGCTGCTTTAGTAGCCAGTTGTTTCCTGGGCGCTTTCCCACCAGTGGACTTACGCGCAGTCTGCTTGGTACGAGCCATGGTCTCTCAAAAACCCGCTGGAAATTCAACACAAACAGCATTGTTACACAAGAGGACTTAAAAAAAAAAAAAAAAAAAGACACACGCCGTCACAAAAAATGAAGTCCCAGTGATGATGAGCTACCCCTCACACAGTGCAGGATTAACCTGTTTTAACTCCAAGTGACCAGAGAGAGAATTAACAAGGCAGATTGTGTCGCAGACAAAATGGCGGCTCTGCCCGCTTTACAGCTTCCTCCTCAGGTCCATAATAATGAGGCAGACCTCAGAGGATTCGACGACATAAACACACACGCGTATGTTGACGTGGACATTTTGGTTAAGCGGAAAAAAGGGTATTTCAGTACATTTTGACGCATCGTGTTTGTTTAGTCAGAGCTGAGACGTTACCTCAAAACAGCATTCTTACGTTATAACTGAGCAGCTAACCAGCTAGCCGTTAGGGTTAAATACTAGAGTCTTTTAAAATCAATAAAATCTCGGTTGTACTGAACAACTCATTATAAACGGTTAAACGGAATGGTTTTGTGTATATTCAAATAACACTGAGCTTTAACTCATCACGAGCGTTCCTGAGGTACTCATTGTCCAAAATGGCGGGCAAATAATAAAAACAGCGCCGGGGAAATATGGATTAACGTCTCAACAAACCAAGCAAACGATTAATATCTTCTTTAAAAAATTACACATAATGTGACCAAATAATGTGTTTACAGGATCTTTACAAAAAATTATTAGCTACCTAGCGCGAAAGGTATCTTTCTTGTTAAAAAGGAATCTCATTATTTTTTATACATCTTCTATATACCTTATACTAACTCAACATTTTATAAACATTATAAAATATGCAAAACATCTCGATTATACTACCTTACTTTACGTCTCGGTGTGTCCCGATCTCTCACTACGGCTGTCCCGATGTGTATGAAAATAATGAGTGCGTGCGCATGGTATTTATAGTAACAGTTGCCAAGCCAGCGTCACGTGATGCGCAAAGCTCCTCCCACATTGGGTTATATAGAAATATAGCAGTAACATCATAATATATGTGAGAAAGAAGAGTTTGTGGAAGTTAAAAGCTAAAAATAAGATAATAATGTAATCAGTGATATCATTATTTCAGGTTAAAGCCCACGTACAAATCTGCCTGCAACAAAGATGAACCCCTCATTTGTTTAAAAACGGTAATTTCACAAAATTTTGTTTGGTGTGACATTACATTGTATTTTGAAATCTTATATTCTGGAATCTTGGTTTCCACTGGATTGGTGGCTAAATATTAGAAAATTGTACAAAAATACCTAGTTCATGGCAAGATTTTAAATCTACTTCTATCTTCTAAAGAACCTGGTAATTGGAGAATGAATCACTGATGAGAAATTGAAAAAGTAGATTGGATGAAGATGTCTTAAAACAACTCCAGCATGTTAAAATTCACTTATATCACTTTAGCTCTGTCATTTCAGTAGTGAAAATATGAACTAATCCCAGTAAAAATATGCAGTTTAGCTTTTCTAATTAATATCTCTTGGTGCAGTTGTTTATATTGAGTATCTTATTAGTAGCTTATTTTGAAGTAAATTATTAAATCTGACACATAACTGTTCATAACATTGCTTTTACTCAACATTTTGATTTTAGTTATGGTGCAGGTTAAACTTCAGGCAGAGATCTAAGGACTGCCGCTTAGTTTTATTACATTCTGTCCAGTTTGCCTGATGATGTGACAAAATCTGGCTGGACAGACGTACAGAAATTTTTCCTAAAAAAATTACTTAAAAAATTACCTAAAGGTATCATTAAAACAGCGAGTTCTGACCAATGCACAGACAAAACCTTTTTTTTATTTACAATTTATTGAATTAAATCAAAAATCGTAAATCAAACAGGTGGTGTAGTGGTTAGCACTGTCGCCTTGCACCTCCAGGGTCCGAGTTTGCATGTTCTCCCCGTGCTTGGCGGGTTTCCTCTGGGTACTCTGGTTTCCTCCCACAGTCCAAAGACATGTAGGTTAGGTTGATTGGTGTTCCCAAATTGCCCATAGAGTGTAACTGAGTGTGTGTGTGCCCTGTGATGGATTGGTGCCCTGTCCGGGGTGTACCCCGCCTCGTGCCCTGAGCCTCCTGGGATCGGCTCCAGGTCCTCGCGAGCCTGAATACAGGATAAAGCGGTATAGAAGATGAGTGAGTGAGTAAATCAAACACCAACAATAAAACATCTGTCGTGTCGTTCACTTTAAAGAAATAAAACATAAATGTGTACGTAAGAACACCAGTGGTGTTATTAAACGCACGCGCACACACACATTAAAATACTTCCAATGTTGTAAGTTGGGGTTTTTGGTTTGTCTCCCGCGGCACTGTCTCGTGTTGGTCGCATGGTGGCGTTGTGAGAGCGCGAGCCGAGGAGAGAGGGGCCCGCTGCCGCCGCGCATGCGCAGTTATTGTTTTGACCGAAAATGCCGTCGGTTTCGAAAACGGCGGCGAGCGCTTCTCCTCAAACCGAGAAACCGACCCACTACACGTAAGTAAAGTGCGCGCTCACAGGGCGAAATGCGTTTTCTGGTAGAAGAGGCTCTCTCTCTCTCTTTGGTTCTCGGGTTCCTGGTGGAACTGTGCAGCGCTCGGTATCACTGCGTTCCTTCGTGCGTTTAAATATGGAGCTTTTCCCTTTTCTAAATTCTTTCGTACACACACACACACACACACACGCGCGCGCGCACAAAAACATACACAAACCCTGGTGAAATACATGGATAAATATACTGTTGTTACGAAAAGATGCAAACATGTTTTAGGCGTGCGTGTGCGCGGTGTGTGTGAAAAACAATAAAGCTTGATGTGTGAACACGATTTCAAAAGCAACAACGCAAATCGGGTACACGGAGCTTCTCTTCTCTTCTCTTCTCTTCGCCTCGGCCCGAAGGCTTTTACGCTGCGCTGTTGACGTACGCCATTGCCGTGACGCTGGGGTGCACGTCTCAGATCGTGCGTAAGTTCGGTCCGTAATCGCGATTTGCGTTACGGTTTGTTGTGTTGAACATCTCCGACATTGGTGCAGGAAACTAGCGCGATTCCTCCGTTCTGATGAAATAATAACTCTTAACTTTGCGATTGTGCCTCTAGTAGTTTTATTCAATTATTCTGATCATAATTATAACTGCGATGGCTTACCGCCGTGTTGTTCCTGCCTGCCCCAGCTGAAGTCTCTCCCCCCCCCCAATATTTGGCAGGTATCTGAAGGAGTTCCGGACCGAGCAGTGCCCGCTGTTCCTGCAGCACAAATGCACACAGCACAGACCCTTTACCTGTTTCCACTGGCATTTCCTGAACCAGCGGAGGCGCAGACCGATCAGGAGGAGAGACGGAACGTTTAACTACAGCCCCGACGTGTACTGCACCAAATACGACGAAACTACAGGCATCTGTCCGGATGGAGACGAGTGAGTAGCGTTAACACAGCGTTTAACACTTTACACACACACACACATGCGCGCGCGCTTACTGTAATTACAAAACTCCTCACGCTCCCATTAATACACATACTTTGCGCTGCACGCAGCACGTGACGCACGAGCGCATTGACTGGTAATACAAAACTTTACGCGCTGCACGCGCACGCTCTCATTATTAATACTTTTTATTTTGCGCTGAGCACGCGCTCGCCGCAGCGCGTCACGCACGAGCGGACACAGGTGACAGTTGGTTTAGATGGCGCGCGTACACACACACACACACACCTCTGTGTGAAGTGGAGAGGAAGTAAAGAAAGCTTTTCTTATTTACTTATTTATAAAAACAACAAACAGTCTGTGTGATGTTTCCCTCCTAACTATAAGCGTGTCTCGCGCTTCTCGGTCACGTGCTGATGTTGTAGCTACCAGTTGAACTTTGAGAACGCGCGCGCTGATCCGAGCGCATAAAATGAAACCAGGAAATAAATTTGTTATTATAGATGTGTGTGTGTGTGTGTGTGTGTGTGAGAGAGAGAGAGAGGTGTGTGTATGTGTGTGTGAGGGAGAGATAGAGGGGTGCTGATTGCTGGAAAAGAAAAAAAAAAACAACACAAGCAACGACAGGACACACCCCCCGGAGTTCTGTCTCCTGATTGGTTCTCTCCTGCACGTAGTCTTTTTTCATTGGCTCTTACTGGACATGTTTACCACCTGGCTTGGGACCTTTTGGATTATTGTTGTTGTTATTATTATTAGTAGTAGTAGTAGTAGTTTTAATAGTAGTAGTATTGTTGATATTATTAATATTAGGAGTAACATTATTATTAATACAAGAAGTGTGTAAGTTGTTTTGACTCCAATAAGAAATGCACTCGGCCAAAACACAGTATTTTATAATTTTTTTATTATACATATAATACAGAAAATTATGCAACTCCGAAGAGACAAATCGTGCTTTCCTACAAATTTAAAGTTTTACTAATTTCAACCGTTTTGGAGAGATGATCCAAAAATAGCCATTTTCAGCATTATATTGTCTTGCTTAAAACAATAATCATTTAAAATGTAATTAATTCATATTTCCATAAGTATTGATACTTAAATTGGTGTAAGCTTCTAGAAGTATATGACCTGTACAAATTGTTGCTTAAATGAATGCATTCCCTGCTAAATTAAGGATTTCCCCTAAAAAAATCTATAGTGTCTGTAATCATGTCAAATTAATTTTGTATTTTACATGAATATGCTTTTTCACATTTATGTCTTTTCATGTGAAATCTAGATTGGAAATGTTTCATCTGAATGACAGTTGAGATCAAGATTGAAAGATTAAAATTATAGAATAAAAAAAAAGTTACAGACAGTACGGACATAGAAGGGCATGAAATTATATTTAGCAGATGTGTTTCTTTTTGTCTGATGAAAAATAAAATGTGCATGCATATGTACACCAAACGAAGCATAGATCTGCAAATAAGAAGCATAAAGTATTACTATTACCAGTTCAATTAGCTGATGTGAAAATGCTTGTTTTTGTGAAATATTAAGGTTGAAAGGAAGCACCTTGGTTTTTATATAGGCCCTTATTTATCTTTCTAAATATTTGCTAGTTTGATACTAATACTCTCACAGGGTTTGGAGAAAAAGGCAGATCAGAGGCTTTTTAACACGCATGATTTTTGATAATGTAACGCCATAAAAATGTGTTTCTGTTGCGCCACCCAGAAGCTTCTGCGCTCAGTACAGAATCGTTTATATCTGAGGCTAATCGGCTGATCACCGGTCAATCACACTGAAAACCAGACGATTCTGCTCACTGGCCGTTCATCGTCCGGAGGTAAACCCTGTTTCATTGTAAACCCTTATTCCATTTTTCCTGTTGTAGTTCCTTATATTGATTTCCTGCTGTGGTTAGTCGTTGCATCATAATTGTGAACGCATCACGAGTGTTTCCATCCAGTGGATGATAAGAGATGTTACTTTATTGAAAATTTCGTGCAATAAAAGCCTCCGATCTGCCTTTTTCTCCAAACTCTATAAGTGAATTAGTCTCAAACCCACTGATTACACACGCTTACACCAGTCTCACAACACCGTGAGCGCTAATTAGACCAAAAAGCATGTGTTAGTAGCCGCGTGTCGTGTACATGCAGACACTCAACCCGCGCGCTCACTGCATGATGAGACATGTTTGTATTGTTTAAATGCTGCGCTCAGATTTCAGGTGAGAAAACTAACGTTGTAAGGAACGGGGGAATTTAATTACTCGGTAAACTCCTTTAAAGGTTTAAAACTATTAAAAAAAAATTGTGGAAAATGTAATATCGTATTGAGATATTAATAAAACCGTAATACTTATAGAATAATAAGTTTAATCTAATCGGCACCGAGGTATCGTGATAATATTGTATCGGGATGTGACTGGTGATTCCCATCTCTAGTGGATGATGCTTTAAGATTTCAGTTTAGTATTTTAAAAATGCCTTTGCGGCCTCGGAGCATTTATATCATGACATCATAAAGGCACACATCAGTCAGATCGTTCATGCTAATGCTAAGTGCTGATGTTTGATAATAATGCTCATGTACACTGTACTTGGCCAAAAGTATGTGGACACCTGATCGTAACAAACTGTAAAAACTGTTATCATACTGAACATTTGGAAGTGGACAGTGGTACAGCTGGAGGCTGTAGCGTTACAGTTTCCCTGGAACGAAGAAGCTCAAACCCGTTCCAGCATGACCGTGCACCTGTGTACAAACTGACACATGAGCTCAAGTGTCCTGTTAAGAGCCTTGACTGAACTCAAGCCCTTTGGGATGAACTGGAGCCTCTTCATCATCCCAGCCTCACTAATGCTGTTGTAGCTGAATGATTATAAGAAGAGTGGAGCTTATTATATAACGCCGATGCTCAACATGTGCAGCCTATACAGTGTATACATGAGAGTCAGGTGTCTGCACTTTGGACCATATAGTGTGTCTGAGGTTGATTCTGTGATTGATTTTTATTTAATTATTATTTATTGCTTTAATGCGGTGTTAGACTTCCTGTTCAGTGCCGTATGAGAGGAAGATTTTGAGTAGCGTGCCGCTTCGCTGTAATCACGCTCGCGCTCAGACGCTCATTCATCCAGCAGAAGCCATTCTGTCATTGCTTAGCTGTTACCATAGGAACTGTTGCCACGTAAATGTGAGACGGTTTCTATATTTGAGAAATAACCAGAATTCACATTTTCAGTATCATACTGTGAGCTCATGTCTGACTTTTTTTTTTTTTGTTTGGTTATAAAACCTATTTTATGTAGATTTCTTAAACTTTTTCTTCCTTTTTTTCTTTAACGCGTCTGAGGACTTCTCCATGCAGATAGCCACGTCTGTCTCAGACTCAGAGATGGCGATAGACTTGTGTACTGACATCTCTCCTGATATTCATGTTTCCTGCGAATGTTCCCTTGTGTGAGCCCCTTATTATTTAGATTATCATTTATATAATCAGTATTTATTTATCTATCTATTTATTTGTTTATTTATGTGTTGTTGTTGCATCACAACCTGTAGAATCTTTTGTCTCTGATGATTCAGAACGATACGTCTGACCGATTTAATCTGCTGCTCAGTTAGCCTGTAGAGATGAGCAAAGTGTTGTGATTATGTCCGACTTGTACGTTCACTATCTCCGTATCTCACATGTTGTTCCGGTCCTAAAGTGCACCAGACAGATTTGAGGATGTCATTTCGTTATACCACTGCTGGCATAACTGTGTTTCTGGGAGATTAAATAAAGTTTAATCTGTGTAGACAAGACGAAGGAGTTTAAAAAGAAAAAAGAAGCTTCATACAACAGTCAGTTCCGACCGAGTAAAGCCGATTGAGTCCGAGTGCTGATAATAGAGCATAAAATGATGTTTAACTGTACGTTTCACTCGGCAGCACAGATGTTCTAACAGTTGTTAATTACACTAACTGTGAGGAGGAACAGCATGGGTGAGAGTAGATCTGTACGGTCCACGCAGCTGGAAAAGGCGAAGATCAGCTCAGAGTCAGTCACAGAAGCAGTTTCAGAGAGAAAACACATCTGATAACGTCGTGTCTTCTTAACCAACACGCCTTAGTCTCCTTTAGTAATCACTTCTACGTCGTTCCGAATCGCCTCTGAAGCGTCTGTGTTTGGTTCGAGTTACAACAAGGTGTGGAGAGGACCTCGTCTGTCACTTCATTCTCACTCAAAATAGTCCCTCGAGTGCGATGCGGTTTGTGGTGTAAATTGCAAATTGGCAGAGTTTCTAAATTTTCACAAATCTGTGCAGTCAAAGACAAGCCGTGGCCTCAGGTCTAGCAGATTTGCATTTTGTCACTGATGGAGAATGTGTAACCTGGTGTATTTGCATGAGCAGGGGTTTAAAAAAGGTGCAGCTGTTCTGACGGGTCTCAGAGTCTCTTGGCAGAGCGGTAGGTTTCACGTGTTAGACCGTCCACGAGACCTGGCAATGACTGGAAAAAAACGGGACAAGACAGAGTTAAACAGAATTTTTTTTATGACATCTCCTGTTTTTCAGCTGCCCTTACTTGCACCGGACCACTGGTGACACAGAGCGCAAGTACCACTTACGCTATTATAAGACTGGCACCTGCATCCATGAAACAGACGCTCGAGGCCACTGCGTGAAAAATGGTCTCCACTGCGCCTTTGCTCACGGGCCTCACGACCTCCGGCCTCCGGTTTATGACATCAGGTGAGTGCCATTACTTCTACACGTGAAGGTGTATCGATGTGAAGTGTAGTCATGTTTTATACTTGATATAATTAAGTTTGAGCCTAACCTCGAATACACCATGTCTCAAAGCACTTTCCTCAGAATAGGTTGCGTCAGTGTAGGGAAGAGAAGAGGATCGGAGTCAGTCAGTCAGCAGTGCAGTGCTCTCATGGTCAGGTGGACTAACAGTGCTTAATGAACGGTGTCCTAACTTCTTATCAGCAACTTGAAAGTGATCTACTCTGGCTATGTTTGGGTCAGGACCCGGCCAGCGTCTGCAGGAGACGAGGAACCTCTGGAGTAACAGATGAATGTGTAGTAATTCCAGTACCGCAGATGTAACTCCACTCCTGTTCATTTCGAGTTTCATTTAGCCGGAGCCTGAGGTGTGGTTTCAGGCATCACCAGATTCATGTCTGCACCATTCTGGAGTATCAAGAGCAAGAGTTAAGGCTCTTTATGATGGCGTAGCTCAGAGGTTGGCAAGCTCTGTCCTACACACCTGCAGTCCTGCAGATTTCTACTCCAACCCTAAAAAAAAGAAAAAAACTGACCCGTCTGTAGCCTTAGTAATCCTGAAGACTTGATTAGCTCGTTCAGTATTGCGGCTCTTTAGGACCGAACTTGTCGACCCCTGGCCTGGCTGTATCTCCTACATACCAAGGAGGGCATGACGGTGCTCCTACGGCTCTGCTCCACAAAGTACCTGGAGTGCCACCTTCACACAGCTCGTGGGCTTCAGCACCAATGGAACACTTTTATACACAGCAGAGTCTGGATAAGAGTTAAGAGCAGAACTGCCCTGAGTGCAGAAGAACACCAAACCAAACCATCTGCTGTAACACTGAGATGAGCAGTGTTGTCTCTCAGAGCATCATTTAGAAATGATTATTTTTAAGACCTGAAGGAGGAGTTCCACATGTGTGTGCTCAGCATCGGCACAGTGGTGCAGCAGGAGTAATCTTTAATTATAAAAAAGTAATGCGGTGTCCAGTGTGGAGCTTCACAGAGCAGGAGAGCTGTAGCCTCCAATGTTATCTTCTGTCTCTTCTATTTTTGTCACATGTATCAGGGGTAAGGGGGTTAAAGGTGGGCAAGACTGCAATAATCAGCAGAAACTGTTTAAAGACAATCAACACGTATGTATCAGTAGGTATTGTTGTTATCTTAGTATTATGACGCCATTGTCTAAAGAGTTTTTATTGTTTTCAACGCTGTGAAAATAACAGACCTGCTCATTGGCAGAACCAGGAAGTGATTTGATTTTCTTTCCTGTTTCTGCTGAAGCAGGGGATTTCTGTGGCAGCTTCCTAAATACTCTTCAGGCAAAATGTTCAGTTACGACTCGTTTACCTTAAAGGTGAAACCAAAAGTTTAACCATTGCTTGATATGGTCTAATAGAGAAAAGCGATTCGTAAATAACCCAACACATGTAGTCTTGCAGTCATGCGTGTAAATATCCCGGAGAATGTGATTCCCTGGTTGAATAACAGAAAATAATAAAGATTTAGATATGCTGTCTTGCAGTTGCCTAGCAACCAGTATGTGGGAATCTGGAGTCACTGCTGCATCTTTGTTTGAGGTTTTCACCTTTTCCAGCTCGAGAGTCCCTGGCTCTGAATGCATGTGTTTGTTTGTTTTTTTTTTTGTCTGATTTGTTCACATCCCTTTTCACAGAGAAATACAAGCACAAGAAGCTTTGCAGAACGGCCAGTTAGGCTCTGGAGAGGGAATCCCGGACCTGCAGCCGGGGGTTCTGGCCAGCCAGGCCATGATCGAGAAGACTCTTATAGAAGATCCTCGATGGCAGGGTGAGGCTCGTTAAACACTAGAGACCCGAGTCTGAGAATCACGAAGACAAAGCAAGTGCACTCGGTCTTATTCGGGCGCCGTTCTCTTTGTCCTTATTTCCACAGACACCAATTTTGTTTTGGCCAACTATAAAACAGAGCAATGCACCAAGCCCCCTCGTCTGTGCAGACAGGGCTACGCCTGTCCCCATTACCATAATAGTCGAGACAGAAGACGGAATCCCCGCAAGTTCAAGTACAGGTAGGAGCGAACGTCTCGCTTTGCGCACAGCAACGCGCTTGGAGAAGGAAAAGAGCGCTTGGGTATGAACCTGCGTCCTCTGGTCTCTCACAGGTCGACTCCGTGCCCGAGTGTGAAGCACGGCGATGAGTGGGGAGAGCCGTCAAAGTGTGAGAGCGGAGACAGCTGCCAGTACTGCCACTCGCGCACCGAGCAGCAGTTTCACCCCGAGGTCAGTGAAATACAGCTTCAGTCCATTCATCTCCACTGATGGGCTTCTCGCTGTTTTATTAACTGTACTAAAATTATCACTCAAATTATAGTAAGAGTTTCTTTCCCGTCCGTGCAGATGGACTCTGTTTATTTCAGGTTTACTGCAAACACTAGAAACTAACGCGTCTTCTGTTCTACTCATTCAGACTCTCTCTGGTATTTTTATCCATTTACATTCACTGTGTATTGTGTATAAATATATATCGGTTTACATTAGAATTAGCAGCTGTGATATGACGGACCTAATCATGATCTGTATCTAGTCGGGACTGTGAAATAAAAAAAATCTGATTTCGATTTCATTAACAGTTTCACATCTTTTCTCACTCTATTCTCATGTTTTACATTTCCTTTATTGCTTATTTGTTTCATACCAATAATATAGTGAAAGCTCAAGAAAATCCACTGTTTAAGAACAAAGTTTATTCCCCGTTCAATAATTATAACCACCTGATACCATAATATCACAATAACTAGACGATGACGATTAGATTTATATCTCGATTCTGTAAGTATCGGCATTTTATAAAGATAGATATTTTATTTTTTCTAATAAAAAAACTCGATTTTTTTATTTTACACTTTAGCTTTTTTACATTTGAGTAATAACATGTAGCCCGTTCATAATTACATGAGTTTACTCGCCTAAAAACCAAACACAGCATTTAAACAATACAAATTAACTTCTGAGCTACATTATTACTGAGCAGAGCGTATCTGTCATCCACCATAATTATTCTTTCTAAACAAGCTCAGCAAATAATTCACTCCTACACCATAATATGTGAATAGTTCAGAGCGCCACCTGTAGGATTTTAAAGAAACAGCCCCATTTTACTGCCTGAAATGCGGCTTCTAACACGTGAGATTTCTGAGACTCGATTGGTGCTCGCAGTGTTTTGAGGCTGGTGTAAGAGTGTGTAATGAGTGTTTTTAGACTAATTCACTTACAGAGTTTGGAGGAAAGGCAGATCAGGGCTTTTAAACACGCGCGACTCCTGGTAATGTAATGTAATAACGGTGTGTTTTTGTTGCACCTCTTTCTTTCTGAGGCTGATCAGCTGGTCTCCGCTCGCTGCCGCTTAAATTAAAGTCTCTCCAATCCTGTGCACCAGCTGATCGAAAGTAAAAAATTATTTAAAAAAACGATCCGTGGATGCGTAAATAACAAATGTCCATGTGTGTTTCTGCAGATTTATAAGTCTACAAAATGTAATGACATGAAGCAGACTGGATACTGTCCCAGGGGGCCATTCTGTGCTTTTGCACATGTTGAGAGTAAGTTAAAAGACGTTTCTGTGATTTTTTTGCGGGGGGATTGTTTTTGTTGACGAAGACTAAAATCGCCCTAAATTGTTTGTTTATTTCTTAGGAATTCCTTCTACTGAGGAGACCATGAGCACTCTGCTCACAGCGATGCAGTCAAGCTCTCAAGTTAAACTGGGTTCCCAGCAGTACCCCGAGTGTCCCGGCAGTGACTGGAGCAGCACCGCCAGTTCCATCACCAGCAGCACCAGTAACAACGGGCAGATGGCAAGCGTATGTGTTTGCCTGTTAACACACACACACACACACGCACACACACACACTCACTTCTGGAGTGCTGAGAGTCGAAATATGACATGTTTAAACTCTCAACACTCAATACACAGTATTTAACCCTTAGGAGTCTTCAGATAATTTGGTCATTTTTGATTCCTTTGGATTTTGGCTTCATATACCACAGTGATGAATGTTTCCCCTGTCAAAGTTTGGTCTCATTTTTTCCCTTCTCCCCCCAGAACAACATCAAAACATAAAATAGGATTTAAATGTATTTGTTTATTTATTAAATAACTTTACCATAAAAACATATTGAAGCATTTTAAATGTCTTTAAAAGTCACCCTGTAAACCAAAAGCAGGTAGGCCCGTCTTTTTTCTTCCTTTTTATCTACGCTGGTCTTCAGATCATTTGACAGAGAGCTAAACTACAGCCTCACATTTATACATTCAGATATCTTTAGCCAAATAGTCCGAATCAAACATATTAAAGTTAAAGTCAATTAAAGCAGTAAGCAATTGTTTTCAAGAGAAATAAGACATAACCATGGGTTTTTTTTATCATCTGTGTCACTCAATAAAGCAGTTTCTGCCACATGGCTCAATCACTCTCTCACACACACACACACACACACACACACACACACACACACACACACACACACACACAGCTCAGTCACAGGATTTGCATTTCCATGGTGTGAGTTTTCGCTGGTAGTCTTGTCTGGTCCTGAGGTGGCTCTACTCTCACAGTCCTGCATACCATTGTAGACTAACTTTTGAGGAATGGCACAGATAAAAAAAAAAAAAAAAAAAAAAACTGAAAAATAGAAACATTTATCAATAAATAAATAGTTTTTACTGCAGAAGCTCAGCTTATGGCTTTGAAATTCATTGAATCCACATCACAAAAGGATGTTCTAATAATAATGGACTTAAAATCATGTCTCCAAGCATTAGATAATATATAAAAACAGATCATCCAACAATCATGGAAATCCTAACCAAGTTATCATTTTTAGAAGGCAATCATTGTAACACCATTTTCTGTTGGATACCCGGACACTCGGGAGTCCCTGGTAATGAGAAAGCAGACAGAACTGCCAAAGAAGTGTTATCTAAAAAAAATCAAAAAAATCAAATGCTCTCTATACCCTTCACAGTTTTAAAACCAATTTTAAATGTATACATCAAAAATAAACGGCAATCAGAACGGGCCCAATGTCTCAATAATAAACTACATGAAATAAACCCTGATGTTGGATCAGAACATACATTTCCTTTTAATAATCGTTGGTTTCAAGTCACTTATACAAGATGCAGAATAGGACAATCAAAAGCTACACACACATGTTTACTGTCTAGAGAAAATCCCTTCTGTCCATCAAACATATTTTATTTGATTGTAACTCTTTTACTCCTTTGAGGAACTTGTTTTATTCTGTTGACACTTTTTTAGAAAAAGTTTTTAAACGTAAAGTAAAAAAAAAAACGTAAAGTTAAAAAAAAAAAAACGTAAAGTTTTAAAAGTAAATTCAAATTCAGTTTTAAAGTTCTTAGAAAAGTATTTTAAACATCTTATCTACTTTTAAAATTGAATGACAAAACTGACTCTCGCCATGAATATAGGTGTAGAAGTCGGCATGACGTTAAAAAAGAAAGAAAGAACAATTCTGCTCGTTCACCGATCGCTTCATTTTTTCCGCAAACAAGTGCAACTCCAAACTCCTTAAAACCTCTGAACGTTTGCATAATATCTCCGTGTTCTTCTCTGTCCATGCGCATCTCCTGTGTGTCTCTTCTGCCTCCCTCTTCCTTTGCAAAACTCTTTGTTTATTTTTTTTCATTTTTATTTGGTCTCTGAACATCAAATCAAACTAGTATAGAATTCGAAGCCAGCACTTTTAATAGAAGTTCACAGCCATGTTCACGTCACTTTGTTTTCATGCTGCAACGTCCTGATCCAGCCACGTGATCTACACTTTTTTTTTTCCCCTGCTCATGCTTAAGGAAACATAATTTTAAAATTTATATGATCCTATCTACATTTTATGTGGTCTGTCAGACAAAGCGATTTGTCTTATCGAGTGTTTTTATAGTCTGACGTGAACTTGATCGCACCGGTGTGACGTTTGACTCTTAAGGGTTAATACACATCAAATCAAATGGAAAAGCTCTCTTATCTTATTGTCCTTTTTCTTTCGTAATATTCTGTTCAGTTATGTTCCTGTTGGGTTGATTTGCATGTTTATTTTTCACTTGCAGTCTGTAGGAAGAGTTGCACACTTTCGGACTGAGATTCGAACTTAAATTAGGCTTACGTTGGACAATTTGGCCAGGGCCGGAGCCCAGACCACTCCTCACGCTCCCGTAGAATTAGAAAGTGAATTAAATGAACCAAAGGCTGCAGACTCGGGCTTTCTGGCCGCCTCTAAAAGACCTCCTTTAAGCTCCTCTGTGCTTCTCTCCTTCAGGTGTCATGCTCTAATAGTCCAACTGTAACATCGAGCTCAGGAAGCATCAGTTCATTGTCCCCAATTGGACCCATCGGCAGGCCCAAAAGCTTTACTAATGGTAGCTTATGTTCAGAGTCCACCACGTCCAGTGTTTCGTCTCCGACGTCTAACTATCCCAAAGCTCCGGGCTTTGAACGGGAGGACCAGGTATTCCACGACTCGTTTCTCTTTACGCTCTCTGAAAGCGCCTTTCCTCCAGAACTGCAGACGTGGCCACACTGCCAGCCTTTCTGTTCTGTTCGATTCTTTTCATTTCCATTTAATTATTTTGAACTTTATACATTTTTTAAAATATTTTATTTGATACCAAACGTGAAATCATTTGACATGTTGTGGAAAAGTTTTATTGTCCTGTGTTTGCATTTTGCATCACTAATGCGCTGATTTATACAATTTCCTTCTCACCTACCGTATAGTCCTCCTGTTAACTATCTGACTTTATAGCTTCCATTTAATGTGATTATATATCATTTTCTCTCTCTTTTTTTTTTTTCAGGCAAAGAACCATAAAGGCCAGTGTGGAGAAAATAATCAGAAGATAATAGACCAAGATAAGCAGGTGAAGACATGCAGCCCTCAGCCTTGATCTAGAGATACGTGCTCACGTTTTTGCGCTCTTGTTACGATACGGCGTCCTGACCGTGTGTTTCATGTCCTCTCAGGGCCACGGCAGCATATTTTCTGTGGTGAACCCGCTGGCGTCCAGCATAACATCAAGCATCACGTCCAGCTTGGCCTCGAGTATCGGCTCAGACAGCTCCTCTCCCACAACGCTATCAACTATGAATGCAAAAGCTACGCCATTCTATCCAGGAAGCAATACGGTCGAGTCAGTAATAGGTATGTGAGAATCATATTTATGTGATATTAGCTTTCTGTAAGAAGTGCCTTTCTGCAAGATGCACTAATGTTTATTTGAATGATAAACTGAATGAATTAGTTTTTTCCTTTATATATATTTTTTGTTTTAGGCTCTGCACTTGATCTCAACTTCAATGACATCAGCGTTGCCTCCCTCGATAAAGACCTTGAGGACCAAGACAATAATGGCTTCGGGATAGCAAGTAAGAAAAGCATGAAATGCTTATTTTAATCAAAGTATGTGCATGTTTTCTTTAATCTGATGCCTGATGTCTTCTCTCATCTGAAGGTCAGAGGTTATTAGGAGGCTCAGACCCTGTCAACATTCCCGGCTCTCTGGCACGCTGCTCGTCCCTGCATTCCTCCTCCTCTCTGTCCGCCTCTCCGCTCAGCTCTCTGTCCCAGTCTTTGTCCCAGTCGTTACTCAGCGGTATGGTTTCCCAGCAGAGCCAGACTCAGAGCTTGCCCGTTAAAGCCGAGCACGGCCTCCTGGGGACGCCTACGTCTACACAGAACTCTTTAGGTAAGGGAAACGTAAAACTCAGGGCCAAACGTTTATATATACATGACGTTTATATAATGGAAGTGCTCTTGTGGCTGTAATAAGAGCCTTGCTTTAGAGACGGTGTCTTTTTGCCTTTAGTGAGAAAATGTAAGAAACCACCCTGCGTATTTCCTCAAATCCGGTTCTCCCTCAGGAGCAGTTTTTTTTTTGTTGTTGTTTTTTTTTCCTTCCCCGAACAACTAACGAGAGCCTAGAAACATCTTTGGACCACACAGACACTTCTTCATCTTCACAAATAAACATCCAGGGATGAATGAACTTTTGTCTGAAAGGTTTGAACAAACCATGAGACAATAAAAACCGCACATGGTGAAAGAGTTGGAGGCGTGAGGAGGCACATCCTCATGTTCAACCATCATCTGTATTTTATCTCGTCTTGAAAAGCTGTCTCACACAAGGTCTAAGGTCAAACTTCAGAGCCAGGCTGAATTTAGCAGGTGATCATCAGGCCTTTGGAGGACTGTCCCCCTGTCTCAGTTCTCTGTTTGACCGGAAGGACGAGCAGTGTGTATGGAGAGGAAATGGTGAGACTTTTACTGAAGATTTGTGAAGTGAACTGCAAGGGGGGATATAAACCTGACCTGGGGGCAAAACGGAAGAGGCAGAAATTCCATGAATTGTGACGTTGACCCCAAGCATTTGTTTAAAGTTCAAGCACTTTCAAAGGCGATCCTGAAGCAGACTGTTTTATATAATGAAATGTCATATAGAGGAGCCTTCAGTGCAAGACCACCAGGCTTAAAAACAGCTTCTACCCTGAGACTGCTGAACTCTAGTCCTCTCCCATCTAACACAAACACAAGCTGCTAACAATGTATTTTATGTATTTAATTACAATATCTATCTCTATATTTTTAGTGTAATATATAACCCTATGGTGCAATACATATATAACCCTATAAGTCCAATGTACAAAATGTGTAATATAGTTTTTGAAAATGTGCAATACACTATGTACAGTTTACGTCTTAATTACGTCTTCTTGCACAATATATCACTGACTGCTCTTATTTATATTCATCTATATACATATATACATCCTCATATTTATATTATTCTGTTATCTATGTGGCTTAAACGGGACCTGGGTCCTAATTTCGTACCATAACATGGAAGTGTGCTGGTATGACAATAAAGAATCCTTGAATCCTTGAATATACGTATGTTTCTGGTTCTGCTTGGTGTGACAGGGTTGAACGGTGGAGCCGGAGGTATTTGGGACTTTATGAGTGGCAGCCTTTCTCCGAGTCCATCACCAGTGTTCAGCTCAAGCGTGGTCAGCTCCGGCAGCACAGACCTGGCTCGGCTCCTCCGCGATCTGGACGAGGCAAAGAAGAAAATCAAGCAGTGGGAGGACGCCTGGCACCAGGTCAAACAGGTCAGAGACGAGTGAGCGATATTTCAAGCAGCATTCACTAAACAGATGCTTGTTTGAATTTTAGATTAGTTTTAAACATGTTGGTCATAAAAAAAACCCCACAAACTTTCCATATCCCAGTATACTGGTGAATATGCTTCTCTGAATAAAGCTAGCCGGCCAGAGTGGATGCTGCGATATTTTTAGCAAATAAATGTACAAGAACGTGTATTAGAAGGATATTAATCTTTACTCTTCTTGGCGGTGTCATTAAAGGCGTGCGAGGCATGGCAGAAAGATGCGAAAGAGGCGAAGGACCAGGCGAAGGTGGCCGAGGCGGAGCGGCAGCTGGCCGAGCAGAAGCGCAAAGACTCCGAGCTCAAGCTGAAAGAGCTGCACGGAGACTTTGACACGCTCTGCCGTTCACCCAGCACGCCCCTGCTGCGCAGCTACGGAGACCTGGACCAGCTCCCACTGCCAAAGCTGCACTCCATCCAGAACCAGCTGCGCACAGACCTCGACCTGATCGACGGGGTAAGAAGATCACGATCCCACAACCTAACACTCAACATGTCTGTGTTTATCATAGGGGTGTGAGGGAACAGCACTGTACTGCTCTCCTGTGATTAACGAAATACATGTGCTGGGCTGGAAAAGAGAAAAAAATCTATCTGATTTAGTGTCTGTCAGGGTCCAAATGAGACCAGGAGTGAAAACGCTTTTGCACTAAAAAAAAATATAGATATTCATGTTACAAATTCTGAGCAATAACTTGTGAAAAGTAGAATCTTTAAAACTTCAGTGTTTGTTTTAGTACTTTAAGGGGTTTCTCTGACTTTTTTCTGGAGAGCTTCAAATTGTCCCGAATTGAAATTCTTGGCCGCTTAACGCTGTGACATAACAAAGTTCATAATATATACATAATCCATATAATTATATTATATATACATACCATAAACCGAATCCGTGTAGTGTCTGTTAGAGTGTAGTAGGGATGGGAAAACCAGTCACCACCCGATATGATGACATCACAAGACCGAGCCGCAGATTTGATAAATAGTTCAGTTCTTTATCATGATCTTATAAATATCCTGATTGAATACTACGGCACGGCTTCTAACGCCCCTGTTTCGAGACTAATTAGCACGTGGTGTTTTGAGAGCGGTGAAACCGTGTAACGAGTGGGTTTTGATAACGTAACAGTATTAAAAAGCATTTCTGTTGCCCCATTCGGATGCCGGTGCGCTTGGCACAGCAGGTGTTGTATCCGAGGCTGATCAGTCACGTCTGATCAATCTGAGAAGCAGCCAATTCCAGGCACTGGCTGATCAAACGGTGCATCTCTATTATAAATGTAAAAATAAATAAAATCTTTTATAGTCAGTGTGGCGATACGTGACTCAGCACACTAAAGAACTGTGATTCATAACTGAATTGATTTTTCTCTAAAGTGCACCATTTAGTCTTTTACTGCAGGGTCAGATTTACTCAGTTTAGCATATTTGTTCCGCCCCTGTATGAGAGGCTTTTACGAGGTTTCTCTTCACATCATCACTAGACAATGGATTTGGCATATTTCTTGACTGTAGCATCCTTTATGAATAGCTGTGGATTCACCAGTAAAGTCTTCACACCACATACAAACTGTTACAGTGCACCTGTGAATAACTCCTGCACTGATCTGACGTTTTCTTCTAGTCACCAACTACATTTAAAAATGTAAATCACACTCAATGTTTTCACAGTGTGTTCTAACGTCCCGTAATGAGCCATGCTAACTCTGAGCAACCTCCTGATCATCTCCAGATCGTACCAGTTCAGGATGAAGTTAGGGGAATGTGGGAAAAACCCTCTCAGTGTCTCAAACCGAAAGACTCGGGAAAGAAAGTTGGACAGGATAAAAAGCGTGATCTTTTGTACAGTGAGAGTTGTAACGCCGTGATTATTATGAATTCACTTAAGCATGATCTGAGCAACATCACGAGTATAGTCTGGTCCAGGTATTGCACTTTAGTTTTTCTCAATTTTTTTCTAAAATTCTAAAAGTTTGTGTATTTCAAGCTTTAAAATTTATTATTATTTTTTTTTTGTATTGTTCCAGACTTCACTTCACTATATTAGTTTGGTTTGTACTAGATTTAGTTCAGGAAGACATAAAGATATTTTAAAACAATGTAGCGTTTTTATCACATTTGCTCTCGAAGTTGTTCACAAGAAAAGATTATGTGAGGTAAGAAGCGAGTCTAGTAAACTCTGTGATTTAATAAACATAGTCAGTTTTCCCTAAAAGCGCATTATTTGCCATCTTGGTAGCCGAGATCATGAAGTAAATGTCGTCCCACGAACCTTTGGTTGTTTAGTGTTTAAGCAAAAGAGGAGAAAAAATTGTGAAAGTATTTCCCAGATCCCCAGACTACCGCAAAGAGAAATTCCTACACAACATGTCTAATGATAAAACGATTTTTCTCCAACTTTTAATCGACTTGTAGCTTTTTCTCCACAGCGCTCCAGAGCTGTGATTTAATCAGTTATTTACTCTTAAATTTAAATCAAGTTAATGTTTTGTTAGTGAGATTTCGATTAAGAATCAATTCACACTTTTTTTTAATTATTCAAGTAAATGTAATGTTAAATTGTCTAAAATTGACACCAATCAGTTCTTCATCCTTCAGTACGTGGGCGGTTGGTGCAGTACTGCCACCTACTGGGCTCGAGTGAGCAGAAGATCTGCAGAAAAAAAGCTCTTTCGCTTAATACGAAACCATCAGAAACACAAGTTACTTAGCGTTTCAGTGTGCTTTGATAATTGTTTTAGTTTTTTGATACTAAGCGAAAAGCCCCAACTGCAGCCTGAAGTATATCAGGGCGGGGCTAACACATGTAGCTCCACCCCCAGCTGTGATTGTTGCTGCTTCTATGTGGTACAGTCAAGTAATTACAATTAACAAAAATGATACTGCCGTTGAAAAAAAACTAAAGAAAGTGATCATAAATTGTTCAAAATATTTTGATTGTAACTACGCAGTGAAATTATTAATTGTAAATCTTCAGTCTGTTAAATAATACAAATATATAAACACCAATGTATAATGTACAATCCATATTTTAATTGTAACTATGCAGCAAATTGATCTGGTGTTTTATATATAAAATACACAAAAGACAGTGTTTTTCTTTATTATTTGATTTTATGTTATACATAGTGGATAAAGCTGGTGTTTTAATACTTACGTTTAATAGACCGATAGAGCGATACTTGAATTTAATTGCAGTGCAACCTTGAAGTGCAGTTTTATGTGTGGACAAACATAGTATTAATTGTGCAAAGGACAGCATGAAAGTAATGGCAAAATATATAATGGTGAAATATTCCTAAATATTTGCAGTTAATTAATTTGCTGTGTAGTTGCCATCAAAAAGAAACTTTAAATGTTTAAATCCCTTTGAAAGTAATTACTCGATTGTACCACATGGTGGCAGCAAGAATCACAGTTGGGGTGGAGCTGAACTTGGCTGCAGGACGGGCTACAGGGACAAATCAGACAATAAACATTAGTGCTGTGATTCGAGAATCACAACAGGATCGACTCGACACTTTACCTTTGATTGACAGCTCTTATATTCAAGATGTAAGCGTGATGTAAAGGCACTTGGCTTTGTGTTTAATGCAGCTAACTGGAACTGACTGCTCTAACATGCAACTCTATTTTGTTTTTTTGTTTTCCTCCAACACAGGTAATATATCAGCTTCAGTCAAAGAAATGTATAGTTTGCCAAAAGCATGATCGTTGCATCGTATTGCAGCCTTGCCAACATTATGTACTTTGTGAAAACTGTGCACCTAGTAAATCAGAATGTCCTTACTGTAAGACGAAAATATTGAAGTGGTGATGTACAGATGTTTAAGGTACTTTTTAAAAAATTCTAGCCCTTTGAAGAACTACTAATACAGATAAAGCTCACAGATTCCACATAGCAGAAATGTTTTTGTGTTTGTTTCAGTATTTCATATAGTGATTTAAAATGACAATTATTAGTAGAATATAATAAATGGTGTTTGACTGATCTATATAAATCAAATACTTAAAATGCAATACAGGTTTTTATACTAGAATTATAGGTCATTTTTATTAAGCATTAAATTCCCCCCTTGGAAAAAAAACGAGAGAGTGAGAGTGAGAGAGAGAGAGAGTGAGAGAGAGTGAGAGAGAGTGAGTGAGAGAGAGAGAGAGTGAGAGAGAGTGAGTGAGAGTGAGTGAGAGAGAGTGAGAGAGAGTGAGTGAGAGTGAGAGAGTGAGAGTGAGTGAGAGAGAGTGAGAGTGAGAGAGATGTCATGGAGGTTCTAATCCAGAAGCCCTGATTTGACTGTTAATTACAGAAACATCAGTCAGACATCATTACTGCTACATTACTGTGTGAAGAAAAATGATTTCTTGTTTAAAAGCACTTTGTTGACCTGGAAATTGTCAAAGGGTATTTTAGAAAAAAAAAATTGCTTTAAGCTGCTTTTTGTAGAGGTTTTTTTTTTTTTGTTTAATCATTATTTTATAGATTTTTTTCCCTTCTCATGCTAATGTATGAAGCTTTTTTGCGTGTACTGTGAAACCTAGTAGACTATTTCACATTTCTTAAATCACAATATAGTATATAGTTAGTATTTAGACATCCAGTAGTGCAAAACTGTAGTTACTACTTTTTCAATGTTACGTAATTTTTTTTTACAATCAATAAGTGACAATTTTGAATGCATTTTTAGGCATAACCAGCAGCTCGGATATCAGTAAGGCACATACTGTATGCTAAAGCGTTTAGTTAAAAAAATAGTTTTTTCTGTCTTTTAGTGATTATTATTATTATGATTATTATTATTATTATTACTATTATTATGATGATATCAGTACTGCATTACGTAGTTGTTAAAGGAGCACATGTGTTTCTGAAGTTCTCAAAGATAATTTTTGGGACTTTCAGCCTTTCAGACATGTCAGCCAGGACGTATCTGACACTAGGCCACTCACTCTCAAGTGCCTTGCCTGTTCGATTACTTCAGTGTTTGTGTGCAGCTAGTCAGTGCTTTCGCAAAAACCCACATATTTCTCATGGCTTTCTGGTTTCTCCTGGAGCGTACGCGTGTATTCGCCCAGTTCAAGTGTTTCCTCAGAGATCATTTGTGCTTGCTTGCGCTCAGGACCGTAAGCTTAGGCTTTTGTTTGTTTGTTTTTGTTTGTTTGTTTGGTCCCCATTCCTTTCTCTATGATGAGCAATGGTGCTTTATGGGTGCAGCTTCAGTATCTTTAAAATAAAATTAAGAAAAAAAATCAATATTAAAATCATCTTTGATTTCAATATTTAGGAATATACGAATAGATTCAGGAAATAACCGTGTAATTCTTTGATTGCAAATTTAAAACTGGCTTTCTTTTTACGTTGTTTTGTAACGTTTTTTGAATTGTAGTGCTCTTTAGTGTTTACAGATAAACAAATCTATGGTGTTTAACTTTATTATATATATTTTTTTCTTTCCATTTGAAATTTGAAAGTTTAATGTGCTTTGGTTAATCTAATTGAATGACCTACTACTGTGTACAATAGTTTAATAGATTTCTTTTCTTTTCTTTTTTTTTTGTTTGTTTGTGGTCCTTTAATATTATAGCAATGAAGCCGTGCATTAAACAGCCATGTTTCTTTGACCTTGGGATAAATGGTTTAAATGTGATTTATGATAAACATGGCCCAGACCTTTTTTTTTTTTTTTTTTAATCATATGATTTCTGGTTGTTGTTTTTTTTTTGTCCACCTTTAATTTGTAGAGCTGTTTGTAGCTAGTGAGGAGATTAAGCTGGTTAGAGACGGCGTAAAACAATCGCCGCCTATCTTAGTCGCGTTAGCTAGATCACCCTGCCGTAACAAGTTTGTCGGTGCAGGCAAGCAGTGCCGAGGTATTTTATTATTATTGTTTTTTTTATCCGTAAAAGCTCCGAACAACGTAACGCGCTCTCAAATCCATTTTTCAAATGAGGTTCGAGGTGGGGGCGTGTCGTTTCCAAGCAGCTGACGCAGTATTGTGTCTGGTGTTCGCCATTGTTGGATAAACTCGGATGAAAGTTTTGTTTCCTCACTTTTTTTAATGAGGGAGTGAACCCTCTCATTAGGTTCCTGGACCAGAATATAGATTTTTTTTTAGATAAAGTTAAATTAATAGATAATAAATAAATGATGCAATAGCTGCATCTGGAATGTGGCAGGCTATGTACAGGAAAAAAAGACACAAAATAACACAAGTCTTTAAAATTAGACAACTATTCAATCGAACCAAAGTGGTATTGTAGTTTCATTCTTTTTTTACTTTCTTAAAACCTTCTATAGTAATTAACAATTCACAGCCTTTCGTGTTCAGTTCAGACCGAAACTATGCCAACTGCTTTTTTCTGACAATATTAATGAACTTATAGTTTGTTTTGTAGTTTTTACCAAAGACCCGTTCCCTCTTTTTATTTATATGGAGATATTTTCAGTATCATTCTCAGCATTTGGTAAAAAAAAAAAAAAAGTGAAATAAAATTGACCGAATGTCCTTTACACTGCTGTGTGTTTAAAAAAAAAAAAATAACCGAATGGAATCAGTATCGACCTTTTTATTCTTCTTTGTTCGCGTATTAGGTTCTAATTGGCTGTTTTCTCTAGTGAAGGAATGCCATGGATGTAAATTAGATTTGTGTTAATAATCTTATGTGGCCATATGCATTAGTGCTTATTTGAAGTGTATATATATATATATATATATATATATATATATATATATAAAATTTCTTTTTTTTTATGCTAATAGTACTTTATAGTCAAATTATTAAGCCAGTTTTGAAATATTAGTGATTGTGCACTACTTGTATGCTGTCAGAAGTAAAAATGTAAAAGAGTGTGTTTGGACTGTAGGGTGCTTTCTTTAGTTTCTATTTGACTGGTGTTGTTTTGTTAATTTTTTTTTTATAAGGAAAACAATTGACATGAACTGCAATGCACTTTTTTTTGTACAATTTAGTCTTAATTATGTTTAAATTGTCCAAATTGTATATCATGATTTACACATTTAGATGAATAGATATATAATCTATCCAAAGTTAAAGAAAACACTTGAGCTCTCGTGTGCTGTAATGGCTGATGCAGACAAAAGGTTGTGAGGACTGTAGATCTTAAAATGATGGCCTTGTAATGCCTTTAAATTGGCTTAATTTTTATTATTATGATGATGATGATGATGATGTTGCATGTGGTATTAAGGAATTATCATGCTGTGTAGGATTCAAACACTTATGTGGTCATGTATTGTAGAATACTAAAAGTCGATGTCCTGCACTAACGCCGTATCTGTGCAAGATGAAATCTCTCCTGAACAAATGTGTGCCTTTGTTTAAAAAAAGAAAAAACTTAAAAAGAACCAGTTTGTAGTATTCTTTAAAGTATCTCTATGTCATATCAAATGAGCCAAATTCTTGTGCCTTGTATAATGTATTAAAGACTTACTCTCATGCCTTGGTCCTTTGGGACGGTGTAGCTCCAAGCTTCCTTCATGGATCAGTGTTGCATACGGCTTGCATGAGCACTTAAAAGCATGCTGTCAGTAAAGTACGTACAACGTGACGGGCGGCATTGTACATTTGAATCGAATGATGATCGAGTGCAACGCGACTCGCTATCGCTAGACTGCTGCATTTTTCTTGTAACTCTGTTTGATTTGTGAATGATTACCATTAACAATATTGTAGGTGGTGATGTGGAATTCAGTCACAGCACGAATTGAATTATTTCCTAATTTCACAGCCCTGATGTCTGTGTCAGCCATGAATTAGTTAGTAATCAATGTTCGAATTTGTCTTTTTCTTCATAGTCTTTGGAAAGTAAATGCCCAGGAAAGTGTTATTAAAGAAAAGCACCAAGTAGAAAAGTTCTTTAGAACAGTGTAAATTAACTGTAATTGAGTTGTACCATAACACACTGCAGTGGAATAATCTTTTCATTGTTATTATTATTATTTTAATTATTATTATCATTTTTTTGTTTGTTTGTTTGTTTAGTTTATTTTCTCTTAACATGATTATCAAACCTGAGGATTTATGCAATCTTGTATATAAATATATAAATATAATCCTTATGTCTGAACCTGGTTAAATTGACTAGTCTAGCTAGGAGAAAGTTAATACTTTTTATTATAATACATGCTGGTTAGGAAACAGACAGAAATTAAGTCCAGGATTGGATTGTTCTGATTTGATCTAATGTTGAAACCCTGAATATTGAATGTAATAAAATTTTTAACCGTACCGTAACTCCAATTCAGTTTAAAATGGGTCACTGGACAGAACCGTGGACAGCAGTGGATCTCTGATGTAGCACTAGTTTGTATGACTTGAGAAACGTGACGAATAAATTTTTAAGTTAAACACAAATGCAGTTTTCAAGTTTGTGTATTTATCAGTGTAATGATTAGACAGGATTAAGAGATGGGATTTTCTCAGGGTTTTACAGTATAACTATAGAATAAAGAATAAAGACATGTCCGATTTCCAGTGGAAGCTGCAGCTGCAGGTTTATTTGCTAGAAAGGTCGAGACAAGTGACCTTTTATAATGAAGAAACATATCTCATATTTTGGTACCGTATGCATCGATTATATACATATATCAATATCAATATATATATATATACAGAACAGCTTACATCCTAAATTAATGTTTAACTCTATTACATCATATACAGGTTGCTGTATTATTTGGTGTATGTGATATCAATACAAAACCACAGCACATTTACTGGGAGTTTTAATTTATAGAAGCTTCTACATGGAATAGTTGTGTATTAATGGAATTAAAAGATCAAATGGATTTTTTTCTCCTAAAAAGTTTAGGTAAGACATTATTATTATTATTATTATTATTATTATTATTATTTATAAGTCATAAAACTTTTTTCATAGTGTATCATTTAAAATTGTTAACATTTATGTACACTACAGCAGTTATGCAATGGTTTACAAAATCCATGGAATTATTTTTATCATATTGGGAATTAAAAATAATTTTTGATCTTAACCTCGTGTAAGTGTGTTGTATTCTTCTCTGTTTTACTTGTCATTTGTAGATTTGAACCACTTTTCTTTAGCTTCTAAAATTGGATTTGGATTGGTCAAAAAGAAGTGATCATAAAATCCACAGACCTTATTGAAATCTCTGTAATGAAACATCACAAAATGTAATGCTTTTTTTTTTTTTACACTTTAATGTCTTTGATAATTTAAAAAAAGCAATAGATTTTTTTTTTATTTTCTTAATTATTTTATAGTAGCACAGTAATATGAACAATAGACCCCAGTATAAGCTTCTTCCAAACACTAGAGATGTCACTTCATGCTAAGAGGTTTTATTTGGTGGTTAACGGCACAAATGATTTCAGTCATTACATCCAATTTATTTCTCATGGTATGCTACAAGGTAATTCAAAAGGCATACTATTCAATTTAGTGACTTTGTTTCAACTGTAGGAATGGTAGAGATGGCTCAATCAGGTTCCATTGAAGCATTTTTCTGTATGATGATATAGGCTCTGTTCACATTAACAGTCTGAGGAGACTTAAATTAGATTTTTTTAACCTAATGTGACACAGAACACACAAACATGGAGCAGTGTGACTTCACTGCCTGTGGTGTGAAAGAAATGGGAAGATGTTAAGTACATTTTGATTCGGAGGAACTGAAGGCTGCAGTGTGAGTAACGTGTTGCTCACCTCAGCTTCAGTACCAGGGTGTAGGAGCATCCTCCTTACGCTCCCCAAGTCTGGTAAATCTCACCAGATCCTCCGATACACGATCAGTCAGGTTATCTTCATGGCAGGTTATCTATCGTACGGTCGTCTCTATAAAAGTCACTAAGCCACAACACACTGCAACTTTTAAAATTCATAAATTTGTTTCAATTTCAGGTCGTGTCTCAAACTGAGCCTTAATTGAGCATTCAGGACACCTAACCTTTTAAGAATCAAACCACTTGTCAGTACAGAAGTGACTTTTTAGACATTTACAAGCTTCTGTCACAGCATCTACACTTGAATGATGTGATTTTTAAAGTCGTCTCAAACACACGAGTTCACTTAAAGCAGATTCAACACGTTCATGCATGTATTTCTCTCACATGTTCATGCATGTATTTCTTTACACATTTTTAGCGGGCATGTCATTCATTCTGGAGCTGACTGTGTGCCAGTTCATTTATATGGAACAATGGAAGAAATGTAAATGCAAGTCTAAGCACACCCAGATTTTGATCTCTTTGTTAATGCTTAAGAATAAAACATGTTCCTTTTAACCTTTAAAGAATGAAGTCAAAACATGTCACAATAGGATTTCCCTCAATCCAAAGAGCTTCCTGGTTAGAGTACAAGGATTTTTATAAGAATTAACAGCGAGATCGTGATATTTCCAGTTGCATTGTGACGAGTATGACCTTACATTCTGTGCTTTATCAGAGTTGGGCATCATTAACAGAGAGAGGTGATTTATTTGGTGTTAGTTGAGCGAGCAGAGTCTCCCGGCCACCACGTGGCAGCCTGAGCTTAGCAGTCGTCCAAGTGAAGAGGTGGGCGTCTCAGCTGGAGTACACACGGGGGCATAACGAGGAGGCATGTGGTCTGGCACAGAGCACTGCGCACTGAGCAACCTGCTGCCACACAAACAAACACAATTCTGGTACACAAAGTTCTCCCTTAGTGTCTGCAAGAATTTAGAATAGAATATGAGAAGAACAAGAAGGTATATTAAATAAAAAAATGAATGCTTTACTTCTGATCGATTGTGAATTCTCCCTGAGAGACTGGAAGAGCTGGTCTTTGGCTGAGTTAGCAATGCTGTGAGACTGTTGCTGCTTTAAACTAGCCACTGGGTCTGATCTCAAACACACACACGTATCTGCTGTAAAACAACATGGAATAATAACAGTTGTTATTTTTTTCTAGAAGAAAAAATTGATAGACAATTAAGATTTTGTTTCACGGTGGTCGCCTTGCACCTTCAGGGTCCGGGTTTGCATCCCACTTCGTGTCTGTGTGTGCATGGAGTTTGCAGGTTCTCCTCGTGTTTCGTGGGTTTCCTCCCACAGTCCAAAGACATGCAGATTAGAATAATTGGGGCTCCCAAATTGTCAGTAGTGTGTCGTATGTGTGTGTGCCCTGTGATGGATTGGCACCCTGTCCAGGGTGTACCTCGCCTAGTGCCCCAAGTCTCCTGGGATAGGCTCCAGCCCCCCCACAGCCCTGTATACAGGATAAAGCAGTATAGATGATTACTGAGTAAATTAAGAATTGTTTATAAGCTATATTTTCAAAGAGAAGTGTGACTTGTCTGAAGGCTGTTTCAGGACACTCAGATCTCAAGGTTAGTCTTGTGTTAATAGTCTTTGCATGTTGCTGAGCGCTTGCAGCCTTCTAACGGCACAGACCAGGGCTGGAGAAGGTACCAGCCTCTACCATGCTGTTGTGCCACCGGCGCTCAATGACCTCGAAAGGGCTCAGTTCCTGTGCCTGCTGCCAGGATAACATGGGCAGCCATTTCAGTGCCAACAACTCAAATCTGTCCTCACCCACTCCGCCTGAGTGAAAGAACATTTGGAATTGTTCAAGGTTGCTTCAGGGTAAAAGTATCAATATATTCAAAAATACCCCAAAAAATAAGAATAAAAAGTCAAACTAAATGTTAAGAATGTGTACAACAGCACAAATGTTTTAGGGCATTATATTCACTTTTTTACTTGTGATATGCTACAAAGCAATTAAAAAAAGCGTTCTAATCTGGATTTTTTTTTACCTCGGCCGAGTGGTGATGTGTTGAACATAAACTGTTCAATCAGTTTATGTTCAACACATTTTAATATGATACAGTACCACAAAATCAAAATGGCTCCAGCACGACCTTGAGCAGGATCTTAAAGGGTTAAAGGGTGTCATCATTTTGTCCATTTTTTCCTGATGTTATGATCCATCAGTGTTAGAACCACAATCTGGTCTGTCTCACTGCATGAAGGATACGAACCACAGGACCAAAGTTCGGTACTGTCCACATGTCATCTCCTACAGTAATATCAATATATGCTCTATTAGGTTTTAGTGGATGTACATGGGTACACAAATTAAACTGACCCCAGTGCAATTCTATACCAAGAAAGTGGAGAAGGTGTTATAATTCCTTATAAGGTACAGCAAGAAAGCAGAGATCTGGTTTGAGGTGAACGCTGCGGGCAGTCTGGTGAGGATCCGTCCCACTAAGCTTTGCAGAGCCAGCTCATTCATCAAACAGAGGAAATTAGGAGATCAAATTCGTCTTGCAACAGGTTTTGAAGCAATTTAATCAATTTTTTCCTTTGTGCATATGTGAATGTGCTAAACAGTTTCAGCTCCTCATACAAAAAAATGTCATAAAAGATGAAGGGAATTGGAGGAAATAAACCTCCGTTTTAAACAATCAAAGTTTATTGGAGGATGAGGGTTATGCAACACCTATATCACCCACATGGAATAAGTAACTGCCCCCACTCTCTAGCTTTTTGTGTCACCTTCAGCAGGAACCACTTCAACCAAATGCTTACCTTTTCACATAGGACCAGGCAGGTTTGAACAGCGTTTTTCTCTAAATAAATGAAATCCACCCACCTAAGAACCTATAGAGTCCATCTGTGGTCCATGGAGGCCAATGGTGACCATTGTATTTATTCCCATTTTCACGGGTCTGGTAGGACCTCCGTTCTGCATTCATACGCTGCGCGCAATTTGGAAACGCCAATTAGTCCAATCTGCATCTCTGTGGACTGTGGAACATGCAAACTCCATGCACTCAGATCCCAAGGTGGGAATCGAACCCGGACCCTGGAGGTGCAAGGTGACGGTGCTAACCACTACACCGCCGTGCCACCAATAAATAAAGTGAACCAAATTATTTATAAATTGCATTTTGTATTTACTCAGGCTATCTTTGTGTAATATTAAAATTAGTTTGATGATCTCAATCGTCTAATTGTGGAAAGGAAGGGGGCAAATACTTATTCATGGTCCTGTACATATACAATAAATCTTGTTTTGAAGTTGTATTTGTAAAGTTGTGTTGTGGTTATTTCTTCAGCATTATTCTGACATTATTCTGTTCAGACGTCATTTTAACAAAGTATTTTAAACTTTCAAAGCCAACCTAATACCAACAGTGTTCCAATGTACAATGACGTTGTCAAATTAACGCTACAATCAATGTTGTCAAAGTTTTTGCCTTATTTCAAACATGTCAAAGTAACGTTGTCAAAGTAATGCTGCCACAACTTTCTTACAACCAAAAAGCTCCAACATAAAACCATAGTTTATCATTTTATTATGGTTTCAGGCTGTGCAGAGGGCAGTATATAACTCTTGTAGTCTTTAAAAACAACTCGTATGTTCATTGATTATTTCCTGGAAATTTTTTAAACAATTTTCTCCATCACTATTAAAGGAAAATCCTCATGGACAATTACATGATCCTTATAATGAGCCATAAACCCCCCATAAACCCAAGCAGAAGCACCAAGTCCCAATTTCTAAATTCAAACATACAACTAAATTTTCTGTGAATGGAAATTTATTATTATTATTATTATTATTATTATTATTATTATTATATCCCAGTAAGCCTGGAATTGTTCTTCAGTTTTTGAAGTTTTGGTAAGGTTCACACAAGAAAATTAAATGTATAAATGAGAATAAATTAATAAAATGATTTAAATCTTGAGTTTTTGCTATTCATATGGAATAGTCAGATACTTAAGAATACATACACAGCCTGGCCAAAAAATAGATCAGATAATTACTGCATTGATTAATAGGTTTCAGATGGCAACAGTTGTCTTAACCCTACTGTACATAAAGCAGTGAGTAGCTTCTCATTTCTTAAGTGTTCGTATTGAAACGTGTATACCACAGTCAGGAAAAAATTTTACAGTGTTTCAGAGGAGTCAACTTATTGCACTGCATTAAGCAAAGAAACAACTACGGATATTGCTGAAATTACTGGAATTGTGTTAAGAACAGTTCAACGCATTAATGGTGCTGAACGGTCAACTTTACAGAAGAATGGAAATCATGAATGACTGATCAGAGATCACTTAAACTCATAAGTTGCATCATAACACACACACACACACACACACACACACACACACACATATTGTGATGAAAACTCTCAGGACTGGGACTAAACAGCTGTGTGTCCATAAGAAAACCACTTAGTGAGACTCATCAGACTAACAAGATCCCAGCAATACCAGTGTCACTCTGGGTGGAAATAAAAGTTGTGATGGTGCACAAGATTGTTAAAACAATACCATGATGAATAAGTGTTTTGATCAAAGATAAAAGCAGTCCAACAAAATATATTTATATATTTTTCTTTTTTTTATGTTTTTTGCCCAGATGTAATGCATAATATGTATGTAAATATGTTCCAGTATCTACAGTAAGCCTGTGTGATTTATAGTTTGTTCTGGATCACAAGAACTTTATGAACCTTGAAATGTTGAGCAGATAGTTAAACAGAAACTGCTTACGACAGGAATCTACTAAAATGCGATTTTAGTTCCATAGAAAGTTTTTGCCTTATTTCAAACATGGCCTACACCTTTAATCTCTCTGCCCTGGTAACCGTTTGCTAGAGATAATCACTGCAGTGTATTAATGCTATTAACATTATTAGACAGGTTTTACCCGAGTCTTCAGTGAGCTAGCAGTTCTTTATAAGGGTTGGGAAAGCGGAGGCCACACGCATCCAGGCCGGAGCTAAACAGACGCTGGAGGGTATGATGTGTTTCCAGTGGGTTATGAAACATTGCCTGATCCACTAAAACCAACATGATCTGAGGCCCAGAGACACATTTGCATTTATTCCTGGAAATAACAAAGAATGTTTTTCAGCGAAAAAACCCTATTCACTATTGAAACTAGTGCAAATGACTTAGTCATTCTCACCTCAGTGTGAGGCTGCTGAGAAGTCATGGCCCACTGACATATTTGCTCTTGAATGTTGAGTGTCTGCCAGTGGAAGCCAGGATTTGTTCCAAAGGCCTTCTTGACAGCATGCAAAGGTCCACTATTAGTAAACATTTAAGTCAAATATTAATACACTGAATAAAACTCATCAGTTTGCTTTGCCTTAGTTTGATCCTCTTTGTCAGGGCTGATTGAGACAAACCTATCAAGCCTTGAAGACGACAAAGAAATGAGTGCAGGGTGAACCTGTTTTTCAAGTAGGTGGTTTAGCTTTGGCGAGCAGCATACCCGCTGTCCTCAGAGTCCGAGGCAGAAATTTCAACACTCGGTTTCCAAATGATGTCCAGCCCTGCTTCATGTTCCTATAAAGATATAGAATAAAAATCTAATCAGGACCCAAGAAGAGATTCAAAACTGAATCTTTATTTCTCACCCAAAATTTTTGCATAGAGTCACAGATTTGAAGTACTGAAGAGACATCCTTCCAGAACTTTTGCAGCCAAGTGACCCAAAATGGAGCAGTGTTGGTCACAGTGTCCTCTGCACTACAGCTGCTGCCTGACGCACATCAGACCAGAGCCATATATATACAATCCAAGTTTCCTACTTTCTTTCTAAATTTAAATAACGTGGTTCATACCAATGATGTGATCCACACTATGAGTGAATTGTAAACAAGTTCTGTGCATTTTATTTTTGCGTGTCCTGACATTCAATTCAATTTTATTTGTATTGCGCTTTTAGCAATTGTCATTGCCGCAAAGCAGCTTTACACAATCAAAAGAATTATTTAAGTTTGTATGAAATGTGA
>JAOVVA010000030.1:11679420-11689651 GCA_028565275.1 Leiocassis micropogon | reverse complement strand
ATGATGAAAATTACAGGCCTCTCTCATCTTTTTAAGTGGGAGAACTTGCACAATTGGAGGCTGACTAAATACTTTTTTTGCCCCACTGTACAAAGCTGCCTCAAACCATCAAATATCCACCTCTATAGTTTACAGTAGATTTTTATGCAAACTGTTTTTGTCATGCTTTCAAACATGCCCCAAGTTTGACTTTTGTCTGATCACAATTTTGTCCACAAAACATAATCTCAGTCGCTGTTCATGATGAAATTATATTTGCTGCTCTCACTGCAGTGGTGGTGAAGTCAAGGCCATCAGTGACTGTTCCCAGATATGGAGAAATATAAAGTGGAGGAGACACCATCCATCTGGGAATTTTCTCCCTTATTGTTCTCTTTAATTGTGAGATGAAACCATAAGATACACTTTACATGAAGTGACAGGCATTTAGTCCAGCTTCTTTCCCACTCTCACACATACTATACCAAAATATAGATTTTTACACAAAGATAGAGTGTGGCAATGCCACAAATGTTTTTATCAGCCATCCCAAAAATGCGATGTTGTCCCGCTCAAGCAATTCAGTCAAATCTTTAAAAATATTTTATAATTTGATGTTTGGAATTAGGATCAGTGGGGCAAACCCATTTTTTTGCAGTCTGAGAGCTCACGCAAGCCCCCATGTAATTCTACCTTTAAAGCCCCACGGTGTCTTAGATGTTGTCCTGGAAAATTGGGAGCAGGAACCTTCACAAAGCAAAAATGAAATTCAATATGTTTTTGACCTGAGAGCAAAATGCCACACATTGGGTCAACTAATGCAGAAGAATTTCCTCCAGGCCCAAATGTATCTGTCCCAGCTGTATAACAGGTTCACTCGGCTGTGTGAGTTTTCACTGGGAGATAAAGTGCTCATAATATCACTCATGTCAAGTTCTAAGTTACTTATAGACTCTCAAGGGCCCTTTGCGGTCTTTGAATTAGAGGTAAGTCAAACAGGCAGTGTGTGCATGTGTGTGTGTGCATTGCCTAGGTTAAATTATTTCAGATTTCACATACTCACCACCAGAGTTGGGTATAACATGTTACTATGTAACACGTTACTGTAATCTAATTAATTTTCCTGATAAGGCAGTAATGTAAAGCATTACATTTTAAATGCAAGTAATTTGATTACAGTTACCAATGTCCAATTGGCACAGTTGGTACAGTTACCAATTTTATTTAGAAAAAAGGGGAAGAAGAAGGGTTAAAGGAGGGAGGAAGTGAAAAAAGGGGAGGATTTTGAAGGTGGAGAAAGCCAGAGATCCATTAACATTAATTATCGCCAGCTGACCCAACCTGGCAGCCCCGCCCCAGCGCCTTCAGAAGGGGTGGGGGCGTCTATGTAGGGAGTCTACGGAGTGAGTGAGGAGTGACAACAGGTTGAGGCGCACGCCGTGACAGATGATTTTAATGTATTTGAAAGTAATGTAATTAGTAATCTGATTACTTTTTACATGTAATAATCAGTAATGTAATTAAATTACAATTTTAAACTAGTAATTAGTAATTTGTAGTAGATTTTTTGAGTAACTACCTCAAGATAAAAAGGTTTGTGCAAATTGTGCAAATGATTGTTCATGATTATTATTGTAATGTAATATTGTGTGATTATGCAAAGTCTGCAATGAATGTCCCAAAATCTAGTGCAAAGTCTGCAATGAATGTCCAATATCTGTGTCAGTAGTTGGAAACAGTAACAGTTGAAAAAAGACCATGCTTGCACACTCCTGTCAGCTGTTTAGGAGTCTTTTGGCAGTGAAAAAGAATGAGTTCTTTAGCCTGGAAGTCCTGCATCTCACACTACTGTACCTCCGGCCTGATGGAAGTGGTGATAACAGTCTGTGCTAGGGATGGGTGGGGTCCTTTAGGATGGAGGCAGTTCTCCTGTGGACTCTACGATGGTAAATGCTCTGCAGGGATGGCAGCAAAGTCCTTGTAATCTTTCCAGCTGTCTTCACCACTTTCTGCAGGCGTTTGCGGTCCATCGCAGTAGTACTGCTGTGCCACACGATGATGCAGTTTGTCAAGATGCTCTCGATCGTACATCTGTAAAAGTTTGTGAGGACCTTGGGAGATATGCCAAACTTCCTCAGCCTCCTAAGGAAGTACAGCCGCTGCTGAGCCGTCTTAACCAGCTTTGTGATGTTGAGTGTCCAAGTAAGGTTGTCACTGATGTGGACACCTGAAGCTGCTCACCCTCTCCACTTCGAGATCCCGGATGAACAGTGGTCGATAAGGTCCTTTCTCCTTCCTCATGTCCACTATCATCTCCTTAGTCTTGTCTGTGTTGAGGGAGAGGTTGTTATCCACACACTATGTTATTAGATTGACCACCTCCATTATGTAGGCTGTTTTGTCCCTGCCAGTGATGCATCCTATCACTGCGGTCTCATCTGCAAACTTCAGGATGATGTTGTCCTTGTGAGAGGTGATATAGGGGGGATATAGGGGTGAACAGGGAGTAGAGGATAGGGCTGAGGACACATCCCTGTGGGGTGCCTGTGTTTGTGGAGATACTGGCTGAGGTCCGATTCCCAATCTTGACAGACTGGGGCCTGCCAGTCAGAAAGTCTAGAAGCCAGTCACAGAGTGTAGGGTATAGGCCAAGTGTAGACAGCTTGTTGGTGAGTTTATTTGGGATGACTGTGTTGAAAGCAGAACTGTAGTCTACAAAAAGCAACCTGATGAAAGAGTCTTTATTTTCCAGGTGAGCGAGGGAATGATGGATGGCAGCAGCTATCGCATCTGAGGTTGACCTGTTGGGCCGGGAGGCATATTTTAGGGGGTCCACAGTGTCCGGTATGCTGCTTTGAATGTGGGCCAGCACCACTCTTTCAAAACACTTTATGATGATTGGCGTTAGTGCCTCTGGTCTATAGTCATTCAGACAGATGGGCGGGTTCTCCTTAGGGAGGGGGGCGATCGTTATGTTTTTGAAGCAGGTGGGAACAGTGCACTGACTTAGGAAAAGGTTAAAGATGGAGGTGAAAACATCAGTCAGCTCGTTGGCACAAGCTCTTACGGCCTGCCCAGGGATGTTGTCCGGCCCTGCTGCCTTAATCTTCCTCAACGCTTTGTATACCTGACCTGATGAGACTGTTGGGGGCGGGGAGAGGGTTTCGTTGGTCTGGGTTTAAGGTAGCAGTTGCTACAGTCTGATGAGCAACATTTCAGAGGCCTGGAAGACCTCACATGGATGGATAATCACAGAATTCTTTCCCTTTACAACCTGATGGTTAAGAATTATTTGAAGGAGGTAGGCGTGTCCTACAATGAAGTCTCCAATGAAGAGACATCTTCATGAGACAAACCACTGAGAAAACTCAAGAACAAGAAGGTCAGATTGGACTTTGCTTAAAAAGATCTAAAAAGTCTGGCCAGTTCTGGAACAAGATTCTTTGGACAGATAAAACCAATTTTAACTTGTAACAGAATGTAAGAAGAATGGAATATGGAGAAGGAAAGGAAGGGCTCATGATCCAAAGTATATGACATCATCTGTTAAACATGGTGGAGGCAGTGTTATGGCATGGGCGGGTAAGGCTGCCTGTGGAACCGGGACGCTGGTGTTTATTAATGACCTGACTGCTGGAAAAAGTAGCATTTGCCACTCCTATCAACCGCCACACATAATTCCAAGCTCACATATACACAGGCCCTGGATAGTGTTGTGAGATTAGATTCTCCATGCCTAGTGAGTTTAATAAGTTTAGCACAGCCTTGACTGCAACCTGGAAAATGGACTTGTTAATAAGAATGAGGAGCACAGTAGAAAATAATTCAATCTCACACTGAGTTTAAAGAGAGCCTTATTATATTAGGCATAGCTTCTGGCACTGGGTAAACGAGTCCTCTGATGCTTGCTCCCATTTGAGAAAATGTTGGACAGTTTAAACACAAGCCTCTGCGAACAGTTTATATGCTTCAAATTAGAAGTCTCTTGGTACTGGCATACCTTTGTCTACTAATTCTGGATAAAGTAAGGACAGACTACAGAACCTACACAAACATGAGAAAAGAGACCTATAGGCTAATCAGAAATTCTTTTGGCCTATGCTGGATTTTATGTATTGATTTTATGATTTTACTATTGATTAGTATTGATATACTGAGAATGAAAATAAACAACCAGGAAAAGAACAAACAAACAAACTAACACATTTTCTATTGATTATTATACTCACTCTCACAGTCATAAGGGAACCTTATTCAACAGCTTGTTAACTCAAATATCTAGTCAGCCAATCACATGGCAGCAACTCAGTGCATTTAGGCATGTTGACATGTTCAAACCGAGCATCAGAATAGGAAAGAAATGTGATTTAAATAACTTTGAATGTGGCATGGTTGTTGGTGCCGTTCTGGCTGGTCTGAGTATTTCCAAAACTGCTTGACCTAGGAACATTGTCACACACACAACTAGCTCTAGGGTTCACAGAGAAAGGTCTAAAAAAGGGAAAATATTCAGTGAGGGCAGTTCTCTGGGGTAAAACACCTTGTTGATGCCAAAAGTCAGAGGAGAACAGCCAGACTGGATCGAGCTGATAGAAAGGCAACAGTAACTCAAATAACATCCTGTTACAATTTAGGTATGCTGAAGAATGGACAACCTTAAAGCATGTGGTCCATAGCAGGAGAAGACCACACTGGGTACCACTCCTGTCAGCTAAGAACAGAAAACTGAGGCTGCAGTTCTCATGGACATATCAAAACTGGACTATATGATGGGAAAAACATTGCCTGGTCTCAACAGTCTCGATTTCTGCTGCAACATTCAGATGGTAGGGTCAGAACTTGGCATAAACAACATGAATGCATAGATGCATCCTGGTGGTATAATAGAGTTGGGCACACTTTGGTCTTTAGTACCAATTGAGCATGGTTTAAATGCCACACCCTGTATGAGTATTGTTGCTGACCGTGTCCATCCCTTGTCACAGTCACAAACTGCATGATATGGTCATGTCAATATAGACCAAAATCTCTAAAACATGTTTCCAGCACCTGCCATGAAGGCAGTTCAATTAAGTCAGTTCCGAAGGCAAAAACCGGGCACAACCCAGTACTAGGTGTACCTAATGAAGTGATCAATGAGTGTTTTTTTTTCTTTTTCTTTTTTTTTTTTTAGAATATATAGGCTGTAGCTCTGATTAGGTTTTTGTCTATGGGTGCAGATTGAATGTCACTGAATTGAATTGACCCTGAGAGCACTGAATACACAGTGCACCCACATTCACACACTCATTCTACAGTAAGTCAACCTGAATATCTGCTACAGATATTCACAGAGACCTGGCCTAACTGAAGCGTAATGTCTTTATAGCAACAGGAATATGAAGATACTATCCATTCATCATCTTACACAGCCAAATATGGTTACAGGCAAGCTTGAGAACAAAACAGAGTGAACATTGAATCGTAAAGCCGGAGCACAGCACAGCAGCATCACAGTATGCTCTATGTTTTAGGTTTACTTGGCAAAAGTAGTGGCAAATGATGGATCCTTTACACAATACAGCTGGACAAGTGGTTTAATCCATGTTGTGATGCATCCACACATGTAGCAATTTTATTGATGATGCATGCTTAAACAGGACAGAAGCCCTTGGCTTGAGAACAATGCATCTGGTAGAGAGGCCAGATGACTCATTAGTACAGACTAGTGAAGCTTTGTGCGTACAGCCCAAATATAGAAGGGCTTGTATTTTGGAGTGGAACACAGATGATACACTGGATAACATACAGTAAGTTGCATTGCTGCAACAGTGGCACACTTGCTAAGGAAATAATGTCCATAGTAATAAGGTGCACAAGTCTTAGATACAGGACTATGGGAGTCATGGCAACAGAATGCAGAAAATCACAGGGACTGTTAAGGCAGACAAAAACATGGTTGTTTGGCTCAAATGCCTTTTGCTGAGGCTCGTAATAACATATTGCAGCTGCTACAATGTGGTTGGATCAGGACAGGTTTTTGATGCACATGTCAAGGTGTTAAAAGCTATCCTTCTACATGAGATGAGAGCATCACACTTAATAACAACAGATTCCTAGTTTCCAATACTGCAATAGAGAAAAAGATATGCAGAAGTGGCAGAAGTACACAAGCACCATACTCAAATAAAACTACAAGTACAGTACTTGCCTAAGAATGTACTCCACCACACCACGACAAGCACAGGTTCTAAAATGTTTTTTAAGTACAAGATAAAGGATTTTTCTGGACATCTCTCCGACAGAGTTACTGACTGTTGACATGAATGTGCAAAGTCTAGTAGAAATCCATAGTGACAACATCCGACATTAATTAGCCATTGTTAGCGACTTTCATTATTTCAGTAGCTTAGCTTGCTACCATGATACAGAATATGATAGGATGCTATAGGATATGCCCAGGAATCACCAAAACAATCAAATTGTTATTGGCTTGAAACACACACAAAAAAAATGCATAAGAATTCACAACTCTTTTCAATATGTTAGCTAGCTAACTAGATCACCTATAATCTTTAATTTTGAAAGTGCGTCCGTTCGAGAGGCTTGAAAAAGGAGCCAAAAGAAACAGCAGCACAGACACCAAGAGAATGAGGTACTGATACTGTATGTTGACATGGTAACCATCAATCACTTTTTTTAACCAATCTGCACTTTCATAATGACCTACTGGTCATTTGTCTAAACTTGGACTTTTGGATTGGTGGAAGTGTTTTGTTCCTGTCCTTCTCACATGGGGTGTAGCTCAGTCGTGATATGGGGAGTAAAGGTACAGTTATTTTTAGAATCAAAATTATTTAGTGAGTGAAGTTAATAGTATAAGTCGAAAATACTCAAATAAAATACATATATACTTAAGAAACTACAGTAACCAAGTAGTCACCACTGAAGATATGTGAGATGCAGCAGGGATGCCCAGTGTTAGTTCTGCTGCTAGAGGGATGACCTTCTGCTCCGCACCCAAAGTGTAGAATACTGATAACGACAGACCAGTGGTTACTGAGCACACTGTCGCCAGGATGTCCTTTATGGTTTTACTGCCAAATACAGGGGTCCACCCTACAGGGGTGCTAGATCAAATTCAATTGGCTATACTCACTGCAGAAGTGAAGTTGTTACTAGAACAGGCAGCAGAAAGAATGTAGTACACGGAACAGAAAGCCTGTCAATGTTTAATTTTTTCCTGCTGAATCAGCAAGAAGCATCTCTTTCTGAATATATCCTAAAAGTGTATGCTGCATTATTGAAACCACACAGGAGACAGGTTTTCAGGTTGACAGGGACAACAGATCAAACTTGTCATGCTGTAGCCAATCAACCCATCTACACTTAGAAGTAGGCATGAGCTGCTCTCGAGTTCTAGGTGGAATTCATATATACAGCAGGCTAGTGGCAGAGCCTAAAGTCACAATCCAAAGACAGCCTATTGGGTGACTGCATAGTTATACATGAAAGCAGCACTGAATGTTCTGACTGAATAATGTTTCCTCCGTTCTTGTGGTACATTCAAACTCTCATTTTTAGAGAAATATAAAAGCATAGTTCTCATCTCTAAATAGTACAATATCATCAGATCTTCCCTTACAGAGAGCAGTATCAGAGTGGTAACTTGGGTTAAGCCATTATTGTTACATATTCATTATGGCACAGTGGAATTCTTTCTTCTGGGTTAAGGGCCTTGCTCAAGGGCCCAACAACCCAGCAACCTGGTAGAGATTGGGCTCGAACCACCAACCCTACAATCAGTAACTCAGTTTCGAGCTGCTACTGTCCCATTATTGGTAAGCGATATCCCCAGTGTCCTCAATACTTTAAATACCATACTTTTTAAACACCTAGTGTGATTGTCTTCCTTAATAGTACTACTTATTATTAACATCATGGATGATTAGCTCACAATCCAAAGACAGCCTATTGGGTCAAGGAAGTGATTCTATCACTGGGTGGAGGACTGCAAGAGCAACCAGGGTCAGTTGGGTTGACAAGAATGGCCAGAGGATAAGCATGAACTGGAGGAGACTTTTCATACACTGCATTTGTAAAGTCACAGGCACGACTATTATGCAAAAGGGAAAATGCTATGATGCAAATTGTCCTGGGACAGTACTGCAATATGCAGGAAGAGAGTTTATTTCAAGTTTATTCCATCTGATTATTATTATTATTACTATTAATTAATAAATGCACAATGTAAGGATGTGCTAGATCAAGTAGTATTTTAAGCAAACAAATAATAAGGATGTCATATACTTTGTTTTATTAAATGGAACTATTCATATAGTAGAGGCCTATAAGATATTTATTTAAAAAAAAAAAAAAGAACTCTATTTCCTTCCTCATTCCACATTTTTTCTCTCTGATTATAGGCCTTAAAGCATTTTAAAGTGTTCAAAGAAAACAGCCTTCTCAGAAACCTATAATTAAGAAAAATCTGGCAACCTAAGAGTAGCTACCTTCAGGTAATTTGCATAATCTGAATGGGGCGCCAAGAAAATTAACGTTTGTTACTTCTCTATAAAAGAAAACTTGTTTTTGGTTCCCAGGCCAAGCCAGATTGGCCAGTAAATGCTGTTTTCCACTGGTTGAAACAATGCTGCTTGTTCTCAGGTGTGTAATGACTTTGTGAATTATAAGCCTGTTTATGTTTCCTCCGTCAGAGTCCACTGTTCTCACCCGAGACCTGTTTCGATTTTTGAGATGTTTGAACCTAGTTGAAGTTGACATTATAGCTTCCCTATAGCTACTTTGGCATTGGGGCCAGTGTGTGTGTGTGTGTGTGTGTGTGTGTGTGTGTGTGTTAACATAATGAGAAGCTTTTAAAGACTGCACTGTGTTACCTTGTTGGCTCCAGATGTATAAATCGCCCCCACAGGGAATCTTCATCTGTAGCATTATGAATAATTATGACATAGGAGACTTCCTCTTGGAGAGGACACATTTAAGAGCGAGTGTTGACAGTAATTACACAACAAATCAGCCAATTAGTAATTGTTTATGGTGTCCCGTGGGCTTTTTGTTGCTTTTACTCTGGAGGGAGTGTGAAGTGGTGCGGACAGCTGTGGGAATTCTGAACTGGCAAAAACAAGAGAAATTCGTTTACACCAAAAAAGCTCAAAGCAAGTATAAGAAATTCTGAATCTTATCTGAGCTGAAATTAAGCCCGATTGCACTTTGTTCACTTTTTAAGTTTGGAATTTGGAATCCTTTTCGTATACTGTGAATCTTAAATAATCTTTCAGTTTTTAAGTAAGTGAATAACATGTATGTTATAATTAGAAAAATGCTAATTTATTTATAATAAGTAATGTTTTGTTTGAATATCCCTTCAACAATTTTGCTGTAATTTCATAATCTTGATCCAAGGCCCCCCTTTTTAAGACACATTGTAACTATATTGTGAGATATTTTAACTATATTGTAAAATTTAAGATATTGTAACAGTATATAACACTAACAGTATAATAACAGTATATTAATAACTATATATTATATAACTATAACTATAACTATAGCAATTACTATATTTTTGTCTCTACATGGCCCAGAGTAAATGTTCTATATTTCGATGTGTTGATTTCTTATACTGTAATTACATTGAAATATAACACCATACAGATTTTAAACATACTAAATATAATGAAAACTTTACAGTAATCTCTTTTAAATATGACATGGTATAGAATCAAATAAAGATGGCATAGAATCAATTGTCACTGTCATATTTTAACCATACTGTATGTGGGAACATATACGACAATTAAATTTCTGGTAAATGGAGGCTGTTTGACATTTACAGAGGACTTTAAATTACAGTATGGTGATGAGACTCTTAGCCGCAGTAAAACATTTAAACAATGCAATTATTGTAATGAATTCCATACATTCATGAACAATATTGCCGGTTGAGGTGGCTTTGATCCCACTGCAGTTATTCCCGTGAACATTCAGCGAGTGGAACGCCTGATCCTTTAAAAAATCGATCTGTCTGTGTGAACTCAGCTGGGAGTTATTGCCACGTCCCCTGTACAGTCCTGACCTTGATCCAAGGCATTGCCACATGTTGGGGCCATTAAAAGAGTTCCTGGGAGGCCAGCAAACCAGAATTGAAGCAGGCCGTCCGATCATGGCTCCAGCGGACTGAGAAAACTTTCTACCTTGATGGTGTCCAAGCACTAGTGAAACACTGGGATAAGTGCATTAGTGTAGCAGGAGA
>JAOVVA010000030.1:11638839-11655728 GCA_028565275.1 Leiocassis micropogon | reverse complement strand
GACAGACAGACAGACAGACAGATAGATAGATAGATAGATAGATAGATAGATAGATAGATAGATAGATAGATAGATACTTTATTCATCTCCATAGGGAAATTCACAAAGTCTTGAATGTCATTTGCTCTGTTGGACAATAGTTAGTCAAAGTAAACAAAATTGTTAAAAAATTATTATTTATGTTTATTTATTAAAAAAGCTGATTCCCAAAGGTTCCCAAACCTCTGAGCTCACATTAATTCTTAGTGGCTCCAGTGTTTCCCACGCATGGACTAGGAGCGGGCCACCTACAGAACTGTACATGTATTAAAGGCCTTCAAGTATCTTTGACCACCCTTTTATTATTATTATTATTATTGTTGTTGTTGTTGTTGTTGTTTTTAATAATAATAATAATAATAATAATAATAATAATAATAATAATAATATTTATTCATTTTTCATTTATTTATTTTATTTAAAAGGTTCCTTTTCTCCTGTACCTGCACTATGGATCAAAAGGTTTAAATTAAGGGCAGAATTTCAAGTTAAATAAATCAAATAGAATTACTGAATGTACACTGACGTAAATCTGACGTAAAATCAACATGTAAATGACACAAGGTTTGAATCTTTTTCTTTGCCTGTGCTTGTTCTTCAATCAAGAATGTACAGAAAAAACACACACATTCCTGTCTTCAGCAGAGAGAGAGAGAGAGAGAGAGAGAAAGAGAGAGAGAGAAAGAGAGAGAGATCCATTCTGGGTCCATTTAGTTTTGTGTGATTTTCTTCATCAATATAATTAATAATGCAAATTATTTGAAGGTTATTTTTTTTAAGCTTCAACTGAAATTGTACATGATCATATGTTTAAATTTTTCATTACAACATGCTATTTAAAATATTAAATCATATGACAGCCTTCTTAATCTGATAAACACTTTCTGGATCTGTGAAATATATTAAGTGAAATCAATAGAAATATTCAATGAATTATGTATCGTTGTTCATAGTTTGTAGTACAACCGGTTACCTCCACAAGTATAACTGCGGGAAACACTGGGATTAATGTTCTAATTCACAAGTTCACAACGTATGAGCACACGGTCATCATTTTCACAATTTTGATGTTTTACTGAGGCTAAGAGTCTCATCACCGTACTGTGCCTGTCATCTGTTTCATCATCCATTCATGAAAAATTTCATCACAAGTCCTGGTTTGACTTGAACATCTTTAAATTTCCTTATCCAGATACGTTACAATAAAAAAACCTTTTTGAAATTCTTCAGGCAAGACAATCACTTGAAGGACAAGAGGAAGAGGAATCATTGTTCTCTGAGTGCTTTAGTGAGCTCCTTTCAGGTTTTAAGACAAAGCTGCTATTATTATGAACTTTGATGTCTCCTGACAGGCTGTTCATGTTTTTCAGGTATTGAGAAAGGATTACAAGCTTCTGCAGCACTGACACCATAATAGCAGCATTTTTTTCTGCTGCAATGTTGTGAGCAAAGCTTCAACAATTTTGCACTGGACCAGTCTAGCATGGATAGGGAAAAAAAGATCAAATCTGTCAGGAAGCAAATATAGAATCTTTTCAGTGTTTTACATTTTCATTTTGATTAATGACGAATCAAAAATATTTTGGAGAAATGTGTTGTATTAAAAATGAAAAACAAATATTATTCAGACCCTTATTTAAGGCACATCAAATTGAACTCATGTATTCAATTCTTGTTCAGTTTTATTTTTATAGCGATTTTTACAATGGTCATCCTCGCAAAGAAGCTTTTCAGAATCGAAAGAAAGCATTCTCCTTGCGTTGACCGTCTTGAGATGCTTCTTGAACATGAGTAGATTTCTGGTGCGGCAAAATCTCTCGACAGGACATTATCTAGAATGGCACATTAATGTATAGAAACAGTTTGACGGCAAAATGAGATTATTCCATTAGTACAGTTTTTGAAAAAAAAAAAGAAACAAGAATTATTGGAAACTGATAGAGGATATTTTGTGCATGTTTTCTTTGAGTCATGTTTCAGTCTAAAATCACAAATGGCAAAATATTATGTTAAAACTTTAAAAATGGTATCAGGGTTTTTTCATGCAATGAGGTTATGCATGAGGTGTAAGTATGCAATTTAGTATTAATAATATGTTGTTGAAGTTTTAATTTAAACAATCTGCTCATGCTTTGTTTGTGATTTTAAATAGTAGCAAATCAGATCATGAAAAACATGTTGAGTTTTGTTGCACACAAAACTCTAATTCTAATTACAAAGAGTTAAAGATCTGTTCTAAGAGATCTAAGAGAAATGTTCTAAACGATACAAAGACTTCAGTTTACAGCATCTTCAGCCACCTCTGGCAGTTTTAGTTTGTACACAATGACTATCATAGTACACGGATGCACTATCGTCTTTTTTTGCATCGATTGACTGTCAGTCATCACAGGACCACAGTCACAGAACCTGGGCACCTTGAAGCCATTAAACTGACCATGAACTTCTCTGTATACCAGAGGATTCTAGAGGCAAACGTGAGGCCGTCTGTCTGACAGCTAAAGCTTGGTTGAAAACTGTGTCACACAGCAGGACAATGATCCAATGCACACCAGTAAATCTACATCAGAATGGCTGAAAAATTTAAGAATCAAGGTTTTGGAATGGCCTAGTCAAAGTCCAGACCTCAACTCAACTGAAATGCTAGGACATTAAGAGAGCTGTGTATAAGCGAATGCCCAAAAACCTCAAAGAACTAAGGCAATGTTGTATAGAAAAATGGACCAAATGATGTGAGTGATTGATAAAGTGATACTTCAGGTTATTGCTGCTAACGGGGGCTCTACAAGCTATTGAATCATGGGGGTACTTAGTATTGCTGACATGTCATTTTTGTTAAATAAATGATGCCACAGTGAAAAAAGTCATGTGTTGTTTGTCTGAGGTTGTATTTGCCTGATACTGAGACCTGCTATGATCTCATGATTTTTATTATGTTTTTACACAAAAGCACATCAAATTAAATGAGGGGGGTACTAACTTTTACTCATGACAGTAGACAACCTTGTGTGTCAGAGAATAATACTTTGCCAAGTCTGAGAATGGCGCTTTGCTGTCAAACAGTCCATATGTTTACAATAGCACAGTTCATAAAGCATGTCAGAGCAAAAACTAAGCCATGACATCATGGAGGAACACCCTGTCCACCCCTGTGATCAAAATGTGTCAAGTAACGGGAAAGGGTATAAAACCATTTCTAAAGCTAAACTGTGGACTGGACCATACTGAAATGAGTTTAGGACCATCAGGACTAACCAGGCTAGAAGGGGATCGGTCAGGGAGATGACCAAGAACCCTCCAACAGATCTCCAGAAGTCCTTCATAGAGATGGGGGTATTTTTGACAAGTATCAGGAATACTCCATCAATCAAGACTTATGGACGAGTAGTGGGACCATATCTGGCATTAACTATATAATACCATCTCTTTGGTGAAATATGGTGCTTCATGATGAGGGGGTTGTCATGCTTCTGCTCAGGGATGAGAAGTTGTTGTTACTCTTTTGGCTGCTCCCATCAAGAGAGGTTGCAACAGTGGACTGTCCGATCCGCACACAACTGGGCACAGGTTTTATGCTGGATGCCCTTCCTGGCGCAACTCTTTTGGCTGGGTTTCGGTATTGACTGGGAATTGAACCCGGGCCTTCCAGGTTCCACTGAGCCACCAATGCCCAATAGTAGGGATTGGAAGACCGATCAGAATTCAAGCCAAGACAACAAGAAGTGACTGTAAATGTCCCTGAGTGGCACGAGACATGAAAAATGGCAGGATGAGTCAGGAAGTACAGAAGAAGCAGCTCAAATCCAGATGTGTAAAGCTTATAGCGACTTACCTGAGAAGACTCAAAACTTTAATTGTTGTTTATATCTCCCAAAAGAAAAGGAGAATGCAATCCAAATTGCCCAATTATTCCCACTGTGTAGTTGCTCAATGTGTTTCTTAAACCAGAGTGCTTTGTAAAACATTTTACCTAGCCTAGTTTAGTTCGTGCATAAAGACATAATGTGCAGTAAACTTCTTGACCCACTTCTCCAACATATGATTTTCTCAGTCAAATTCAAAGGAGCATGTCTAATTAAATTCCTCCACCATGTGTGGAAACACCTTGTGATTCACAATAACACTGCTGTAGTTGAAACCTGCTACTTAACACAAATAGAAAGACAATACTGTCATCAGACTACTAAACATTATCACAGTGATGCACGCGCACACACCCCTCTGCTAGGTAACAACCACGGGGACTGAATGTTGGAAAATGGGCCAATTTTCAGTTTTACTTCTGTTAATTAAAACAAAAACCTTACAAATATATCTTTTAAAAAAAGAGATATAAAATTAATTCATCCATTTCTTACATTTCTTACCACTTCAATAAGAATGTATGCCTTCTCTATGCTCTTTGTCTCCATGACTGCAATGGGTGCATAAGTTCTTAGGGTGTTTGAGTCAATCCAGGAATTCTGATTGTGCAGAACAACACATTGTAATAACATCACATTTATGCCCTTTACCAGATGCCCTTACCCAGAGCAAATTTTTGACCAAATTTTGTCTCATTATACATATGAGCAGTTGAGGGTTAAGGGCCTTGCTCAAGGGCCCAACCTAGTGGTTGCTGGACTTTGAACCTGGGACCTTCTGATTCATAAAGCATGTCAGAGCAAAAACTAAGCCATGACATCATGGAGGAACACCCTGTCCACCCCTGTGATCAAAATGTGTCAAGTAACGGGAAAGGGTATAAAACCATTTCTAAAGCTAAACTGTGGACTGGACCATACTGAAATGAGTTTAGGACCATCAGGACTAACCAGGCTAGAAGGGGATCGGTCAGGGAGATGACCAAGAACCCTCCAACAGATCTCCAGAAGTCCTTCATAGAGATGGGGGTATTTTTGACAAGTATCAGGAATACTCCATCAATCAAGACTTATGGACGAGTAGTGGGACCATATCTGGCATTAACTATATAATACCATCTCTTTGGTGAAATATGGTGCTTCATGATGAGGGGGTTGTCATGCTTCTGCTCAGGGATGAGAAGTTGTTGTTACTCTTTTGGCTGCTCCCATCAAGAGAGGTTGCAACAGTGGACTGTCCGATCCGCACACAACTGGGCACAGGTTTTATGCTGGATGCCCTTCCTGGCGCAACTCTTTTGGCTGGGTTTCGGTATTGACTGGGAATTGAACCCGGGCCTTCCAGGTTCCACTGAGCCACCAATGCCCAATAGTAGGGATTGGAAGACCGATCAGAATTCAAGCCAAGACAACAAGAAGTGACTGTAAATGTCCCTGAGTGGCACGAGACATGAAAAATGGCAGGATGAGTCAGGAAGTACAGAAGAAGCAGCTCAAATCCAGATGTGTAAAGCTTATAGCGACTTACCTGAGAAGACTCAAAACTTTAATTGTTGTTTATATCTCCCAAAAGAAAAGGAGAATGCAATCCAAATTGCCCAATTATTCCCACTGTGTAGTTGCTCAATGTGTTTCTTAAACCAGAGTGCTTTGTAAAACATTTTACCTAGCCTAGTTTAGTTCGTGCATAAAGACATAATGTGCAGTAAACTTCTTGACCCACTTCTCCAACATATGATTTTCTCAGTCAAATTCAAAGGAGCATGTCTAATTAAATTCCTCCACCATGTGTGGAAACACCTTGTGATTCACAATAACACTGCTGTAGTTGAAACCTGCTACTTAACACAAATAGAAAGACAATACTGTCATCAGACTACTAAACATTATCACAGTGATGCACGCGCACACACCCCTCTGCTAGGTAACAACCACGGGGACTGAATGTTGGAAAATGGGCCAATTTTCAGTTTTACTTCTGTTAATTAAAACAAAAACCTTACAAATATATCTTTTAAAAAAAGAGATATAAAATTAATTCATCCATTTCTTACATTTCTTACCACTTCAATAAGAATGTATGCCTTCTCTATGCTCTTTGTCTCCATGACTGCAATGGGTGCATAAGTTCTTAGGGTGTTTGAGTCAATCCAGGAATTCTGATTGTGCAGAACAACACATTGTAATAACATCACATTTATGCCCTTTACCAGATGCCCTTACCCAGAGCAAATTTTTGACCAAATTTTGTCTCATTATACATATGAGCAGTTGAGGGTTAAGGGCCTTGCTCAAGGGCCCAACCTAGTGGTTGCTGGACTTTGAACCTGGGACCTTCTGATCAGTAGTCCAACACCTTAACCATTGAGCTACCCCTGCCCCAGAACAGGTAAAAACTCCCTTTATTTCTCTATATAATCCCCTACTACATTAATACACTTATCCCAGTGTTTCACTAGTGCTTGGATAGCATCAAGGTAGAACGTTTTCTCAGTATGCCAGAGCCATGGACTGCCTGCTTCATGTCTGAAACGCCGGCCTCCCATTCACAAGAAATTTCATCACAAGTCCCAGTTTGACCTGAATGCCACCTCATACAAATGCAATACAAAATCTCTATAATAAGAGCTGATGCAAAAAAAAGCAAAACTCATTCAAGTCTTTAACGTAACATCTTGAGGTGGTTTAATAGTAATTCTTTAGCACCTTCTCCATCTTCACTTGTTTTAGCATAAACTGGTCAAAATCAATGCAGAATTAAAGACCAGATGCTAAACCTGGGGGGAAAAAGGTGGAGGTGGAGGAGTATTATATCCAGTGAATATCCAAACTAATATCTAATAGCTCTCAGGACACCAAATTGGAGAATTGTATGCAGACAATCATCAATAACCATTTGATCAGAGTGAGCAGCAGGAGTGTTTAACTGATGGCACTCTCTGATGAGGACCCAGTTAGGTCCTGCTGGCTCAGACCTCTCCACACAGCCACATCACACACTGCACCACATGCATCCATTTTTTTTTCTGTTCTTATCTGTGAATGTCAGCTTTAGAAGTGTGAAGATCCACAATCTGGGCTCGCTTTCCAAAGCCACTTGCTATTTATTCCATAATGCTAATTAATGCTTATTTATATGTTGAGATGCATTTTTTTTCTTTCTTTCTTCTAATGTCTATCTATCCTGCGTCTGTGGCATTTGTGAGTCCAGCACGTTGTGTGCCAGCCACTCCAGCCATCCACCTGAGCTGCCACAGCACACAGCCACCTACCTATCAGCAGTGCTGCTGGCAGGAAATGAACTGATAATTATTCCAGGAGGGGGAGGTAGGAAAGAAAAAAGGAGAGGTCTCTCATTAAAGTAAGATGAATGATTGATCTGCCAAGGCTGTCTCCTTCTCAGGGTATAAATGTTAATGAGTTTAAAGCAGTAATTTTAGGAAAAGAAAGAGACTGTGCTACATTATCCTAAACATTCCTAGTCATGTCTATAAAAGACCTAAAGAGAGTCTGAAAAATGCTTTTAAACATGGGCTAATCTACGACACCATAGTGGGCTGTAGCATCTTCATGACTCAAGAGTGTGTGGTGTTCAGTGTGAACGTGTGAGATCATTAAAACAGCTACGTTCAGTACTCCCTCACATCCCAACCAAGCAGATGTTCTAAACATCTGCTAAACGTGCAAGGATTAATTACGTAACTACTTTATTTAATACGATGGAAGCTGTGGGGCCACTAATTAGTTCGTTCCGGTCCACTAATTTGATTGGACAAGTGCTGATATTTAATCTAAAATACCAAGACTTGTTACTGTGTGTGTCACTCCATCTGTCACTACACTTCAGAAAATTTGTTAGTATTTTGGTTTAGTTTGTTATACTGAAACTGCTAATACACGGCTACTACGCGGCTGTCCGGAAGTCTGTGTGTAACCATGGCAACACACAACACTCTACCCAGCTGGGGGTTTATATCCCAGATAGCAAAATTATTATGGCCCAGTTCTGGCCCAGCTCTACCACACTGTCCTGGCCCACATATCGCATGGAATGATGGCCCATGAGCGGTCCACTCTTAGTTGCCAAATGCACACCTGAACAATTACTGCAGTGTTGATAAAGCCTATATTAAAAAAAATAATTCAATCACTTTATTACACACATTTATAGAACTCATTATTACCTGGGAAGCTGAACTTTTGTAGAAAAACATCAAAGAACTATTCAAAGCAGGCATTTCTTTAAACCAGTCTAGAATTTATTCTCTTCACGATGTTGTTTGTATTTTATTTTTTTTATTATTTTTATTATTATTATTATTATTATTATTATTATTATTATTATTATTTACCAGTGCCATATGTGAGCCAACACAGCCAAGTCTTTGCCAGAAAGGCCCACGCCCAGGTGGGATGGAAACTATTTTCTTTGATGGAGCAAAAATGCACTCGGTATTTGAACATATTGTGTCTGACATGTCAGTTAATCAATATTAATTTCCTGTTTATAAAACGTATTGAATATCATCACGGCTGTAATTACCGATGGCTGAATCACAGAGGTGTTGATGTTCACTACTACACTCTTGCTCATGCTCTATTTTATATCATAATTTAATTACAGTATATCATAGCAAAGGAGAAATGCATGCTTATAAGAATGTAGAATTACCCCTTGTTGTCGGTCTTTTGTTTGAATTTGGTTAAATAGAGTTCGTATTTAATTACAAGCCTTTCTCCTATGTATTGCTCCTGGTGCAAATCTTAATTAAACATGTTTAATGTTCAGTTGTATAACTTGAAATGAAATACTGCAACCCCCTGATGTGTGCGATGTTAAAGTGCATCATTCAACATTCGCAATACACAGTACATCAGGCAGCAGCTTCTTCACAGAAAGTCGCTGATGCAGTGGAAGAGTTATGGCCTTATACTGTACCTCCATAATTGTGGGTTTGATCCTGACTTGGATGCCTGTTTTTCCACAATTTCCACTTTCCACACTTTCACAGTTTAGAAACGGTCTAAGAGCTCCTGAAGGAACAAAATATAATCGGGTCACTCAGGCTCAGGATCGAACCTACAGCCACAGAGATAAAAGGCTATAAATCTACCAATGTATGAGATACTTACTCTTAAAACTCTTTTTAATGTGTAGTGTTTATACCAAATAATACTCTCATAATTCAATTGGTTTTCCAGCACATCAGAAAAAAAAAGTTTTTGAGAAAGCAACTTTTGTTACTATATGGATTTTCTTGAGTTCCACACAAGAGCCCAGAAAAAAACTTGATGGTATCTTCTGGGCCGTTTTCCTGTTCAAAAATGAAATGCCATCTGCCGCTCTTGGGAAGCTCTGAGCCAGTTTAGGTCCGTCTATACTCGTCGGAATTCATTCAGTGGCTGCTGCTGCCAGCTGTCACATCCTCGGTAAAAATAAGTGAACCAGTTAGACATGCAGACCTTCACGTCTACTGCATTATGTTTCGTTATGCTTTTTTTAATCATAAGCTGATTCTCCACCTCTCTCAGGTAGAGTTTAATCTTAATGCATTTCGTTTGTCGTGTTAAAACAGCAATAACAGTTATAATTTTTTTCATTCTATTTTCATTCTTTCAAATCATCTGTTCTAATATTTACTGATTATTAAAATACCTCCATACATGTTCATGAACAGATCTAACATCGCTTTCTCATATATACTGTATCTCAAACCCATGCTTCTATCTGTTATTAATTCTATTTCACAATGCTGTAACTTTCATTCCACTAAGTGTCTCATTTGACCTCACCTGAGAGGAAATGTCACTTGTGAGGTGTATTACAAAGGCTTTGTCATGACCTTCTCCCATAATGATAAAGAAAATAATGAGTATTGGGAAGGAAAGGAGTAGTCATTTTCCAAAATGACACATACAGGAGAATTAATTATGTTGTCATTGGCAGTCACCACTCGATTAGCTGCTCAATAGACACACTGAGGGTCAGTAATGGCTAACGTTCAGTGTAGCATGATGTTACTTCATGCATTGGTTTCCTGGGCAAAACGGTAAAAACGGCTCATTTGTAGGTTTGTAGATTTTTTTGTAGCAGTCAGGAGACCAGGCTACCAAGTTTTATGGAGATCTGTGCAGAGCGGCATGCAAGTGGGGCAATGGAACGCGCCCCAGGGACTTCACCGCGACAAGGACAGCCGTGAGCTCAATCCCGCGAGTCGGATTCTCGTGACCCTGCCGCCGAGGAGGAAAAGGCCGCAAAGGGGTTACACGTTACGGCCCCTGTTTCCAGCTGGGGAAAGCCGCCCAGCCGCCGGACATCAAAGAGGACTCCCATCGAAGGCCGCGCCCACGGAGAGAGCTGGGAGGGGCCGGTCCAGCCATCTGCCGAGAGCAGAGTCAGCGCAAGCAGACAGAGGTAGGAGTAGCTGTCCACACGGGCCCACGCTGCCATTCTGCCCGCTGTCCACCGCTCACCAGCCTGTGCCCGCATGCCAGCGGGGCACTGCCCACCAGATCTGCACGTGCACATTCTTTCCCACCCTTTCTTTCCATCATCCCTCCTTTAACCCTTTCCTTCCCCATTTTCCTTAATAAATTACCCCTTTTCCCCGTAAGACCTTGCTTTGTGTCCGTGCTTAATGGTGCCCATTTTGATATAATCATATATCTACGGTATATCAAAGTTTTGTAGGCCAGATTTGAGGAAGATACGGCTGCTTAGACCTGAATCAGAAAAATTCATGCATAGTGTCCACTGTACAAGCCTCTGGAGACAGTGTTATGTTCTGGGGTTGATCAGTTACTCAGGTCAAGACTCAGTAACGTTATGGGGCAATAAAATGAAGTCAGCTGACCACCTGAATGTACTGAATCACCAGGTTATCACATCTATGGAGTCTTTCTTCCCTGATGGAACGAGGCATATTCCAGGACTCAGACTGTGAAAGAGTGGCTCTGAGTGGGTGAGGAATCATTTTCACACATGAACTGGCCACCGAAGAGTCCTGACCTCAATCTTATTGAAAGTCGTTCTTGAATTGGTGACTCTCCCATCTTCAGTTAAGATCTCAGGCCAAAACTCCATGTAACTCTCAATGGAAGTAAATCTTGTAATGATGGATAACGTTGTTGAAACTATGCCACCACAAAGCATCCCCTAATCAAAGCTAAAGGAGGTTCAATAAAATGTTAGACTGTACAACTTTTTTTTTTTTTATTTGACCGGGCAGTTTATGATCAGGCATCAAACAGAACTGTTATTGTTACTGTTATTTTATTGTTATTGTCATCCCATAAACAGAATTATAGGGCGTCTTCCACAATCTTCAAACAAGAAAGGAAAAAAAAAGTCAGCTGATGTCTTCTGTCTTCTTCCCTCCAAATGTCACAGCTCTTATTTTGGAAACCCAAACACTGCTTAAACCCGATGCTCTCTCAGCTGTTCTGATAAATAAGTAGGTGATGGTGCCGAATGTAAGTTTACTCCACTGTAATGAGTTCTCGGTATCCATCAGAGCTGAGCTGACTGTTGCTGGAGGGACAGAGCACGGCACACACACACGAGCTCTCGGGAGAATTAATTACAGTGTCGTTTGCAGTCACCACTTGGCTAAGCTGCTCCTCACACTGACATCCACTGTGCTTACTGGATAATATGTTTTAAAGCACAGCTTAGGAACTACTCACTCAGCACACCTGGGTTGTGTGTGTGCGTGTGTGTGTGTGTGTGTGTATTGGGGGGTAGGAGGAGGATATTTTTGCATTGGGTTGTCTAGATGATGACTGAATGTTGATATTGAAAATTTGCAATTAGACAAATAATAGAATAGAATAGAATAGAATAGAATAGAATAGAATAAAGGTTAAGTTGGTATTTTTATTTTTAATAAGACATTATTTGCTTCTTTTGAAAGTAAGTAAAAAATAGAACAGAACTAACATAAAATAAACCAAAGTAAACATTTCAACTTTTATTTAATTATTTCAAGATCTTTTAACACTTACACTTTTTGGTTCCAGACACGATGTTGTTTTATAGAAATAACCCAAATGGCCTACTTCCTTGGCCTGTTTTCTTTGTGTAACCTGCTTTAACCTGCTTTGTGTTTTATTTGAATCTAAATGGCCCATTTAACATTTCTGATAAAACTTGCAGACAAGAATTTCTTCATGACATGAACTCCTCAACGTGCTAGAACCGATCCTTTGAGGTTTCGGGTTCATGCTGCCGTGACCGCCTCACCTCATCGCTACTGATTTGACAGCTGTATGTATTTATTTAGTGAACCTCTCATTCTGTTCTGCCCCGACGTGCTCCACTAGATTTAGATCCGTTGACTGAGAATGCCACTGAAGAACACGTTCATGTTCATGGTTTGAGATGACGTGTGCTTTGTGACATGAAGCATCCTTTATAAAATGGGTAAAATGTGGCAATAAACGGTCAGCAACAAATACTTTATGTTTTTATATTTATTTTTGAAGTAAAAATAATGGATTGCTGTTGCTTATATAAACTATTGAGCCGAGCCCTGTACCATCTGCATGCCAGAGCAGAAATCAATATTCATCAGACCAAGTCATTTCTATTATCTCCACCTGCCCTGTTTGGGGCAGACTGTGTCCACCGTAGCCTCCTAATCATGACCGATATCAGTCAAACACCATGTGTTCTCCTACAGCTGTTGCACATCTGCATCTTCTGACATTTTAGTTTTATTCTGCGTGAGCTCGAACTGCTCTGGTGATTCTTATTTGACCTCTTCACAGTAAGACATTTCCATCCACAGGACTGCCGCTCACTAGATGTTTTTTTTTTGTCTTTTATCATTCTGAGTAGACTTTACAGACTGTACCCTGAGGAGACTAGCAGTTTCTGAAATCCTCACACCGGCCCATCTGGTGCCAACAGTCATGCCATGACAAACTGATTTCAAGCACCATATTTATGTCATGGAAAAGATTTATTCTGTTGCATAAATAATATTGTTATCGAATAGCACAGTATGTATGTCCATTTCTTTTTGATTTGAGTAACATCATGGCTAAGAATATTACATGTAAAAATAAATCATAATAATGTTAACAAAGAAAAATTATCCAAGTTCAGATTTAAATTCAACTCTTATTTGCATTTCTATGAACCAGGAGCATGAATTGTATAAATGATAGAGATAGGGGAGAAAAAAATAGATTTGGGAGTATTGTGATTCTTCTGCCACACTGGCTCCAAAAATCTATTTATCTTTACTATTTTTACATTTATAATAGAGATGAACCAGTCGATTAGTCAGTGGAGCAACAGAAATTCATTTTTATGATGTTACCACCGATCTGCCTTTTTTTCCAAACTCTGTGAGTGAATTAGTCTCGAACCCATTCATTACACACACTTACACCAGCCTGAAAACAACGCCAGCGCTAATTAGTTAAAAAAACGCATGCGTTAGCAGTCCCATGTGCCCGCGTTAGAAGCCACATGCGCCCGCGTACTCGCAGCCACTCAAACCGCGCGCTCACTGTCTAGTTTTTGGAGGAAGACCTTGCATGGATTTGAGGCGGTAAAACTGCGCCGTCTTTTTATAATCCTACAGGTGGCGCATTCTGAACTATTTATACATTTTCATCACGTGTGGTAGGAGTGAATTATTTGCTTTTAACAAAATCAGGGAAAAACTTAACATCGAATTGGATATTTATAAAATCGTGATACTGACAGAATCGCCACCAAGGTTTTGTGATAATATCGTGATGCCTGTCCCAAGTTAATGAATGTATCAAGTTGGGGCTCAGGTGGTTGGGGCTCTGGGTTGTTAATTGGAGGGTCAGTGGTCAATCCCTGCCGCAGCCGAGTTGCCACTCTTGAGTCTTTGGGCAAAGCTCTTAACCCTATACCCACACTCAGGTCCCAGCCACTGGAGGCGCAGGGAATCATGGAGAAATTAGTGGGTTGCATCACCCAAAGGGCATCCGCCATAAAAAAAAACTGTGCCAATTACTTGAGGCTTGAATTATCCGAGGTGGCGACCCCAAGAAAAATAAAAAGCTCAAGAAAGGAAATCGTTAGAAAAAGAGGTAGCTTGGGACTACTGTAGGCTCGGGCACTAAAAGGATAATGATAACGATTTACTGTAAAGGACATTTAATCAATCAATTAATCTAAATGTAATAGTTTCACTTAAATGTGTTAAATGTAAATTGCCAGTAAAGTTAACGAATAATGAATGCACTCCCTATGAGGCACATGCCAACAGCCACGCATGTAACTTGTGTACAGATGATTTGCACCAGAAATTGTGACACAAAAACCGACACTGTGTGCGTGAGAATGCAACTGTCGATGAAAAGAAGTTTTTGTTGTTTGTCACCAATATCCTGAGTCAGTGTCCTGACTTTAAGCGTAAATACAACAAACATATTTAAACACCTTTAAACACATTTCCATACATTGGAGTACGCAACATGAGTTATGCTTGAATGTGCTATTAAACAAACATAATGCTACTCTCACCAAATCAGGAAATGTAGGAGAACTCAAAACTTACAAAAATATCACTACAATAAATAGTGGAGAAACTCAAAATCAGTGGGGCAAAAAATAATGGGTGCATACTCTGAGATGGCATGCCAGCAAATATGGTTGTCATGGTTACAGGAACTCAGTGGCATGGTTCGTTAAATTTGAAATAAAATAAAAAAACACAATAAATAAGTTTTTTTTTAAAAAGGAATTCCAATGGACGTTCACCCATGAAACACATGAGGATCTTAAAGTAGGAAGAACAGGAAAATTCTTCCTTTCAAAGTATTTATATATACGGTATATTTAAAAGTGGGGTTTGTGATGTCTCTTATTTTACAAATGTGGATTGCATCTGGAACATATTTCATGCCTAAAAAAGGAAACTATCATGTAAATTTGTTTAATACGTTGTGTATATTATATTTGTATATTTTGCATGTGAAGTTGTGATAATAAATAAAGCAAATATTTTATATAAGAATGAACATTTGGTTTAAATAGTCTGGTTTATTAGTTTATTTAAAAGGATATCCTTAAAAAAAAAAAGCTATGTTATGAAATGTTATAAGATTTATATTCATTAGAATTTTTAATAACATCCTCTCCCCCTTTGGACTTCCCTATTTCTCTGGGTTGTGATAGAAGATGGTGTTTTATCACCCTCTAATGTTCATCTTTGACAAAAGAATCGGCTGTTCCAATACATTTGGAGGGCAATGTACTGTAGGTGTGATGGTCAAGAGTCCACAAACTTTTGGCCATATAGTTTACGTATAATGAACATATAGATCTCGACATGCTACATGAAGCGACAGGAAAGCTCAGCAGCAGAGAATTCCACTAGTGCCATGGCAACGCTGATGTTAACCCCATCAGGGAACATTTCTCGAAACAGATTAACATTTGTAAAACAAAGCTTTTAATCACATACATTTATTGTTTTTTCTATTTTTAACATAACAAAAAAAAACAATTCTTCATGCTTAATCTGCGACACAACACCAGTTTGATCTCTTCAAGCTGGGTTAGTGGGGAAGACTGGGAGGTGTGTACACTGATAGCAGCGCAGCATGAGTAGCTTGCTATCATGGTGATTAGAGTCCTGCTTACGCATGCGTTCACAGCATGCTTCAGAATGCATGCGTGTAAAAAGCGTGAGAGAGCAAGAGAAAGAGAGCACTGCTATGTGTATTAGTCAGCCAAGGCAATTACCACCCCAGCGCATTAAATGATCACTGTAGATGTAAGTGCTGCTGTGGCCCACCGGATGTGCCAAAAATGGCCTGCTGTAACAACTTCCCTTCCACAGTGAAGGCCAAGCCCGAGCTCTGTGCCCCTGTGAATAGCTGTAGGACCTCACAGCTGCCTCTCCGAGGTGAATAAGCCACAGATGCTTCTACTGGTTTATCTCGCATCTGTTTCTCCATCAAATTCACTGGGAATCAATTGCAACCTGACTCTGAATCACAGACTGTATAAGAACTGATGTCACCCACAGCTTTTCTGACGAGCCGTTTTGAAGCTCAACTGTGGGCGCTCAAAGTCGTCTTCGGCTGACTCCACCTAACCCCCCAGTTTACCCCTAAATGGGCAAATGGATGGAATAAATGGAGCCAGCTGCTGTTTGGAACAAGCCTAATTACAGTCGTATCTCGTCATACGAATTTAATTCGTTCCGGAGGCGAGTTCTAAAGGAGAAATTTCGTATTGCAAAACGCATTTTCCCATAAGAAATTATGTAAATGCAGATACTCCGTTCCAGCCACTCAAAAATATTAGCAAAATTGTGAATTTCCAACACTATAATCATATTTTTGCATGCAAAACATTTGGAAAAGACATGTAAATAAAGTAAAATATGAAATAAATAAACCTCACTTAACCTTAATTTATGATTCTTCTTGGCACCGGCTGCTTTAAAAACCAAACTGAAAGCACCTCCCTTTTCTTCTTGCTACCGTCCTTGATAACATTCCTGGAACCGATGGTGCTGTGTCTTCATTAAATCTTGCACAAAATGCAAAAAAAAAAAAAAAAAATCACAAAAAAAACCTCACAAAAATAAAACGTGAACTAGCTTGGCTTGGCTTTCCACTGATGCAAACAAGTTTTAAATGGTCTCCCCGATGTACAGTACAGTCGCAACATAGCGGGATTTTCCAAATTCAGTTTGGCTTGGTTCAGTTCTCATATGCTGAAAATGCTTTGTATGCCAGTGCAAATTTCTTGCAAAATTTCAGTTCTTAAGGGGACAATTCCAGTGGCGGCTTCTCTAAGACTACAAGGGAAGCTCCACTTTCTCTACTATGTCAGAAAATAAATGCAGAAATATAACGTATTTATATTGGTTTTAATAAACGTGCGCTAGAACGCGTTCAACTTCATGATTAGCTCGTTCAGAATCAGGTATTTATTGTAGATTGTTTGACGCGATTTTCTTGTCATACATTTCCGTGCAGCACAGC
>JAOVVA010000030.1:11604758-11620945 GCA_028565275.1 Leiocassis micropogon | reverse complement strand
ATATTTTTTTTATAGACTTCATGACTGCATATATACTGTAGAGAACTGAATCCTAACACAAACAAGAAATTTAGACCGTTCCAGAGTTCTTAAGGCAGAATTTCTTATTGTGAAATGCATTTTCCCATAGGAAATAATGTAAATGCATAATCTGTTCCAGCCAGCCAAAAATATTACCAATTTCACCAATTTCCAACACTATAATAATATTTAATATGAAATTTTAATTTGCAAATAAATTCTTTGAGGTATACCTATGATGAAAATTACAGGAAAACTTGCACAATTGGTGGCTGACTAAATACTTTTTTGCCCCACTGTATATATTATAAAGATTAGATTTCACAACTGTAAATAAATGCTAAAGATCTGTCCTATGAATCTCATCACCACCTCTGTCTTCACCCGTCTCATGTGTCTCTTCATCCAGGTGCCATGCTGCTGTTCTCATCTCACTGTCCCTTACTGTCTCTGTGCCAAAGGCTCTAAACAAAGTACACAGCAGTGAAAAAGACAAAGGCAGCACTGTCTCTGTTGATCTTTTCATGTCAGTGGTATTTTCACTTTCCCTAAAATTACTTCTGCACAGTGACAAACCTCGGCTCTATTACTTCACCGCCCTTCAGCCTACAATGAAAGCCCCTTGCATTAGCTGACCTTTCTGGCTTCTTCAACTCAAACAATGAATCTTGTCTGTTTTGTTGCATGAGATGGACTGAGTGGTGACACCTCCTATTCAGCACACTGCTTCCTGAGTCTATCAGTGGATCCCTGCTTTGTGACAGCTTATATTAATGTCAGGAGGCAGAGGCAGAGACAGATGTGTTGTCTAGCCAGGGTTAGGCACTTCCTCTCCTCAAACTGAAATGCATATCAATCAGGAAAATTCCCAAAGGAAACACCTCCTACTTTTTCTTTAACCTAAAAGTATTATTTGTTGCTAAGGCAAAGATGCGATTGGAAGTAGCCCACTGAGCCAAATCTCTCTCTGTAATAGGAGCCTAAGATTTAATTTAGCATTATGAGATCTTCTCTTCTGACAGGCATGGTGGAATTTATGTAATCCAGTTGTGGGAGGATTTTCCTTGCTTAGCTCAGAGGCTTGGAGGCAGCCACATCTGAGCTCTCACCAGCGGTTTTAATTGCAAGGGATGATGAGGGTTATGGATTTTTCTTTTCTATTTGCAATCTCTCAGTGCCTATTCCAGGTTTCTCGTGTGAATTTCTTGTGGGTTTTTTTTTTTCTCTTTTGGTATTTAACTTGAAGTAAGGTCATGGTCTGCTTTATGATGATTATAAACGAGCAATGCTGCTTTAATGGATTCCTTAGAGGGGAAAAAAACTCAGCATTTGAGAGAGTTAAAGATAAATTTGCCGGTCTCCAAGGTTCTCCTTCACACAAGGTTCTGAATGCCAGAAGGAGGTACCAGACATCGCCATGGAAAGCTCCGAGCTCTGCAAGAAAATGTATTCCTTTGCCAGCCTCGCCACCAGACACAACACTAACTCATCTTCCATCTGTAGTGAAATCAGATTCGCAGTCCCAGTTTCCACTGTCCGTATCCTCTTATCCTTCTCCTTCTTCTCCACTGTTTCACCCTGCTGCCATCTCTTCATACAGACATGCCCACTAGGACCTGGTGCAGCAGGAAGCTGTGCATTTCAAAGACCAATGTTCCTTTACAGAAAAGGTAACATGCCTAAGACCTCCCTTGACTGAAGTAGTACTTATCATGCTTTGGTGGGCTCAGGGTGTAATCAGACCCCATCCGCCAGAGCTTCATTTGATGTAGAGCACTGGCATATGCATTATTGATGAAGGTGAGGTGTGTACACTGGGAGGCTTACCAATATCTGATGTAAAGTTAAAGTGATGATTCGTTCCTGGCTCATACATCCACACATTGTAGGGGGGAATTGGCTGGAGTTTGGAAAATATAATAAATGATGATAGTGGATGGGTTATGCCACAGTGCAGCAGGGTGTGGGGTGTGTGCAGCTCTGACTGGTGCAAGGAGGTGTTGCAGGACCCATCAGTATCTGATGCTACATGTCTTTGTGGCTTGACGGAGATGACCTGTATCTGTAAGGTTTTCCCAGGTCCAATTGGACACGCCTTTGACCAACTAAAAGTCACTGGTGCTAAAAATAAATAAAAAATAAAAGTGTCGGATGGCATACTGTACCTTAAAATTCACCAGCCACCCAAAAGAACATAAAACCTTTTTTAAGGTCTCCTTCAAAAGAATTCAAAAGAGTGGACCTTGTGTCATTATATAAGAGTGCTCAAGGGTTAAACAGTGTTAAGCTCTGAGTGATTTGTAAGTTCATTCATGATGCTGTATGTAACTGGGATAAGTGATTAGAGCTCGTTATACAGTATGCAGTATGAGAGGCCACGGAAACCTCCAACTGTTCTTACATGATGTGTTTTTATTTGATACTAGATTTGATCAGGTGGTACTGGGAGATTCCTTTTACTCACTGTAATGTACAGAAAAAAAGCTCCATCCAGGGTACATCAATTCTTAAGAGGATCTTTGGATTTCCATCCTGTCTCAAGAAAATTTAGACTTATAGGTGTTCCATCTTTAGTCTAAATTTCCTTGTGACAAAATGAAAATCCTAAGATGTGAAAATCCTAAAATCCTAGCTGGGCCTCACATGGGACAATCGACAGGTGTGTTGGCGAATTATACAGCAGTAACTGATTCTTAAAGCGGACCTGCTATTGGTGTTGGGTTTTTAGCTTCAATATTATTTTATAGTTAATATAATATCAAATTATTTGGTCATCATCAGTCCATTGACTGTCCTCATTAACAGGGCTCAGTGGATGGAGCTGAGCAAACACACTCTCTGCCAGGTAAAAGTGGTTCTGTGTTGCCCTACAGTATATTTTATTTATATGAATCTTTAGAGTCTATAACATACAATACTCAGTGGATTTATGCAATGTTTAGGCTATGAGTGTGGACCATCCTCAGCAGCAACAGCAATTGATTTTCAAGTGAATGAAGCTCCAGGTAGAATTACAGCCTCAGGATGAGCCAGTCAGGGCAGAAGGAGGCAAGGTCACCGGCAACTCATTGGCATCAGGAGTAATTGAGAGAGAGAGAGAGAGAGAGAGAGAGAGAGAGATGATATTCCTGAGATATCTACTGGGACTTGGACAAATGTCTCTGGTTTGATTAGACAGCAGTGATTGTGAGTGCGTCTGGGGCTGACTGGCTTTTAACACAGGTTTGTAGTTACAGTAATTATTCCAGCATGCAGAGCACTTGGTTATTGTCACCTTGTACCTCAATGCCTCTTTGTGTGCTCTCCCCATGCGTAGTTTCCTCCAGGTACCCAAAGTCCAAATTGATAGTAGTTGTGTAGGTTGATCGATTTCCAAATTGCCCATAGTGTGTGATTGTTTTGGCACCCTATCCGGGCTGTAACCCGCCTTGTGCCCTTAGTTCCCTGGGATAGACTCCAGGCCATGTGTACCCCTATACAGGATAAGAATAATATATAGCTGGAACAGGATACATGATAATATATACAGGATAATAGATAGCTGGAACAGGAAAATCCATGATACATTCATTAGGGACAGATTAATACAAAACCATTTCCATCAGATCTGTAATTAAAATTTATTTCACATCAAATTCAACCTCTTGGCCTTCACATTATGGTTGGATGTACATGTGCACTCTATGGGCAAAGGTATTTGGCCAAACCCGCAATGACATTGTATCCAGATACATAGACGTCAATATGAAGTTGGTCCCCCTTTTGCGGATGTAACAGCTTCCACTCTTCTTGGAAGGCCGTCAAGCTACAAGATTTCAGCGGTCAGCCGCTGATGTTGGACAAGAAGGCCTGGCTCATAATCTCTGTTCGAGTTCATTCCAAAGGTGCTTGGTGGGGTTGAGGTCAGGGCTCTGTATGCAGGCCAGTCAAGTTCTTTCACAGCAAACTCATCAATCCATGTCTTTATAGTCCTTACTTTATAAGGTCCCTACGTTACAGTCGTGTTGGAATAGGAAAGGGCCTTCTCCAAACTGTTGCTGCAAAGTTGGAAGCATAGATGTCTTGGTATGCTGAAGCATTAAGATTGGGGCCTGACTGAAACAAGTGAATTCAATAATTAACAGATTTGGCCGAATACTTTTGTCCATATGGTGTGTCTGAGCTATCTTCTCTCCATTATTCTCTTAGATGTGGCTCTGTTTCATTGTTCTCTCCATTCAGCAGCTCCGACATTAAGCTAGTTATTAAAACCTTGTTATGCCTCTCAGCGTGTAGTACAAAAGCCTGTGTTAAATGGTGATAAGCTTCTTTGCCTTATTAACATTCTGTGCTCCCAAAGTGTATGTTAATTGTGATATTTGATCCAAAAAGACTCTTGATTCTTTAACTTGAGTAGTGATCACATGGTAGCTTGATAGAGAGGAAGGAGACTTGAAATATTGGCAAGATACAGTTATTAAATAATACTACTGAGCCAGTATTGATGATTAGCATTGTTACTGTTTTTTCGTGTTATATTTGTTGAATAATAGCAGCGCTGTATGCAGGGGTTTGTATAATTCATCATGCTGTATAAATCAGTGATGATTGAGGTGAGGTCTGCTGAGAGATTAGTAGTCAACATGCATGACACGTCCCGAATATGAGTGGGTGTTTGGGACATGTAACACCCTAGTGAGTGGACATCTTACCTTTAATGAGTCACACAGATTCAGGCATTATTATGAACAAAAATCGTGTGTTGTCTTTAAAGCATTTAAAGTGTTTTTAAAATAAAAAATTAAGATCAGAAACTCCTAATTCACACAAATCCTGCTACCAAACCCCCCTCCCTCCCCTTTTTTTTCCATTAAATTGGGGAATATTCAAAGACTAGGTGCAGGGAGGGGTTGTCATGGTGACAGTGAAAACCAGTATGATCGCGAGGATGGAGGCCGTGTCAGGGAAGCCTATTGTGAAATGCATTTCATGACCTACATTTATAAATATAAAAAAGGTTCATCTGGACCAGTGGGATAAGTTTTTAATATAAATTAAATTAAAAAATGAATAGCTATGAAATCTTGCTTTTGATTGCACTTCCCAAGTGAAGATTTCACTTAAAAAAGTGAAAGGAGTCAAACCAAGTAATAGACACATTTATATGAGGCCAAATAAGGACACAGCCTGAGATATGGATTCACTTGCCTCTGGTGCTCACTTGATGCCAGTACAGTTAAATATCACGAAAAAGGTTACAGAACATTTATTTTAAAAAACTACGAGAGTTAACTCTTCATCCTTCAAGTGGAGAAAACATCTGAAGTAGCTGTTGATTGTGATTGTCTCAGATATACTGACAATTCAACATATTTTGCGAGTGTTTCTTTTACACAAAGTACACTCAAGCTGCCTGTAAGCATTAGGAGTGAAATACAGTCCCCTACATATGAACAAGGTTTGGTCCGAGAGCTCGTTCATAAGTCGATCAAATGTTGTCTATACTAATACAATTGGCTATATTCAGTATATATCACATCACAGTGTTTTTTAGACTTGTACCAATGGTTTAATATTAATAGAACGAGCAATGTCTGCCTCTGTTTTCACCTCGTTCCATTCTCCCAATTATTTTTTACTTTTGTCTCCATTTTATTGCTTGGTGCTTCTTAGCAGTAGTGGCTTCATTACTGCTGCTTTCAGGCTTGCTTACGGACTTCCTGGGATTGTACTGCATTTGCGGAGGATGCAAGCTGCACACATGTGACAGTGTACACCGGACGTGTGACCTAACTTCCACAATTGAACATGCATGAACGCATGTTTGCATCTTTAAAAGTTCATAACTCAAATGTAGGAGACTTAGTGTAGACAGAATTACAGAAACAGAAATGGTCATAGCAAACATAAAATTCGGGAAATAGACAATCTCAGAAATATACTCTAGCACTTTATAAGAGTTAAAAGCCAGTCTTTAGCATGTACAAAGATTTTGTATTTATCTTCTCACGTGTATTAAAATATTGTCTTGAACGATTTGGGGCAAATCCATGTTTTAATGATAAATTCATTCATTGCAGGAGTGCAACATGGTGAAACAGAACATATATAAAGAGAATGAGTGTGAGATCCTTCTGTTGAGTATCATAAAAATCCTGAAGTTGCAGGCTACAACTCCCTTCATCTACATTTTATCCGTATCACCATTTCTGTACATTAAGAACAAACAAATCATATCAGGTAACTGCTCTGTCAGTTATGAAGCATGTGTGCAGGCAGACAAGCTGAACACTGTTTAAGCTCGCGTTAAGGCTCCATCTAACAGGGCTAACAGTGCTAGTCATGCCAACAGCGCTACTCCATCATCAATTTTGCTGGACAATGAGAAGGTCTATATAGAGGAGATTAGAAGCTTAGGGAACTGGTGCCATGAGAAGAACCTTCTCCTGAACATCAGCAAGACAAAAAGCTAATAGTGGACTTCAGTACAAAGCAGGAGAGGAGCTACCAACCACCTATCATGAACATGACCTCAAGGCAGGTCCTCAGAGCCTCCAGTGACCAGCTAGCATGGGTGTTCATCAAGATATTCAGTGGAAAGAGCGGACAGTTTCCAGTACCTTGGCAGTCCTGTTAGTGTCTTTATCACTTTAGTTGTTAAACTGTCCTTCAAAATGCTTAGGAACTTTTACACCTGCACCATAGAGAACATGTGGGTCGAAAGCATCACAGCCTGAATTGGGAACAGCACCATGTAGAACAGGCGGCTCTACAGAGGGGGAATTCAATCAGCTGAGCAAACCATCTCCAATGAGGTGCTTGAGCAAAGTCAGGAAGATAATGAAGGACCTCAGCCATCTGAGCAATGAACTCTTTCCCCTGTTGTGCTCAGGGAAGCACTTATGATCCCAAAAGACCAACACAAAGAGAATGTGGAGGAGCTTCTTCTCACAGGCCCTCAACCAGATCAACAAGTAAGACTATTCGATCGGACTTGCTCACACAATACACACCAACACTTTACATACCCATCAACACACCAGCATCAGGGTGTAGCACAAATGTTTGTATGTTGCACAAAAGAAGAGAAATTTCCATAGACATCCACACTGCTGCTCTTTCATTATTTTTATTCCCCTTGTTTACATTTTGGCATATGGCTGACCCTTTTATCCAGAGTGACTTGCCCATATCAGCAGTGGAAAGTTAAGGGCCTTGCTCAAGGGCCCAACAATGGTGGTGCTGGGATTTAAACCTGCAATCTTTGAAGCAGTAGTCCAATGCTTAAACCACTGAGCTACCCCTGACCCACAGTATGATGATTGGGCAATCATAGTGCTACTGTCCTCTTATTATATTCCATACTATATTAACATACTTTTCCGATATACAGTATATTTTCACTTTGTTATGTTGTTAGTGTGTAATATAAGTAATTAAGCATTTCAGTAATTAAGCATTTCATTGGGTGCTTTGTATGGTGGTGCATGTGACAAATTTTTATTTAAAAAAAAGTGAAAATCTATTCTCTAAATTAAAACTGCTTTAAGGATTCTAATTAAATCAAAATATTTGAAACACGAGAGCTGGCCTGAAAGCTGGCTTGACTGTGGTGATATGCTCAAGTGTAGCTGGATTTGTTGATGAAAAATAAGTCAAGTGGGTACTTATCTGTTACACTGACAGCTACTGTAAATAAACACCTAACACTGGCATTTATGGGACTCAGGAGTGGTGCAATGTAAACGAGTTCGCCCACTTCTGTGATAGTGTACAGTAGCCCTGGGTGATGCTACTGTACAGCCCTCTGAAGCCAGGAGTCTGGGGAGCAGATCGGCGGTGCTCTGGAGGAGGGGATGGGCTGCATACCTATAGCATATAGCGCTTTTTATTCTAGAGTGTTACACGGCCTGTTAACAGTGTGTGAGTAGCAGTTTGAAAAGATGGGGTCAGCTCTGGTGACCTGTCCTCTCAGGGAAAGCACATGACAGGCTTGGTCATCACTGGTTGGTTGCTGTCACCTTAATGGATGAGTTCTCTAAAGAGTGGTCGGGACTGGCAAGGCCTAAACCAGGGAGAAAAAAACAGAAATAATAATAATAATAATAATAATAATAATAATAATAATAATAAATTTCAGGGAAAGGTAAGACTAGCAATGAGAGTACGAGCATGCTGTTATTAGTCAGGACAATTACTTCATACTTCTTGAATTTTCACTACATTTTTATGTGAAAAATGTAAAAAAAAAAAAAAAAAAATTAACAAGTTTTCACAACCATTACAAAATTTTCAGGCTCAGATTCCATTGATTCTGATTTCATTCCATTACATGCACGCATGTGACCCATTATCACTTGGCCATGACACCTGCTAATGGGCTTCAATGGAATACCAATGACCCAAAACAGGTGGATTTCAACAATGAGAAAAATCCAGATGAGTCCAACTTTAAGTCTCTAAAGAATTAACGCGTGTTGCTGAAGAGTTCTGTAATAGATGTTTCATTCTGGTATTAGTTTATATTTCATCAGCATATAAAATGGCCAGAGTCAGATTGGTGTGCAAACATTAAGGAGAGGAAAGTGTGAGGTCTCGTCTTCCTAACCTTTTTTCCTCTGCAATTTTAATGTTTTTTTTTTTTCTTAGAAACAGAATTTCTGCACAGAACCTGGAAACGTGATTAGTTATTAAATATGCAGTGTATGACTTTGTCAATGTTGTAAGCCTACATTATTCTTTTCACATCATGATTTTGTGGATGATGACTCTGACCCTCCCTCACTCTTAACATTAAAGAGGGACAAAGCTATCTGCGTTTGATCATCACTTCAGCACTTCAAAATATGCAAATCGATCCTGGCTGTTTTGGGGTTTTTTTGGTTTGTTTTTTAAAAGTAACATTGCTTCATTGTCTGTCTGGCTTTCGATCTCTCTCTCTCTCTCTCTCTGTCTCTCTCTCTTGCTTGCTCTCATACAGCTATAACCACTTAAATGATAATCACAATAAATTGCTTGATTTGAATAAAAAATACTGCATAGATTTAAATCAACAGAAAGCATAATTTTTATTCACAGGTACATTATTAAGATGATGTTGCTTATAATATTTTTTTTTAATAAGACAGGCCTTTAGTCATGTGCATTGATTTTATATGACTGATTTTTTTTTTTTTATTCTTTAAGGTTTTCATAATGTGTTGAAGGGTTCTTATTCCAGTTCCAGTCATTAACATTTTCCTTAGTTGTTTTTTTTTTCAATATGCTTGACCCTTCTGAAATGGCTTTTTTTGGCCAGTTAGTGTGCATCTAGCCTTAAATGTCCAGTGTGGTCTTATAAGATATAACACCTTTATTCACCCCAAAGTGGGGAAATTTCTTAAAGCTGTGCACTGTTTACCAGGAGTGGGGTTCGAACCCACGAGGACATGCATCCATTGGATCTTAAGTCCAACGCCTTAACCACTCGGCCATCCTGGTCTTGAGCCTGAGCTAAATACCTTTATAAGAAATACATAAAATTCTCATTAAATATTTCTGATAAAGTATTTACATTTTAAAAGTAATAACTTGACATTTATCATAGTCTTGTGTGTTTTGATCGGAGGATTTTCACATTTCACATTGGGCCACAGCCTTGTTATGTTTAGGAAAGGTTGACCTAGTGACATTGTCTAATGAATCTGATATCACCCTGGATATAAAAAAAAAAAAGAAATTGACCTCTCCATAGTCAGCCAACTAGTTACCTGTTGCTAAGCTACAGTAATTAATCCCAGAAGCCTAAATATTCATTACTGTATATATATTTTTAAATGAACAGTTATCAAGCTCACTTAAAATTGTTTGATCAAAGATGTTTCTGTCTGATGAAGCTGGCCTAGTAGCCTAGTTCTCTTCTGTCTAAAATTATTAGATTATTGGCTCTTAATAAAGCAATACAGTCATGTGATTTCATTATGTGTTGAAACCCATAGACCGGGTGTGAGCAGTCTTTTGGATATTAATGAAGCCAGCAGCGTTGCAACAGAGCTAGGTCGTGTAACAATAGAAATTTTTTAATAAAGGCAGCGATCCTTAAACCTGATAGCATTTCTCAGGTTCTATGGGACTTCACCTTATTAAAACTTGTCTTTTCAAAAAGCTTTGGGAACACGTAGGGTTTTTTTTTTTTTGTTTTTTTTTGGGACATCAAAAGTGGAGCAGGTCTGTCTTATTATTGAATACTGTCTTATGTCTGATTTAAATGGATTCATGAATCCTTTATAACGTTCATCTCAGACATCATATGAGAAGCAATATTCACAGCAATGACTTCTCACTGTCAGCAGGTAGCTTCGTTTTAAATGAATAGAACCTGCAGGTGCTTACCTGGTTCTGTCAATCACACCTGACCGTAAATTAGGAAGGGGAAGAAATCTCCCCGGTGGCATCACATCTACATTACAGGTGAGAAATGAAAGATTGAAGAGAGATTGTGAGCGAGACAGGGGAACTGTGGAGAAGAATCGGGAGGGCCTGGATGACATGCAGGACAGGGTGCTGTCCCAAATCCCAGGCAAATATGACACAGAGGCGTCTTCAAAGTGGTGTGAAACAACCAACTGGGTTTAGACAGTCAGGAAAGTAAAAAAGCGAATGATTATGGTGAGAAAGTACAGCACCATGTTTAACAGCATTAATACATTTGAATATGAATTTCAATAGAAAGTTTAATATTAGGCTTTCTTTAGTGCCGTCCCTCTTAAAAGTTTAATGTATAAGGGGCATTCAAGTCGAACCGCTACTTTAGATTGTGTAGAATACGCCTTTAATGGAAAAACAGCCTGGTTTGACGTTATGTATTTGTAGGACAAAGCGTGACCTCATACTGCACACCAACACCACTTGCACATTACAGGAACTCGACTGGGAGTCATTGCCACATCTCCTGTACAGTCCTGACCACATGTTTAAGCTATTTAAGGAGTTCCTGTGAGGCCGGGGTTTCAGACATAAATCAGCCAGGCAGTCCGATCATGGCTCTGGTGTACGGAGAAAACTTTCTACCTTGATGCACTACCAAGCACTAGTGCTGACACTGGGATAAGTGCATTAGTTTAGCAGGGGGTTATATAGAGAAATAAAGGGAGTTTTTACTCTCGTAACTCTCATGTGTTCTGTTATTCTGCACAATCAAAAGTACCCAGTTTCACTTGAACCCTGTTGTAAATAATATAGAATGTAACAGAAATATAATGGAATGGTTGCTCTATTTTAACCCAACACACTCATGCTTACATCCTCATAATTAAATTTTTTTTTTTTTAAATGGTTCTGCATTTTTTTAACCTCATCTGATTTGCACTCAAATGTTTCAAGGCTATGGCTCAGCTCGGTCCAGAATGTTCCGTAAATGCACTTTTGTCTTTTTTTTTTCCAAAACAAAACGAAAACGATTATTAGATTGTAAGCCTTTCAGTTGTGTCTCCAGAGAGATTGTTCTCTGATATCCGAGCTGAGTCACCGGCCGACCTTAGAGGGCATCTCTGGGTCACTCTGGTGTGCCAAGAAGACTCGCGCCTGGTTTGTTTTGTAATACAAATCACACCAAGAACACTGCAGCTTCCATGCACATCTATTTAGGGCTTTAAAGGGGGAAAAAAAAAAAAGTTCCAGTAGAGGTTATCTGTGATAGCATGTCATTAATGCATCTTGTAGAACCAGAAACAGTTTTCAGGTTTGTTCCTCTAACGGAATCTTTAAAAGTTTTACACAGGATACAACAATAGAAGGTTTCCCTTTCAACTAGAAAATCACCCTGACTGAGTGTCTATACCAGTTTATCATGTACACAGGGAACACCAATTAGCATGTCTTTGGATGGTGGGAGAAAACCCATCAAGCACAGGGGGAGCATGCAAACTCCACACACACCTTAAAGTGGGAATCAAACCCAGACCCTGGTGCTGCAAGGGGACAGTACTAACCACCACACCACAGCGCGGCCGCAGGGGAGACATACATCCCTTTAATTTAAACTCCGGTCCTCTCCGCCTTCATCATCAGTCACACATTGTTTCTGTTTACTTTGATTTTCCGAACACATAAAACCTTTTTTTTTTTCCTCCTTGGATATTTCACTTTATTTATAATGAGGTGGCTGTTCTTCGATCGTGTTTCAAACCTCTCTGCTCCTGTCACCACCTGACAGCTGACACACACATTCCCCATCTTTCTCCAGCATCTCCATTTATTTTTCAAGTGATTTCTTGGCTTTTTTTTTTTTTCCTTCCAAACAGAGTTCCCCTCTGTTCAGCGTTTCACCCCAGGATGTCTATTTGTTTTTCCTCCCATTTTCTACTCTGTGTAAATTTACTTTTCTCAGTCATACATCTCCTGTCTGCAGGCAATATTCCTCTGGATATTGCTCTGGTCTGGCAAGCTTGTTATACTTGCAGAAACAGCTGCCTGTATCACGGTCATAAATTCTCCCTGTGACGCAAAAAGTGCCCTTGTTTTTGCAGAGTCTGTTTAAGGTCAACTAATTTCCTTTTTTAGTTTAATGTCTTGGTATGCAACTACAGTTTTGTTCGTGTGATCATTAACAGAACCCTTGAAAAGGGATTGGAGGGAATGTAAATTGCAATCGTTTTAGAGGAACGAGCATACGGCACGGTACGGAGGTGTTCTGGAGATACCTCCAGGAGAAGATGATTGACAATTTATCCAGATTCCTGAGAGAGTCATTACATCAGGGTATAAAAGGTAACAGGATGTGCATTACTCGGTTAACTACATGCATATTGTGGTACAAAAACCTCTATACCTACTGTACGTAATGTTTCTTTCTGTTTAAAAATGACAATGAACATTTATAGATCCATAAAAACCATGAATTTCCAGAATCAGATTTGAGTCACTTCAACCTGGTCGTGTTATCATGTAGCCTTTAACATGGGGGTTAGCACACTTCTGGGGAGAGCTCCCTGTGGTCCTTTAAGGAACTTGGCACTTCTGTTTTGGGCGCATTTTTCAGAACCGGAGGTTGACATACCTTGGGTATGTCACACTGCGGTGGAGTTGGTGGTGGTATGGCACAAACCACACATAAATTTTAAAGCAGAGAAAAAAGTAGTACATTTAAGGAATTTGTCAATTTGTTACCGAGAATTTATTTTAAAAAATGTACCTAAATAGTGTAAATCGATTCTAAATTGAAAATTGGCCCATCGATTCAATTAATTAAATACAGTGGTACCTCAGCATCCGAATGATCCCCTATGGATTTTCACCTTAAGAACTGCAATTATGCAAGAAATTTGCCTCGGCATACAAAACATTTTCCGCGCAAAAGCAGCCGAACCGAGCTGAACTAAACACTGGCTAAGTTGCGTGTACGTCCAGGAGCCGTTCAAAACTTGTTTGCATCAGTGGAAAGCGAAGCGAGCTTTTTTTTTTTTTTTCTTTTTTGCATTTTTCATTTTGTGCAAGATTTAGTGAAGACATACTGTAGCACCAACGATGCTCTCAAGGACGTTAGCAAGAAGAAAAGGGAGCCGCTTTCAGTCCGGTTTTTAAAGCCTCCGGTGTCAAGAGGAATCATAAATTAAGGTTAACTAAGGTTTAATGTCTATTTATTTCATATTTTACTTCATTTATATGTCTTTTCTAAATGTCTTTATATGCAAAAATATGATTGTAGTGTTGAAAATTGGTAATATTTTTGGGTGGCTGGAACGGATTATTTGCATTGACATTATTTCCTATGTGAGATTGTGTTTTACAATACGAAATTTCACCTTAAGAGCTCGCCTCCGGAACAGATTCTATTCGTATGCTGAGGTACCAATACAGATCATTAAAAGTTTGATTAAATGCATACTCGATTAAATCACACATCTCCAGTCATAAGACATAAAGCAATACACAGGCGCTGGAGTTACAGTACAGTAAAGTAGAAACACCGTAACTGATCGCTTACCAAGGAAGAAAAAGAATCTCATCAACTAAACACTCCGTGGCAGCTCACACACAACACATGGTAACCCACATTCAAAAACTTCTACTGAACGCTCTGCGCTCTTTTATTCTCCTCCCCACAGCTCATAAATAAATCAGGCTTGTGAAGCTGAACCAGGGATCTCTGTTCGCGCAGGAGTTCGCACCATTCCTTATTCCACTGGAGTTTAAAACATACTACACATCAGCATTTTCTTTCTTCTTTTTTTTTTTTGGGAGGCTTTAAAAAAACATCAAAGAGGTCAAGATACAGTGGGACAACTCAGACAGGTACAAAAACAGAGGGTCAAACCAGGGAAAAAATAATAAACAAAGCTAGAAAAAAAAACACTGGAAATGATGTTTCTCAGCTCAGCCATGCAGCTTTTACATGTGCGTTATTTTAACACAAAAAACAGACAAATCAAATCAAAGTGTACCGAAGTATGCTGTAATGCAGCAGAATGTTTCGAAGAGACATTTCACAGCCGTGTCCTTTTGTCATCACCAGTGCCAGAGGTCTGCCATGAAGCTGTCTGTCAAGGATTAGCTGACAAATCACTGCGTCCAGTGGAGCTCTGGAAAACTGACATGTTCGTACTGCAGCATCACACACACTGGTCTCACGTCACCATATAGACATTTCTACACCATACAGTATGGACATGTTGCGTACACTTAAGTGCTATGTTTACAGTTTGGCCATAAAAAATGGAATCCTACTGTAAGATGGGATGGATTCGAGTATGACTAAATTAAGGCGTTCATTTGTGTTTGAGAGGGTTTGGGCATCTGGTAAGGATGAGAGCAGGACGGCCTTCCTAGGGAGATGTTGTCTTTTCACTGAGGACTAGATGGAGAGATGATATCTCCACACTGGCCTGGGAACACCTCAGGATCACCTAGTCAGATTTGGTTGAGGTGACTGGGGAAAGGGAGGTTTGGGGTTCCCTGCTGGAACTGCTACCCCTATAACCTGATTTTGGATAAGCGGTTGAAGATGGATGGATAAATTAAGAAAAGATTCTGGGGGGAAATCTGCAGATCATCACTAAATATGAATATTATTATATAAATATAAACATACGGCTCTCTGTTTGGATAATTCTGACAATTACCAGGGAAATGCCACCTCTCTCTCTCTCTCTCTCTCTTTGTGTGTGTGTTGTTTTTAATGTAATGGACCAAAAACAGGATATAAGTGGGCATTTCCTAGAAAATGCTCTATAGCTTGTGGATGAGTCAAGAATAAATGTTATACTGCCCCCTGCTGGACTTGTACCACAATGAATACAACTATACAAATCATTCTATTTTAAGTTGCACCAAACCAGAAAAGCATTTTTTTTCTTACTCTATTACTTGTGCAATAATGATTAGCAGAGGTCATTACTTGAAGGTATTGAATCACTTAATAAGATCTGTTACTAGTTATAATTTGCCAAATGCTCTAATGTAAATAATTTAGATCAATCATTGGTGCAGCTTCCCTGACGAGGCTGTACTACTGTAGTGATTCAGTCAGGGCTGTTTCAGGGGGAAATCTTTCAGTCTTTCAGTCACACACCAGTTCAGATACAACAAACATCGGGTTATAAACTCAGGACCACCAGAACCTCAGCTAGACAAGAGCAAGAGCAGACAACTCAAATCAGAGAATATAGGGGGTGCATGAGAGTGGAAACAAACCAACATTCTGATATTATATTGTACAGTAAAAGTAAATTGGATTCATATGTTTTGAAACATTAGTGGTGTTGTTATCCATGTATAAAACGGCACGCTGGCTTAGTGGTTAGCAGGAGGAGGAAAAGGAAGAGAAAGTGGAGGAGAGAGTAAAGAGGGAAGAGAAGATGAGAAAGTGTGGAAGTAAAAGATGAGGAATAGAGAAGGAGGAGAGTGAGAAAGAGGTGTAAAAGGGAAGAGTGGGATGAGTGAGAAGATGTGTTCTCGGGGTTTCCTTCGGGTACAGAAATGCAGATTAGGCTAACTGGCGTTTCCAAATTGATCAAACTGGTGTTGACAGAAGGTCCTACTACAGTTGTGCAAATGGGATTAAATAGAATGGTCACCACTGACCTCCACAGTCCCTAGATGGACTACAGAGGTTCCTAGATGGATGGATGGACCCATGTACAGTGGTGTGAAAAACTATTTGCCCCCTTCCTGATTTCTTATTCTTTTGCATGTTTGTCACACAAAATGTT
>JAOVVA010000030.1:11585228-11595508 GCA_028565275.1 Leiocassis micropogon | reverse complement strand
AGAAACAGTTTGTGTGACAAACATGCAAAAGAATAAGAAATCAGGAAGGGGGCAAATAGTTTTTCACACCACTGTACGTGGGCTTCAACCTCAAATAATAATAATAATAATAATAATAATAATAATAATATCACTGATTACGTTAAAGATCAGCAGATTATTTTAGCTCTAAACTGTTTCTACAAACCGTCAGTGACTAGTATAGGATGTTATTTTGTCCTTGATGCCTCTATCACTATTATAACCTTAAACTCTGTCACAATCATCCGAGCTGAAACCTTATGTTCAGAGAATTCCTGCAGCATTACATTATAATAAGCGCAACAGAACTGCGCATGCGTAACGACTGGTGCAGCGTTCTGAATGTCGCGAGCGTGAAAGATTATTTAAAAGGGTTAAACCGTGTTCCGCCTTTAGCCCCCCCCCTCCCCCACCTCTCTGTGCTGATTGGCTGAGCCGCGGTGGGGGCGGGTCTGTTGCAGTGTGCTCCGCCTGCGCAGAGAGACGCTCTGAGTTCTGCTCCAGGCTGCTGCTGCGCTCCATGGCTCTCTGCGCTCGGCCCTCCGCTCGGCCCTCCGCTCGGCTCTCCGCTGCTCTGTAATGGCCTGCCTCGAGGTCGAATCCCCCACCGTCTGCAGGGGTAAAGTCTCAGCTCGGCTGATTTTAGATTTTTTTTTTTCACCCAACCAGGTATCACTGGTGAAGCTTAAAATATAAAAAAAAAATAATCATAATTAAAAATACCTAGTAAACTGAGACTAATCTTTCTGGACAAGTTGGAGTCTTATAATGATGATGATGATGATGATGATTATAATGATGATGATGCTAATGATGCTGTTGTTTAGTTCTTGCTCTCTGTGCAGAGCTCTGGCCAGATGTGATGTTGTGAATTGATTGCATGGCTGCTTTGTGCTTTGGAATTCCAGTAGTTTGTATATCAGTAGTTTTGTAGCCTGTATTCACTCAGATGCATGACAGGGTTTAAAGTTTAAAGTACGATGGTGAGATAATATAGTGCTCATTAATGTGATTATAAACCTGCTTTCCATCATTGCATCCAGCTCAGGCTCTACACACTGTTTATACAGAGCCAAAGACTAACTGCATAATCAGCTTAAAGTTTATTAAGAGCGGTGTTAATGTCAGTACAGTCGGAAATCTGTCAGATTTTTTTTTACCAAAATATCTTCCAAATGTTTTCAAACTTAGTTTGAGATGCAATCAAAGTGCAATCACTTTTATAAACACCAAGTGTGTTAACGCGAGTACAGAATGTTTTGTAAAAAAAAAAAAAAAAAAAGTGTTAAGTAGTTAAAAGTGTTGATTTATCTTATATATGTATATAGAGACGTTTGAGACACATTATAGTGTAAATGTATAGAGAATCACCTGATATGCTTATCAAGCAGTTTGTGTTTGTGCACCGCAACAGACAATAAAGCAGCTAAGCCGAGGGAACGGATTTGGAGAGCAGAACACGAGCATGAGCCAAGACCTCAAGACAGGGTTCTTACTGCAGACGTCCATGTTCAGATAAATCTGTGATATTGCCCAGCTGTCCTGCAAAACATACAGAGGCATTTCATCTGCTGCCCAAAGGTCATGACAAGCTGTTATGAGGAAAACATGGAAAAGGCTGAGGGAAAAGGATGGATGATGCTGAGATGAAGGCGACGTACCCCCGTACGCCACTCCCTTCCCTCTAAAGCCTGTAGGGAGCGGGGCTCCACACCGCCCCCAGATCTGCCATTTTTCCCAGGCCATGTTCTCACACTGCTTAGGTTTATTTTTGCCAGAGTGAGTCAGAGCCTTGTTCAGAAATACTGGACGCTCTCTTGGGACCTTAGCGGGCCATGTTGTGCTTGTCTCCTCTTGGACAGCCAACTCTGACTTTCTTTAATCAGCCTGGGGATGAAAACGGGTGTACGAACATCACACATCACACATCCACCAGCAACTTCCTCTACTAATAGTTTTTCGCAGAAGAGTAGTGTTACAATGTCTTGCCAAACTAACACATCCGCACTTGTGTGTGTGTGTGTGTGTTTAAGTAGAGTGCCCCCTCTGTAGAAAACCACAGCACACACACACACACACACACACACACAGGCTTTTGTTTAATGATGCTGTTCATGTTCTGCACCTGGGCTTTCTTCTTTTGATCTTCCCAAGTCTTATGGATCAGATTCGACCTGTCCGCTGCATGACTCATGTCTTACTTCACTGAAGTCTCTTTCCCACGTTGATCTCGTTGTCTTAGGACCATATGTTAGCCATGTGCAGCTCATGACGTCAGGGGCTCAGGTTCCGTCTCCTGGATCTTTAATTACGTACTTAAAATAAAAAAATAAAAAATAAGCAAGGGGGAAAAATGATATGTAATGTAAATAAACATAACTGTAGGTAATGTGCTTTGGATTAAGTGTATTAATAGGATGAATGATCAGCTAGTTTTAGTTTTACCGAGTTAATAGATAATTTTGACTGGTTAGGGTTGTGTATTAAATTTATTCATAAAGTTTACATGCAGGGCTGAAACATTCCAAGAATAAAATCTGTAATCTCCAAAGTCTCCAAAAAAACTTTTAAGATTTTAAAAAGCTGGTTTGAAACACAGATCCACTCGTGTCTGTCTGGCATTCCTGTTTTTCAGACTATTTTGGTTTTGGAACGTCCCAGAGCCAGACGTCATTTCACCGAACACTTAATGGCTGAACAGCAAATAGATTTTGTTAATGAATTGACAAAGTGATCATTTCTGTCATTTCAATTGAAGCCATATGTATAATCATTAATCGTGTGTTATCCTTTCTTTTGTTTACATATTTATTTTGTGATTTGCTTATCAGTCATTTGTTTTTCTGCCCCTCCCCCGCCTGAAGCATTGCATTTGTTTGTTTGTGTTGATAATTTAATATTCAATAAAAAGATATTAGCAAAAAAAAAACAGTCATGTGTAACTGTAATTTAAATGTATTGTGTGTGTGTGTGTGTGTTCCTGTCTAGTTCTGCAGCTCAGACTCCAGCAGAGACGCACACGGGAGCAGCTCGTGGACCAGGGCATTATGCCTCGTGAGTATCAGAATATCAGAAAAACTCTGAATAAATAATTTATCTCTTACAAAATGAACAGCATCAAGACTAACGAGAGCAAAGCGTTAAACAATGATCTTAACCTCTAAAGAAGTTATCAGTTACACCACCTGATTTCAACCTCATTAAGATCCCCTTATACATCCAGGTTAAAACATCCAGCAGATGTTCTGAAGGTCACATGCACATACGTTAAACACGGCAGCGGGTCGTCTGAGTTCACTCCCGATGCGCCTCGAGGCAGATTGTAACATGATGCATGTATCTGGATCTGGATCTACGTTAGGTTAGTGCTCCAGATATTCATTTGTTTTTGAGTTTAAAACGGAAGTGGGCGTGGCCCAAACAGGAAGCAATTTGCAGACGAGAGCTTTAATAAGCTCCTGAACCAGACGCCCTGTGGAACTTTCCAGCAAGCTTTCACAGATTATCTCTTTTCTGTAATGTGACTGAGTAAATCAAGGTCACTCTGTTTCATCCCTCTTTTTTAATCAGACTGGATGCAGCGTTCGGATCTGATACCTTCCAGAAAGATCAGACAATGTAGCTGGAGTGTATTTAAAGAAGTCTTAAAATAACACACATATGGCTGTATTATTAGTTATTATTGTTAAAATATATCATGTTTTTGTGTGTGTGCGTGTGTGTGTGTGTGTGTGTGTGATCTCAGTACGGAGATGCTGTACCGTGCTCAGAGTGTATTCTGTGTGAACTGTGCGGAGCAGTTACTCAAAAACAAAAAAGGTCATCTATAAACATACTGTACAGATATATCTACACATGTATATAAAGTACAAAGAAAATCAGTGTTTAGTGAAACTGCCTTCACATTGGATTCGAGTGCTAATCCGTGGACATGTGCTGATCTACAGTGGCATGACTGATGTCCGTGTGATCTTGCACGGCTCTCAGGCTGGTTATCTTGTGAATGACAAATCTCAGGCTGTTCTGCGCTGTGTTGTGCACCAAACCTCCTGCTGCGTGAAGTCAGACCGCCAGGAACAATACCGCCGATTTCTGTTTAGTACTGTAGAACAAGGGCGCTTTTCTTTTTTTTTCTCGCAGTTCGAGTCGAGGTTGCGGAAATGGGTCTTTGCTGGTTTAGTAGAATGAGTAACACAAAGCCACTAAAGAGAGGATGAGTAAAGTTTGTCTTGCTAAATCAAAGACTCAGCTCTCCTGTGATGAATGGATAAAACAGTCACTTCCTGTTCACCCGACCGGCAAACGCATGGTGAAAAATCAGTTAACCGACCATATGGGGAAAAAAACACACATCTAGACAACTTTCATCTCGCTCTGTCTAGCAGAATGCTGACTGGTTTCAATTGTGGAGATAAGATCAGTGTGTTAGGTCCCGACAGGAGATTAACAGGATAAAGAGAAAACGCTATGATTTTGTCAGAATTGCCTCTTAGAAACGACAACCAGCACGAAGAACAGCCTGACTGCAGTGTGTAGCATCTGACGTACTTTTAGAATGATATTTGATGCATTTCTCGTTTCAGCACTGAAGACTCCTGCTGCTTTTCATGGACAGATACGAAGTCTTGAGAGAGCCAGGGTGAGTCACACACACTCCATAAATAATATGCAAGAAATACAGCATTGAGAAAGTGAACTTTAATGATGCACAGTTGGTTTGAAGGCAAAAGGGCAAAAGAGCAAAAGAGCGGCTTAACTAAATGTCTAACCATAGGTTTTTTCATTTCTCTTCCACCTCAATATCACCAGACTGAGAATTTCCTGAAGCACAAGATCAGTAGTAGACCTGAGCGTTCAGAGCTGGTCCGCATGCACATCCTTCAAGGTAACCAAACTGTCATCAGGGTTCTGATCAAGAGATCACTTTTTTTTTTTTTCAAACCCGAGTTTGTGTTGCAGAGCCGTGATCTCCTTTATATATGCTTCAGAGACCCAGGCCGAGCCCTCACTGCAGGCCACACAGATGAAGCTCAAGCGAGCTCGTCTGGCTGATGACCTCAATGAGAAGATTGCGCTACGGCCTGGTCCAATGGAGCTGGTAGAGAAGAACATCCTGCCTGTAGAATCCAGTGTGAAGGAGACCAGCAGTGGTAAGTGCTGTAGCTTGTAAGCATTTCTGTAGCTCTGAATACACTGCCTGGCCAACAAACAAGCAAGTCACCCTTTCAGAAGGGTCAAGTTATTGGCCTGTGTCGAGCAACGAAAATAGCTGAAGTTGAGTTAAGACCTGCCCACTGTACAAACCTCTGGAGGCAGCGTTATGGTCTGGGTTTGCTTCAGTTGCTCAGGTCTAGGCTCAGCAACATTATGTGGCAATAGAGCGGTACCTCGGCAAACGAGTTTAATCCGCTCCGGAGGCGACTTCTTAGGGTGAAATAATGTAAATACAGATAATCCGTTCCAGCCACCCAACAATATTACCAATATTATCAATTTCCAACACTATAATTATATTTTTGCGTATAAAAACGATCAAAACATTTAGAAAAGACATGTAAATGAAGTAAAATATGAAATAAATACATATTAAACATCATTTAACCTTAATTTATGATTCCCCTTGGCACCGGCTGCTTTAAAAAAAAAACATGGGAGCATGAAGAATCATTTTCACACATGTACTAGACACCACAGTGTGTGTAATCAAACTAAATACTGGAGTGTGACATATTTTTGGCCCAGGCCGTGTATATAATATAATATAAATAGTGTGGTGTTGTCTTTTGGCACAGAAAGTGAAACAAGTGTCCAGAAGCCTGCGGATGTGTATAACTTTACCAAGGACAGCAGAGAAGCTCGGTCTCCAGACGGTCCGGGCAGTCAGGAGTCTCAGTGCTCAGTCCCATCACCCAGAGAGGCCAGGCTGCCGGAGATCTCCTCCGCGACTCTGACCGCAGGCTCCAACCTACAGGTGAAAGTCATTATTAATGCTCCAGGAGAGATTGCAGACTTTGGTGTTTTCCACAGAGGAGATTAAACAAGAGTTTCACATAGACCACATTGGAAAGCCAGGATAAGAGTGCTGATAAGGAACTGACCACCGATTTGCCATAATGCTACTTTGAAAAAGCTCTCCATCATTGCACTATAACTAATGGAAGCATGTCTGCTCTGTTACTGGCTCCCATCCAGTCTGTCCTCTCTCGCTCTCGTTTTTTTTTTTTTTAGTGGATGCTTTTTTTTTGTACTTTCTCCTCTCTTGTGTTTGAAGTCATGTGGTTTGTGTCTGTCTTTATCTCGGCCCTGTCCACCTACGACCCAGAGCTCAGAGTTACTCAGTCAGGCATCAGCAGAGGATCAGACAAACACTCAGCACATACCTCCTGCTCAGCCGGTCTCCACCACCACCACCACCTCCGCACCCCCCATCAAATCAGGTCTTACTCTTGTGAAGGTGAGTGAAATTTTGGGGTGATCTCATTTCCTGCAAGTGTTCTCGGTCAAATGGGCGGTGACTCAACGAGGTCTGGCTGTCAGCGTGTAACAGATTGCTGAATTGTGTCGGTAAAAAAAACAGAAGTTATGTACGACATTAAATCATATCTAATCAGATTGTTTCCCCGTCACAGCTACCTTATGCCAAAACCAAGCCTGAAAAACTTAATTAAACGAGCGAACAGACGAAGCAGCAGCTGTCTCCTGTCTTCCGTTTAACTTTTATTACGCACACAAAAGACCTGATGGAAGTCTAATCCCACAAACTGAACTCAGGGCAGTGCATTTATCATAATCTGCACCCTCGAAGCACGCTCCACATTTTTGTCCCAAGCGTTGTCCTTCCCGTTTAGGGAGTGTGCCTGGATCCCAGCATCTGTGCTCATACAAGCAAACCTGAAATGATATTCTTACAGCTCACTGGCTTTCAGCTCTCCCCCTCAGATGCCAGACCCTTTTTCGTGTATATCCTGTAGTTGAACATTTTAAAACAATGAGGGTCATGTCCTCTTCCAGGCATCCTGTTTCCCCATCCTGCCATTCTAGACAGATGTTGACTTTCAGCCTTATATCTATCCGCTAGTGAGGGTGAAATGTCATCAAGTGGTTTTTCGTTTCAATTAAGGCCGGCAGTTCTGTGTGCACCGGAAGTTAATTATTCATATACCATATATAGTTGACTTCGAAAGTATTGGGACAGCATGGCCAATTAAGGTTAAGGCTTTGGACGGCCAACCAGAAGGTCCCAGGTTCAAACCCCAGTATCACCATGCTACCACTGTTTGACCCTTGAGCAAGACCCTTAACCCTCAACTGGTCTGACATGTAATGAGTTAAATCTAAGTCATTTTGGAAAAGGGTGTCTGCTAAATGCTGTGAATGTAAAAAAATATATATAAATGCATGATGAAGTTTCTCCAATTTAGATCCGATGATGATTATATATGATTATTCTGTAATATTTCTGTAGACTTTTGAATTCATTCTGTTATTTCAATCATGAGTTACATCATTTATAAATATTTCCAGAAGCATCCGTGCATGCCCAAGCCATATAACGCTGCTCTCTCTCTCTCTCTCTCTCTCTCTCTCTCTCTCTCTCTCTCTTTCTCTCTGGTCTTCATGTTGGTTTATCCATTTTATCACCAAATGCAGACTTTGTGGTCAAAACTCAGAGCTCAGTCAAAGAGCAGCCATTCAGAGCTATTAATTGTTCAATCAGTCGATCTAACACACACACACACACACACACACACACACACACACACACACCTGGACGGCAGGAAACACCTGTTCCAATGTTCCTGATGAAGTTTCAGATTTAAATAGCAGGAAATGAGCGTTGAAATTCAGCTCTATTGTCTCATCTATTCTGTATCTGTCCTCAGTGTAGAGCGACAGCAAAAGCAATGGCCTTTGTCTCCTCTTCCCTCGTTTCAGCAAACTCAACCCAAGCTTCCCGGTGAAAAAAGCCGCAGCAAAAAGAGCAAAGAGCCCAAGCCGAGGGTAAAGAAGCTCAAATACCACCTGTATGTTCCGCCAGACCAAAAACAGGAGCCCAGCGAGGCCCCCATGGACTCGACCTACGCCCGGTTGCTTCAGCAGCAGCAACAGTTTCTCCACCTGCAGATCCTCAGCCAGCAGCAACAGCACTACAGCTACCAGGCCATTCTACCTGCACCTGCACCTGCACCTTTCAGGTGTGTGATTACAACTCACTTGTTTACAAAAACACCCTAACACCCTCCAGCTCGCCAGCGTCCATGCCTAATGCCCCGTGCAGCATGTTTTATAACGGTCAGGTGAGACTGGTGATTATTTAAAGCTTATGTATAAAGTCAATGTATGCTGCCTATTAATTTTAGAAATAGAATCATTTCATGACGTTATGTTGGTGGTACAATTGGACCAGAACGCATTTGTTATCGGGCTGTCCAGAACCGTCACACAAAACCCAGCCTGCTGTCATGTGACTGAACTCTAAAGATCTGAATGTTTAACAGTAACAGACAGTGTAATGTTTAACTTTACCTCCTTTGCATAGTGCCAGGTTGCTCAGGCAAAACGCCAAGTAGTCAAAAATCTTTTTAATTATTAATAATGTTAACGTTTCCGTTACTTGGTTTGATCTGTGATCTTTAAGTTCATCTCAACTCTGGCATTGAGGGTCTTGATGTTCTGAATAACTGTCTCTACATGGCTTAGCCTCACCTTTTAGCCTGAGCTTAGAGAACGTGTCAGAGCACGGCACTTCCTCACATTCTTGTGCTCCCTGACCCGTGTTCATGCCAGACAAACTCCTGCTGCGATTGCCCGTAACAAAGCTTGTTGATTGTAATAGAACACAGGAAGTTCCGATTTAATCAACCTCCTGGGATTCACGTGTTTTTCTCCTGTGTGTATGACAGGCCTTTGCCTACGGTTCAGAGCAGCTGTTCTAACGTGGCCGTGGGAAACAACCAAGCTCCACCTGTAGTGTCCCTGCCCAGTGCTACCCCTGGACTCGGCACCAACAGCGTGAACAACCGCAAGCCTGGTCCTCTGCCTGCTAACTTAGACGAGATGAAGGTGTGTGATATTGTATGGTGTAGAGCCTTCTGTGTGATGTACAGAGGTGCTTGTTTACAGGCGGTATTTTCAGATATGATACAGACGAGATAAACAAAGCAACTGACTTAGATTCAAGTTGACCATTTTGTGAGTGGCAGCCAATGTGTGAATGATGAAAGTAGAAGCTGATCATGCGTATGTTGTGAGTGGAAGCTTATAATGTACTATATATGTTGTGAGTGGCAGCCAATGTGTGTATGTTGAGTAGCAACATGTGCTATGGCTTTATAGTGCGCATGTTGTGAGTGGCAGCCGATGCTGTGTATGTTGTGAAAGGCAATATTAGAATTAGTAGTGTGTATGTTGTGATTGGCAGCTGTTTTTTTGTGAGTGGCAGCTGGTGCATTTACTGTGGGTGATGACTTTATAGTGCATATGCTGTGAGTGGCATATGATAGTGTGTATGTTGTGAATGGCAGCTTATATTGTGTATGTTTGAGTAGCAGCTCACAACTGTGAGAATAAACAATGGTGCTTATTCTGTGAGTGATGGCTTTATAGTGCATATGCTATGAGTGGCAGCAGATATTGTGTATGTTGTGAGTGGCAGCCAATGGTGCATCTGTGGCAGCCCATTGGTGCGCACATTGTTAGTGGCAGCAGATGGTGCATGCGTTATGAGGGGCAGCTGATGATGTGTATGTTGTGAGTGGCAGCCAATGGTGTGTATGTTGTGAGTGGCAGCCGATGATGTGTATGTTGTGAGTGGCAGCCGATGGTGTGTATGTTGTGAGTGGCAGCCGATGTTGTGTATGTTGTGAGTGGCAGCTCATGTTGTGTATGTTGTGAGTGGCAGCTGATGTTGTGTATGTTGTGAGCGGTAGCTGATGATGTGTATGTTGTGAGAAGCAGCTGATGTTGTGTGTGTTGTGAGTGGCAGCTGATGATGTGTATGTTGTGAGCAGCAGCTGATGATGTGTATGTTGTGAGCGGCAGCTGATGTTGTGTATGTTGTGAGCGGTAGGTGATGATGTGTATGTTGTGAGAAGCAGCTGATGTTGTGCGTGTTGTGAGCGGCAGCTGATGATGTGTATGTTGTGAGAGGCAGCTGATGTTATGCGTGTTGTGAGCGGCAGCTGATGATGTGTATGTTGTGAGCGGCAGCTGATGATGTGTATGTTGTGAGCGGCAGCTGATGTTGTGTATGTTGTGAG
>JAOVVA010000030.1:11567215-11577714 GCA_028565275.1 Leiocassis micropogon | reverse complement strand
TCTCTCTCTCTCTCTTGGTTTCTTTCCCTCTGTCTCTCCCTCCCTCTCGCACGTGCTTTATGATGAGAGCATTGTTCTGCTACACTGTAACTGCTGCCGTCTGGAGTGACTCATGCCACACTGCACTGCATGCTGCTCTCAGTCCATGATGGCAGGAATAGAGGAGAAGCGCCATGCTACCTCCTGGTGCTCTGGTTTACTCCTAATATTTTCTTTTGGGTTTGATACGATTGCAATGAAACCTAACGAAACTGCTGAAATAAACCAAATGAATGAAACATTAAAATTTTCAACCATGCTTTGTTTTTTTTTGTTTTTTAACGGATCTTTCATGTTGTATATAAGGGAACTCATCTTGATTAGAAAGGCTGCTTGCAATTGTGCCATATTTACTTACATCACAAGTTAAGAACATGATTTTATAAACAAAAACAAGTTAAAACTTGGTCTTTTTTTTTTTAAAGGTCAGAGTCATGTAGTAAAGCTTTACTGTGTATTATTAGTGTGCATCACTCCAGGTGGCATCATTTCAGAACCCTGTGTAGAAAAGTCTTTTCCAATCATGACATTTCTTCCTCTCAACCACCAGTTCAGTCAATGAAATAAAGCCACAATTGGGGATTTGTTCAGCAAACAGTTTTGCAAAACTGTCATAGAGGTTCTGCTCTCTTGATGGCTGTGACATTCAGCTGTCATATGTGTGCATAAACAGAACAGCACTGATCTGATTTAATCTCTGATCGTGGCTTTTTGTGGTGTGGTGAATGGGGAGGATCTTTTTTTTTTTTGTATAAGTACATTACAACAGGTTAAAAGGTGAAAGGTCAGGGTTACATGGCTGAACAAGATCAAATACAATATGTGTAGTTGTTTCTTTAAACAAATACTAGGATCCATAAATTAGATACATTGCAAAAGAAGGACATGGTTTACAAACTCGGTTCATCTCTTTTTCATAGGTATTTGCTCAGTATGTACTTTAAAACGTTTAAAACAATTTAAATGAAATATAACAACAGGTTGTTGTTTGAATGTCTTTTTTTTCACTTTTCTCTACTTCTTTTGCTTGATGCTTTTCACCACATTATCTCAGTATTACTTAATTGTGAACCCCCCCCCCCCCCCCCCCAAGTGCTGTGATTTTTGGCTTTCTGCTACTATGCTGGCCTATCTGCCTTCAGCATCCCTCCTTTTTTAGTAACTACTATTAGTAACCTAATCAGTTGGATTCATTTGTGCGTATGGGGTTTTAAGGCTTGAATGTTGTGTCAGTTGGGATGTGGTGAGCCCAGGCTGTGCTTGCTGAGCAGAATCTTTTGAATATGTGGGTAAAACAGTAAGCTTATTAAAGGGTGTTTTTTCCCTGAGTTGTATTGTATGATTAGTTGATGTTTTATCATTTGTTGCTAATTTTCACAATTATGTTGTACTGTCATCTGTGTCTATATTTTATTGAATGTGCTGAGGGACAGTTAGTTCTTTAATATTTTCCCTAGACACTTGTATGTGGAATAAATAATGGAAACTGCAGCAATACAATAGTCTTGAATGTTCTTTTGTTGTTGTTGCTGTAATACATTCTACAACATGTACTATATGAAAGCAGCCAGTGAACAGAGAGTGAATGTACTGTGTATTCATAGCTAAATACAGACTGAAATTCTTAAATAGCAAATTATTTAGAGCTTGTTAAGAAAATATTTTTTTCTGCTTAAACTACTGTATGTGTTTATCTCCTTGCAGAACTCAGATAATTAAAGGTTTAAAACAGTTGTTATTCCTAACTAAATGTAAACTTTACTAGTACAACAGAAAGACAGACTTTTAAGAAAAATATGTTTAAATGGGTCTTTCAACTCTAGATTATAATTTAGGATGCAGGTCTGTTCCTGTACTGTTCGACAGATTACCTGTACCTTATCTGTGGAACCTCATAAGTGCTGAAAGTGTTCATAATTGCAAGATTCCCAGTGGCCTTCATGACGTAATTAGACTGATTTGTTTGAGTGCTAAAATATTATAAGCACATACAGTATCTGGACAGTGGAGATGGTGGAAAAATCAATTCAGTTACATTTTACCATTCGTTTTTTTTTTATGTATATATATTATATGTATGTGTGTATATGTATATGTGTATATATATATATCTATCTATCTATATATACATATATACATATATACATATAGATATATATAGGATTGGAATATTTACAAAATAGTGATACTAACAATCGAATCGGCACCTAGGTATTGTGATGTTGTATCGCTGGTCTCTGGTGATTCCCATCCCTACTGGAAATAAAAAGTTTAAGGATACCTATACTTAATGTTTAAGGACACCTCCCATTATAAATAAAGTTAGCTGAGAAATTAAACAAATAAACAACTTTACGGTTCTTAAATATTTCTTTAAAATAGTTACCCCAAAGTGTGTCTGTTAATGCTCCAGCTGAAATACTCTTGAGATAATGCATTTTTTCATAAATCAATCTCCCTCCACTGCTGTCCTCTTACAAACGTTTCAGTGTCTATGTAAATAAGATGTTAGAAATATCCCCGCTATGGGACGAAAAAAGGTATATCTTATAAGCCTCTTCATGCTCCACCGTGGCTCTCCAGGGAACAGCAGAGCTGAGCAACAAGTCAGGACCTCCTCATCCAGCATCAGTGGCTGACATCTACCCCAAAGCCACACTGTGGAATGATCAAACAAATACACACACACACACACAATAGAGCTACATCTCAGACCCTACAGGCCTCACTGAGCATGTTATCCATGACAGCACAATAGAAGAGCACTGAGCAGTATGGTTTGCTTTAAATTGATTGCCACGAGAGAGCCTCTTCTGTCTAAAAAGAACATGTTAGTAGGACTGAGGTTTGCAAAACTGCATCTGAACAAAGCAGAAGATTTCTGGAACAATGGCGTATGGAGAGATGAGACCCAAGTAGAGTTGTTTGGCCATTAATGCCCAGCTTGTTGAAGGTCTTCCTGATCTCTCGTTGTTTTCCAGTGATGTTCTTCCACTCTTGAAGCACGCGTGCCACTCAAAACACCTCGGATGACTCATCGAAGCCGGAAACTTGTTGAATCACGTCAAATGTGTCTGTGGCAGATTTGTCCAGTTTAATGCAGAATTTCATGTCCGCTTTTTGTCCTAACTTGCTGTCCATGATGAAATAGCAGATGTGGTAACGCACATGGTCAGAATAGCATCAGTTGCACAGCATCTGATGTACACAGGACGATGTCTTTTGGCACGCTGACTTATGAAGCTCGGCGCTTCCTGTGACTGAGAGTGCAGCCTAGTGCTGCCATCTGTTGGCGTGTTACAAAACTCATTAAAAAAATCGCAGCAACCAAGTTTCTCGCTGACTCACTCATTCTTCCTAAAGATGGCGCTGTGTTTCGATGACGTCATGTTTCAATCAATATATTCAGAATCCATTCAATATATTCAGACTTTTCATTCAATATATATAGAGTTTTCATTCGATTCTCTCATGAATATTTTCCTAAACGGCTTGCCATAAATATATTTATTTATTTATTTATTTATTTATACATTTTTCTAAAAATTTGTTGACACCACCTCGTAATCTCAGTAAATTATCCTAAAAATAAAACATTTCTGATTTTGAGATATTTATCCTGTACTTAGTTTTTATTAGTCTGTTTGAAATAGTGAGATAGACAGTGCTCTATTTATATATTTAAATGGTAGAGGTTTGTGATAGAACTATTTAGTATTGGACAAGAATTATGTTCATTGTTCATCGTCTTTTATTTTGGAGTCTCTGAAGAAAACCCGGAAGTCTTTCCAGTCCAGTAGGTGGCAGTATAAGTTGGCTTCCAGCCGCCAAAAGCGAAAAAGATCCTAGGGAAGGTGACCTGGAAAATATATAGTAGCCTAATTAATTATTATCAGAATTAATTATAAAACAGGCTTAGTGGATAGAATATAATTTATTTTTTTCCCTTTTTGAGTTTTAATTCGTTTGTTTATTCTGCCAATCTGATGCTCAACACTGCTGTCCAGCAGGTGGCGGTAATGCACCTATAAGTTGGCTGCCAGCCGCCAAAACAAAAACAAAGAAGAAAAAAAAAAAAAACAACAAAGAAGAAAGAAACCCGGAAGTGGTTTTCCGGAAGAACGATGTTTGCGTTGTATAGATCATGGAGGAATAATGTTCCCGTGGATAATGCAGGAGGCTAGTGAAAATGTTTACTAGCGATTGTCGGTTTCTGTAACACAAACCCGTGCAGAAAGCAACAAATAGCAGAAACAATAATAACAACAATACGCTATTGTGTGATGAAACGATGCCGCTGGGGTTGAAGCCGTGTTGTGCGGTGTGCAAGACGAACTCGTCGTCGATGTGGAAAAAGGGAAACCAGGGAGAAATCCTCTGTAACAACTGCACAGCTAAAAGCACCGTGACAGGAGCGTCAGGACTGGCGGTGTCCTCCAGCACGCAGCAGAGTAATGGCGGGGGGAAACAGGTTCGTGCTCTGTAATGCTGTTCACATATATAAACACTTCTTTACACCTCAGATCCGTTATATATGTATATGCACCATTGAATTATGGGTAATTGCATTCAAAACTGGTTAAACAGAACATCCAGAAGCGTCTGGACATATTTCATATAAAACAATTGCATTTCATAGATGAAATGCGGGCCTGCACAGATATGTACAGAGTAAAATAAAAAAACTTTATGCTCAAGATTACTGTCTCCCCAGTCACTACTGTGCAGGTGTGAACATGTTACATCAGTTCATTTGTAACTGCGGTGCGAGCAAAAATGGATGCCCTGCTTGTGATTTGCACAAAAGAAAAACAGTGTGCAGTGATTAGTGTTTTTTTTTTTTTTTTGTGGTCTGAGGGTGTACCTGGAAACAACTCATGGAAGAGCATGAACAGAAGCGTTCTATTACTCTAAGGAAGGTGAAAGAATCATACCTGATGACGAGACACGGAGTCATCACTACGGAACGGAAACATCCTCAATCGCTGATGGAGAAAAAGTTCAAAAGTCGACCATCAGCTGGGAAATTCTTCAATACTTACGGTTTTCTGGGATTCTCGAGGGCCAGTATTGGAACATTATCAGGAAAAAGGTTCAACGATCAACATCGCTCGTTACAGTGAGACGCTTATTAAAGAGCTGAAGCATAACTTCGGATTAAACACAGAGGACTGATATCCGAGGGCGTTGTGATCTTTCATGACGATGCATGTTTACACACTTCTCTGGACACACTGCAGAAACTTGGTTTTGAGGTGTTAAAGCGTCCTCCGTACAGTCCTGCTCTCGCTCCTTCAGACTTTCATCTGATTGGTCGCCTGAAAGCAGCCTTACAAGGGAGAAGATTCACTTCTGATGAAGAAATGAAGACAACAGTACGTTCGTGGCTTGCAGCTCAGCTTTTATTTTAAAATGAGGGAATACGAAAGTTTGTTGACTGATTGGACAAAGTAATGAAAGGCAAGGAGATCATGTCGAAAAATTATGCATTTGTGTTTTCTAAAAGTTAATTAAAAATTCTACAGCCAGAGTGAGAATCCTTTGTGTTAACTTCATAGTTGTAGGATAAAATCTATGAACCAAAATTCATTATGTTTTTGAGGAAGAAATCTTTTGCTGTTAATACATTATTAATAAGTTGTTAACATGATGTTTTCAACAGCACAAATGCAGCTTCTAAAAAGCCCAGTTTGTGACTGTTATCCAAAATATGAGGGCTGTACTGAAAGTAATGCAAAAGATGACACAACTTTTTCAAATTAACAGGCATACTCTACCAGTCAAAAGTTTGGATGCACCTTCTAATTCAATGTTTTTGTGACTTTTTTTTTTTTTTACATTTTAGAGATTTTAAAACTATGAAATATATCATAACATTTAGGGAATTAAGTAACAACAACAACAACAACAGTCAGTTATTTTAAGACTCGAATGTCAGCAGATCTGGAATAGTTCTTGCAAGAACAGGATTGTGTCAAGTGCATTTGCAAAATCCATCAAGCACCATGATGAAACCGGCTCTCATGAAGACCTTCCCAGGAAAGCAAGACCAAAAATTACCTCTGCTGCAGAGGAGAAGTTCATTTGGAGTTACCACCGGGTTTTGAAGATGGTGCAAATGGATACCTTGTGTATAGTACCTTTGTGTAGAGGAAGAGTTCCTCTACTAACATGTGCAATGTTGACCAATATCAGTTAATAATAGAAAAAAGTTATGCCCACTTTTGCAGTACAGCGCTCGCATTATTATTTTAATGGTAGAAAGGGCTATTTCAAGATTCCTAGATGTTTGTCACCCTTAGATTGACCTACAATCTGGTTTCTTTGAAAGCCAGAAGCAGTGCATATGATTTCTTTGGACTTTTCTTTCTAGACATGCTCAGGAGAAAATAATTATTGAAACATCATATTTACAACAAATGTTTTTTTTATTTTATTTTTTACTTAAAACTATGCGTCTGCTTACTTCTTGCATGTTTGCATACATTATACACAATGCAACAGGAGTATACAGAAACTGTTTAGCACCATTATCGCCTAACTGTGCTTAATAACAAAATTGCTAGTGAATCATGCAATAATTGAATGATTGGACTATACAGGCAGCCTGCAAGGTGAAAATGAACCTGTAAACTATCATTCATTTAAAAATCATGAAACAGACAGAGTCAACACTGTTTTCACAAGACACAAAACACTTGGATCTTAAAATTACTCACAAAAAAACTGATCTCTAAAGGTTGTCTGAGTTTGGTTCAGGTGCAGGCTGTTTTATATTCTCACTTAGCTGAAACTGACTAAGTATTAATAGGCCCTAAGATTAGTTTAAAAAAATATATTAGTTCATTGCACATTTTAATTTATTTAAACTTAAAATATCTGTTTTATATCCTGGTGTCCAAACAGTCTAAACAGGAAATCCACCGGCGGTCAGCCCGATTAAGAAGCACCAAGTACAAGGCGCCGGCGTCTGAGAAGAAAGTTTCATCAAAAGGAAAAGGAAGACGGCATATTTTTAAACTTAAAAACGTAAGCACTGGTTAAGCTAAAATATTTTAAATATGTAAAAGTAAAATTTCAAGTCTATCAAATTTAAAGAGACATTTATGCTTTTCTTTTTCAGCCTATTAAAGCTCCTGAGTCTGTTTCCACCATAATCACATCAGAGTCGATCTTTTACAAGGTAAAAGTCATCCACTTTATTCTAATGAGATACAGAATGGATTGATCGTTCTAGGCCTCTAGTTCAATGGCTCTTTCTCTTCCATCAGGGTGTTTACTATCAGATAGGGGATGTGATAAAGGTGATAGACGAAGAGGATGGGAAACCTTATTTCGCACAGATCCGTGGCTTCATTCAGGACCAGTACTGCGAGAAAAGTGCTGCGTTAACATGGCTGATCCCTACACAGTCCAGTCCGAGAGATCACTTTGATCCTGGCACTTACATACTCGGTAAGTTCATGTACAGTATGGTATTCTTGTTCAGAGTTCCACTGGCAATAAATATAAGGATTAATATTTATTTTTAATTATACAGGTCCAGAAGAGGATTTGCCCAGAAAAATGGAGTACCTTGAATTTGTTTGCCACGCACCGTCGGAATATTTCAAGTCAAGAAGCTCACCATTTCCAACGATGCCCATTCGCCCAGAGAAAGGCTACATCTGGACCCATGTTGGACCTACGGCCACTGTGGCAATCAAGGAAACTGTTGGTTGTAATTAGATGGAGCTTTATAAACTGAAATAAATATACAAATATTGATTTAGGGGACATTATGTTCTTTATTATGTCAAACACAAAATGTTATTCCTCCTGACATTTATTCTGATGTTCCCGCTCAGTGTGATGACTACCATGTGACTCTTTCATAGTTAAGTTGTTCAGGTAACATTTCCTTAACACACATTATGGAAAGAGTAATTCCACGTTGTGATGGACAGTGAAGACCTCACCCCTGCCCAGTACTTTGCTAAATGATAAACAGTTGGACAGACTTTGGTGCTGGATGTACAAACAGAAACTAATAATTGTAAATAAAGCATTTGTTAAAAGAATTAATGATATTTCATTAAGTGCTGTTACATATGAGGTAAACATTATGTTGTTTGAGAATTTTTTATTTTTTTTAATAACTCATCCTGCCCTACCAAAACCTGCTCCTGATTCAAACATGGTAAGTCCAATTTAGTGATAACAAAAGCATTAAGTTTTTCCTTTTTTTTAATTTGCACACATTTATTTCTGCATCCTATGTATTAGAATAGCAACATGTCTAAAAATAGCTGCTATAGTGATATCTACATGACAATTAAATGTGAAGTTGGTGCCAGTCTTTACACCAGGCCATCCAGAGTTACTACATAATCAGAAATCCTGCTTCTAACTGCCCATGTGCCTAGCTGAAATATTTGTTTAATTAATTAATTAATTAATTAATAGGTAGGTAGGTATTCAGTATCTAGTATGTAACATTGTTAAAACATTTCTTAACTTAAGAAATACATTTGTACATCAAAAGAACAAAAGTCATTAACATTCCGATCATAACAAACAGAGGACTTCATATGGAGACCCAGAGACACATGGAGGATAGGACGCACATGTGGTCCAGTATAAGAAATAAGGAAATGCAACAAGGGGGCTGTTTTATTGTTGTGATTACAAAGGACGAGAGATGTAAAAGATAGAGGCATGGGAAAGTTTACACAATGCATGTAACCCCTAACAACCAATCAACTTACAATTGCGACTGCAAAGGAAACCGGAGCACCCGGGGAAAACCCATGAAGAACATTTAAACTCTCAACACAGAGACTGGAGGCACCGATCTAAACCTACAACCGTGGAGGTGTGAGGGAACAGCGCCGCCCACTACGCCACCATATCACCACGTTACATTTAAGGTACTTTGTGAGTTACTTTCACTATTATGCTTTAGTACTGTACATACAGTATATGAAATTAAATAGAGCAATAAAAATGGATATTTCTCCAGCAATCTACCTCCATTACAATAGCATTTTGTCTCAAATTCGTAAATAGTTATTTTTCCCTAAATTGTCATTTGTGTTAAAAATTGTCATTTGTGTATATGAAAAATGCATTAAGCTCTACTTTATGTGGATTCATAAAGTTTAAAAGTAAGCTATTGCTATAAAAGACGTTCTAGGTGTGAAAGAAGATATATATATATATATATATATATATATATATATCAGGAGATTTTTATCACCCAAATTCCACCTTTTCTGTAGAATGACCCACCTACAGTACAGCAACGGAGGTGTTCTAAGTCGGCCCGCTAGAGGGCAGTGTTTAGTGTTTGGGGTCCGTGTTAAAAAACTCGGCACAGCAGAAGAAAAGTCATCCGCATGCGCGGAAATACAAGTCGTAGTTAGCTCAGGAGCTAATAGTGGTTTTCTGGTTGTGGGGATTTAAATGAAAACGGCTTCACTTTATCCAGGTTTGAAAGCTGTAACCTAGTGTTATTCTCAGGAAAGCGCTGAACAACTTCATTAAAAAGTCATTACTGTACTTTCCTTTAAGAGACACTTGTACTTTTATATATTTAGATTTCTCCTTCTTATTCACCTCAGTCATGTATCTTTGTGGAAGGTGTGTTCTGTATCTGCAGTCGAGACTGTTGTGTGTCAAAGCCCAGCATGTTCACACGGTTGCTAAACTCTTCACTCTCCACAAAAGCCCGACTTCCATCCCGACAGCTCTGCTTCCTCACAGCAGCTCACAGGACTGTAAGGACAGGTGGAGATCATACAGGATCCGGAGCTTCAGCCATCAGAGCAGCAGAGACTCAACACTCAGCAGCACAGAGGAGAAAAACCCTGAACTTGGTTTAGTGCCATTAAAGATCTCTGAACTTCATCAGGTTTCCAGTGGAGCAGGACCAGTCCCTGCAGAACACATCTCCATCAGTATGTAGCTCTTCATCTGTGTCTTTATTCTGACTTTATTTCATTTCCTTACAGTCAGTACTGTCAGGTCCATAAGTCCAAGAGCACAAGTAATGTTACCATTCATTTCCAATTTCATACATGGGTTAAATGTGTAGATAGGTTTAAAGGTCTTGCTCAAGGTCTGGGGCTCGAACCATCAACCTTCCGATCAGTAACCCAGAGGCTTAACTGTTACTGAGCTACCACTTCCCCTACTTATCATGTATACAGGGTCGCTGGGGGCCTGGAGGCTATCCCAGGAGGCTTTAGGACACACCTGGATGGGGTCCAGGGTGCGCACACACATTTAGATTTGCATTACATTAATACCATTTCATAGATGTCCTTATCCAGAGCGACTGACATTTTTTAAAATATCATTATACAGTACATCTGAGCAGTTGAAGTTTAAGGGCCTTGCTCAAGGGCCCATCAATGGCAACTTGGTGGTGGTAGGATTTGAATCTGGGACCTTCCGATCAGTAGTCCAACCTCGTAACC
>JAOVVA010000030.1:11551774-11567115 GCA_028565275.1 Leiocassis micropogon | reverse complement strand
AGGGCCCATCAATGGCAACTTGGTGGTGGTAGGATTTGAATCTGGGACCTTCCGATCAGTAGTCCAACCTCGTAACCACTGAGCTACACCTTGTAGCAAGTGTAAATAAAACCATGTGACCCTTTAATTACAACTTTGATTAAAGGTTTGCAAATATTAATTACCACAATATTGTAGCTACAGCATATGAAAGAAAAATTGGCAGCCATAAAAGAACAAGCATTTAAAAAAAAACAACAGCATGTGCTTGTAGCGTGCACAGGTGAAACCATGTGGTTCCAAGCATCATTGTAACTGGGCAAAGAAGTGACTGGTTAAAGTTTTTTTTTTTTTTTTTATGTATAGAGCGTTTTAGTCTCTAGCGTAACTTAATAAACCATGTTTTGTTGACTTCTTAATCTTTAATCTTGTCTGCTGCACAGATTTGGATGCACTGTCCTGTCCGTCTCCGTTTGAAGAAATCAGTGATGAAGATGCCGTACAGATCTTTGTGCCTCCTAATCTTCCTCCCACCAGCATCACACTCAGAGATTATGTGGAGACGTCAGAGACCTTAAAAAACCTGGTTCACTTGGGTATGCTTCTCCTGCCATTCCCATTTATTTGGCTGATGTGAGCTCACATTTTATAAGAGTTTTTTTATTTATTTATTTTTTTTATAGGGGTTAATCTGTCAAAACTAGAGGAGCGACCTAATGTGGGCTCTATGCTGGTGAGACTGGACTTCCAAAAGGATGTGGTACCTCTGCTCTTTTTCTTAAAAGATCTTGGGGTTCAGGACGTTCAGCTGGGACCGATGCTCACTAAGAATCCCTTTGTTTTGACTGAGAGCTTGGAAAATCTCCAAACAAGGTCAGAGCTGATTGCATGTCTGTCATGCCTCAATTATTCTAGCCATAATGCATGATCATTGTGTATTTTGTGTATACAAATTTTTGTAATTTATGATTTATTTGTATGTTTTGTTGATCCTGGGCCACTTTTGTAAGCATGGCAGAAGTAATGCTGAACAATGTAAATTGGTTCTTTAAGAAAACCTTTAATCTTTTAGATTAAAATCTATTGCTAAAATAAATGAAGGAACGTAAGAGATGAAACACAATGGATTCCGTAACACTTGCGAAAATATATAGGAAAATAATCACTGATGCTGTGCATTACCGCCCAAAATTTGGTTTATAATTTTATAACCAGCATGTGCTACCTGTCCTACTTTATTTACTTATTAGGGCCCAAGCACTATAGGGTGCTAAAGGATTCTTTTTTTCCCCACCTTTTTAACATGCTCAAAAACACATGAAAATTGGCAGGCAGGTTGGAATCTGCTGCCATTAGGATGTTTAAGAGTCACGTGGGCCAAGGACCTCAGGGGCCCACACACAAGATTTTGCTGCAAAGCTCATACACACTTGCATGTATGCACATGAAACACGGTACACATTTAGAGCTCATTGAGCCGAACAACTTTCGCATGTCCTGGGCTCAGCTCAACAGGAGGTCAGTTATTTTGGGTCGTTCGTAAAAACGCACCCGATGGATTTTGATATGCTCCTCCTAGAGAATTTATACGATCGCCACCAAACCGGGACAATATGATCTAAAGACACTGAGGACGCAAAATTGTAGAGGGATTTTTTTCATCTCAAGTGGGTCAGCCGTGATAATGTCTTAAACTTGCGCTGAAAAGTGGTAACTTCATAGGCCTATTCTACACACGGACACATCACAAATGTTAACACATTGTGACCCACTCATCGTTGCTTGCAACTATATTTACAATTACTTAAATCATTACTATTACATTTTATTTTATGGAGCATCCTGCCGAATGGTAGTTTAAAAAGGTTCTGTTATCACTTAGAAACAATCTTTTTTTTAAAGGTAATAATAATAATAGTAATAATAAAGTTATTATTATTATTATTATTAAGCTTGTCCTTGGGCTATTCAAGTTGTTACCATAGAAACAATTATATACCAGGAAGAGAGCTTTCATTTGTTTTATTATTTTACTTGTTTTATGGTTTACATTATGACTGACACTACTGTCAATGCTGCAGTTATAGAAAATTAATCAACACCTCCTCACTAATTTGATTCCTAAAAGGTGGTGGTGTATTTTAGACAATAAGCAGCTCTCTCTAGCAGACAATATGTAAAGCACTACTATTTACTGTTTTGTATTCAAGTAGGTTATAGTTTTGACAAATACTTTGTAATAGATTTAAGCCAAGAATAATTTTTAAAAAATGCATAAGTATAGTGATTTGATTATACTAAAGAACTGAACAAGGCACTAGTTTCTGCTGATACCTTTTTAAAAAAATTATTATGATTAAAAAATAATGTAATAACAGAGACAGGCTGACTAAGCTGAGACTGTCAGTAATACTACCAAGTTTTAAAGACACGTCATTTCACATCCAGTCCTAAACTGTTTGTAACAAGCTTATTTTCTATATTTTTGCTTAGTAGAATGGTATTGTGATACAATTATTTCACATAAGGTGCTGTTGGTTTGATGCCTATTTATAACATAGGTTGAAAACTGTAACAAATTTTTCATGACCTATCAGTGACTTTACTGCTTCTGTTAAAGGGTTTCATATTTAAAGTCAAAGAAATTCAGTTCAGAGGCTGTTGCTGTGATGGTGAGCAAAGCTCCATATTTACTGAACTTCAGTGTGAAAAGGTTGGACAACCGTCTGGGATTTTTCCAGCAGCAGCTGGGCCTCAGTGCTCACAAGGTAAGGACTGTTTTTGTTTTGCAGAGACTAAAATAATAGTAAAAAAAAATACTGAAACATCTGTATCACACACATTTGTTAATTTTTTAGTTTTGACTTGGAAAATAAAAGCTGTATTTTATATGTGCATGTAAATGTTTTGTATTTTCAGACCCGAGATGTTGTGATGCGTCTACCTAGGTTACTGTGTGGCAGTTTGGAGCCTGTAAAGGAAAACCTAAGGGTACAGTGCTTTGTTTATAGAAGATATCGGAGACATTAATTTAACGTAAACAATTTGGGCTTTTATTTAGATGTTTTCTGTTCTGTTTTTTTACCCAGGTTTGTGAACTGGAGTTTGGGTTTCACAGAAATGAAATCCAGCACATCGTCACTGTAGTTCCAAAAGTGCTAACAGCTAATAAACGAAAATTGACACAAATATTTGACTTTGTCCACAACACTATGGGCATTCCTCATGCTCTCATTACAAAGTTCCCACAGGTATACAACTATCTACTTATAAAACTAACAGTTTGAAGAAATGAAGAGGTGTTATTTACTAACTAAATAATATGACCCAAAATAAGTTCCTGGTTCTTTTTGATAATTATATATCGTGTGTTAAATTGAATTGAATTGAAATGTGTAAAAACACAATACAAATAATCTGATCATAGCTATAATCAGATCATCATATATAATGTTTTATCACTGTGCCATTACATAATTTTTTTTTAAACCAAACTGAATAAAACCCGCAGGCAATAGTAAGTACCCCCATTGATTTTTAACAGCTTGTAGATCCACCTTTAGCAGCAATAACTTTAAAGTAATTGTTCCCTGTTTGACTTTGACTATGACTGAGTCTCTCACATTTTTGTAGTCCATTCTTCTTTACACATGACTGTATATCTCAAACTGCATTCCATAAAGTTATGTCTTTACTAATTAGCTATAATTAATTCAACATGCAGCATTAAATCGCATGACTTATCTTCTGGTTCTCATCAGGTCCTGAATGCAAAATTTCTTCGTATACGAGAACGACACCTTTTTCTTGAGTACTTAGGCCGTGCTCATTATGACCCAGCTCATCCCAACTACATCTCTCTGGAGCGGCTGGTGGCCCTGCCTGATGAAACCTTCTGCACTAAAGTGGCGTTAGCCTCTCTGGAAGATTTTGAACGATTTCAAAAAACGATGTAACATGAATGGCTTTGGTGTCTAAATAATTTTTAATGTTTAGTATTAATAATCCAAAGAAACAAGGTTTTAGTTGTCATTTTTGTAATTACATGTACAGAAACTTACTATGTACATTTGAATACATAATTTCTAAACATCTGAATTTGCACCTATATTTATCAATAACATCAATTCATGTATTTATGTAGAAAAAGGGTTGAAACTTACAATAAAATCACAAATGAAAATTGCATATCTGTGAAAGGCAGCAAGGTGGTCATCAGCATGACTTTGTTTACAGGGGAAAGAAAATGTACGAACTGGGCTTTTATAACTCTTCATATTTTTTCGTGCTGTATCAATTTAATTAAGATAATATAGATATACAGAAGTATAGAGAATATTGCTCTATTTATAGTATAGACCAATTTTATAGTGTGAAACATCTGAGAGACACGCTAGTTCCCATTATCACTTAAGCTAGGACTGCTATAAAGTCCTGATATCTCTCCCTCAGAAATGTATTAATTAACTGTTCTAGAAAGAACAGTAATTCAGTAACTGGTAATTTACCAATTGGCAAATAACCCAAAGTCCTTTTACTGTCCTTTTTTCCCCCTAGTGCTGCCTTAGTGTGCTACTCCGGCATGACCCTAGCGTAATCCTTTCTTTTTACATTTTTTAAAACGTTCATTGGGGTACAAAAAAACAAACAAACAAAACTATTTTCTAAAGCAGACTTTAGATGGTAATGCTAGTTCTGACTTTAAAGGTTGTTACAAAAATATTTTTATATATGTATAAAATGTTTTTTTTTAATGCCATGTTGACTTTTTTCTTTTTTACATTAATACAAATTATTTTTTTAAGTTAACAAAATTAAAACAAAATGTACATTTATAATAGCATCAATAAGTTTGAGTAAACATGAATCAAAATAAGGCACACTACTTAAACAAAAAAAATAATTGCGAAGCATGTTGACTTATTTTATACAAAAAAAGATCTTGATTATTTTTAAAATGTACATTACAAAAAAAAGCATTTGTCGCGCCGTGATTGCGTACACCTGTCGCAGGCTCTGATGTCACATTACCCACAATCCTTTGCTGCTGTCTCTCAGACCGAAAAAATGGCGTCGAAGGCACCAGGTAATGAACTGGTAACCCTGCAGCGTTTTTGAGGAATGTCAGTTAAAATAATTTCACGTAATTTGTGTCATGAATTCCTGTACAGTCTGGAGTCATTCTGCTTGGCTTGTGTTGTGGTTTATTTTGTGCTTTTGTTGCTCGTTTGATGATGCACTTCGGTGTCCTCTAGCCTCAGTGTCCCTTAGCTAAACTTGCTAACATGCTAAAGCACAGTCGGTAAACATGCTAAAGTCGCGCTCAGTACCGAGACCGGGCTGCCTCTGTAGTGCTGGGTTGTGTGGTGATGAAATGTTCAGTGAAACGACTTTTTTTGTCTTCTTGTTAATATTGTGCCGAAGTTAATTAGCTGTTAATGTCGAGAGTGATTCAGGTTACTGAGGCTCACTGTAAGTCCTACTAGCCAAGTAACTTGCATTTCTCCAGGTTATGATGTAGTAAATGGTGTAGTTTAAATATAATATATTGTCTTACACTCCCCAAGGTTTTACATTGATAGTACAGTGATATTTGTGAATTTATTATAGTGATAAGCCAATCTGAACAGTATCAACCACGAATCATCTTAATTTCTAACTGAAAAGTATTTCTGCCTTCTTTTCCTGATATTCTAGCGACTGGCAGGCTGTTTTTGGGTGTCAGGAAGTGGTATTATAATGCAGCTGGGTTCAACAAGCTCGGTGAGTATTGTGTGTATCTCACAAAGTGTACATTTTGCCCAGGTCATGACCCCTGTCTCATTGTTCCATGTCCTTCAGGCCTGATGCGAGATGACACGATCCATGAGAATGTAGACGTGAAGGAGGCCATTCGCCGGCTTCCAGAGCCAGTCTACAACGATCGGATGTTCCGCATAAAGAGGGCGCTCGATCTGTCCTTGAAGCATCAGCTTCTTCCCAAGACCCAATGGACAAAATTTGAGGAGGTGAGAAGTGATGAGCGCCACATTTGACTAATATTTTATCTTATCTTATTATTATTATTATTATATACTGTTTACAAAATTATGGAGCACTTAAGAGCACCAGGGACATGGGCAGGGGGGGTCTGATAAAGTGGGTGGAAAAAATTCTGGTAAAGAAAAAATAAGTCAGAAGATGGGAGGAAAAAAAAGACTGTGTGATTCATAATTCTGGGTCAGTCTTCCAGCACCAAAATACAGAAAGGGCAAGTACGTCATTTTTAGCGGGCATTTTAGCCATTGTTGTGTTTAAGTACCAAGCGGAGCTTCTTGTAGAGTAACCTTTGTGCTTATAATTTGTAATAAAATGTATTGTAAGCATACCTTTATGAACAGTTTGGTTTCTTGTGATATTCCTGTGAGTCCCCCGTCTCTAGGTCCCCATCCATATCTCCCCCCCCCCCCCCATGTCCCAATTTTTTAAACAATTGTTTTTCCCATTTATATATATATTTTTTTATCCAGCCCTTTTTTTTTCTCCACCAAAATCCTTTTAGGGGCACCATATAAAGTAGCTTGAAAGGGCGAAAAGAAATTAATTCAGCTAATTCTCCAAAAAAATTTTTTTAATTTTTTTTATCAAATGTCTTAAACGTTTTTGATTTCCCATGCATTTACCAGTTGCTTCTATTTGTAAACCGTGCTGTCTGGTGCTTTTTTCTGTTAATATTTACTAATTGACGGAACACTCCTTGGTTGAAAATAGCTGTTTGTATGTTTCTCCTGTAGGATGTGCCCTACCTTGAGCCCTACTTGAAGGAGGTCATTCGTGAAAGAACAGAAAGGGAAGAGTGGCAGAAGAAATAGAGTTAAGGGGAAGGTTTGAGGTGGCGGCTGCTCTCTTGTATTTAATATAAAGACTATCAAGTGTGATGTCCGTGTACTTATTAAATTTGGTTTCTGTCAAGTTTTTCCTCATGCCTCATTCTTTTAAAGCAAAAGCAAAAAGTGAGTTTTATTAAAGATTTATTTGAAGATCTTTAACATCTTGGCCCACACACACACAAAAAAAGTTTGTGATTATATAAAATCTAAAGTATAATATATTATACTATAACCATAACAATATATAATGCTTATAAATCCCAGCATTTACATATGACCAAAGACTTTACAAAATGCCATATTTTCCCTACAGTTATGGATCTGGATTAGACTAACTAACTAATTATACATAACTTTAAAATAATTAATGTGGGCTACATGTTGCATCCAGAAATAAACCACTGCAACACAGTTGCTTGGAACCTCTCCGGCTTCAGAGTAGAAGTTAAACTGGTATTGGAACGGTGTTAACGATTTGTCGAAAGTTTAAAAGCCAACTTCTGAACCTTCACTGATGCAGAAGACGTTTTTTTTCTGTTTCTAAAGACTCAAACAGGGTAAAAACACTGAACGTCAAAGATGCGTGAATAACTTTTACAGTGTTACAGTAATGAAGCTTAATATTTTTTATTTCTCTTAGGATAAAAAAAATATTTCTTTCTCTTTGCCTGTATATTTTATGGTTTGCAATGTTGACACCCCTGTCTGGGTGAGTAATTGTAAGAACAACATGGGGATGAAAAATAATTTTGAAACATTTACACTGTGCATGAGAATGAACAACATAAGAATGATCTAAATCTATTTCTATATTGCACAATTCCGGCCATGTTCTTCAATATGGACTCCTATTAAAAGTCCAATTAGTATTTTATATTTTGATAGTACCAGAAATTTCCCTGTTCCTTGGTTTCACTCATTTAGACTATGTTCCCTCCGTTCATTCACGCTCGTCACAGTGTGTATAAAGTTCCCTACGACCGTATTAAAGGAGCGCAACATAGAAACCCCTAGTTCGTTGCTTGTCTCATGGATGTCGGGATCATAGACGCCAAGCAGTGGTGTGCATACTTCTATTTGTTCTTTCCCAGCTCGTTCCAGGATGGCCACCAGTTCGCTTCTTGCTTGGTTGAACTTCACTTGATCGTAACTCAGCAGCATGGAATCATCCAGTGGGTAGGTTACATCTTCAGAGTAGCAGTCACGCGGCACTGGCAGCTCTATATAACTAGCAAAAGGCATGTTTAATAAAACATATACATAATTATACATCTTCAACACATTGTTTCAATTTTCTTTTAAAGATTTCCTTACCGTAGCGCTGGATAGTCTTGTGCCAGCATGTTAAAAAGCTGCCGCAGGGCTGCTGTGCTCAGCGGGTTGCCCAGAATCTTAAGCTCTTGCATGGCGTTACAAGGTCCCAGTGCGCGAATGAGGAGGTCCAGGTGGTCATCCGACAGACCGCACTCCTCCAAACTCAGACTGCTGAGCGTAGCTGAGCAGCGATGCAGCAGTTTACGGAAGGTGTTCGGGAACAGATCGGCTACCACGTGGCCACTCAGGTCCAGTTTTACCAGGAACTCGCTGTGCAGGCTGTTCGCCAGATATGCCATGTCCACAGGGCTAAGGCAACAGTTAGCCAGTTCTATACACTGCAGTGGGGTGTGCAGTGGACTACACAGGATACAGATAGGTCACTTGTATAACATTATGTCACAATAAGTGCCACAATAAATCTATGTTTCTGGCAGATAACATACTCAGATCATGACCTTCAATTTACTTTGCATCAGATAAACTTTTTTTCTCTTTTATCAAACCTCTCTTGTATATTAACGTTGGAGACTTTTGCGGGGACAAAATACAGTATTCTGTTCTCACCCCTATATCATACCTATATCATTCCCACGCCTTAGTAAGTTGTGAACTAAGGTGTGGGAACAAGATACTATGTTATGGTCATGACTTAAGAATGTGTGGTAATGAGATCAAGTCCAGGATGTGAGATCATGATTGTTGTCTCGGAGTTTGTTTTGTGTCAACATATATACGTATACTAACGATTTTTAGCAAAATCAATTCAAATTTGTTTGTAGTTTACAAGAGGCTAAATGCTAGGTTATTAAGTTGTGATTCTCATCTTCACACATTAAGTTGTGGCCACAACGTAGTACCTCGTGGCCATGAGTTTAACTATTTTGTCTCCATGTGTTATTAAGTTGTGGCCATGCATCATACTGTACTATTTTGTTCCTATGCCTTAGTTAAGTCGTGGCCACTGAATCACATTAATGGCGCCCATCATGTCCTCAGATCTGAAGGTAGCTACATCTCTATCTCTATATTTTTCTGAGTGTATATACTGTATCATATTGTCATGTATCGTTTCTCCTCTATGAAGCATAGTATCTGAGAATTTTTTGATGATCCAGATCCATCACTCCATCCATCATCCACCAACGACCCTCTTTAGGGACCGTGGAGGCCAATGGTGACCAAGTGTATTTGTTCCCAGTTTGTACAACCGTGGTAGGACGTCTGGTCAACATTCACACACTACGGGCAATTTGGGAACGCCAATTAGCCTAATCTGCATGTCTTTGGACTGTGGGAGGAAACCGGAGTACCCGGAGGAAACCCAGCAAGCACAGACCCAATGCGGGAATCAAACCCAGGACCTGGAGATGCAAGGCGACAGTGCTAACCAATAAGCCACCATGCCGCCAGGTCACACACATTTGAATGCTCACTCACACCTTGGAACAATTTAGCATGGAAAATCCAGCCCCTGGCAAGAGAAATCACCCACCCTGATAATAACCTCTACTCAGGATTGAACTTGGGGACCTGGAGCTGTGAGACAGTGATGATATTAACCTCCTCACCTGAGCAGCCGTCTCAGTTGTCCTGTAACAGTTGAGAAGCCCAGGTAGAGTTCTCTTAGCTCTGTCATCTTACTCATCAGCTCTCCCAGCGTCACAAGGAGGTCCTCATCGCCCCGAGTCAGCCTGCGTACATCCAGCGCCTGCGCCGGTAACGTGAGCGAGCGCAGCTGGGGAAAACGAAGTTGTGACAGCATCACCTCCAGATGCGGAGCTTCCAGATGTACGTTATGCACCACCTCCAACTTCCGCAGGACTTCAGTGTTGACCAGACGCAGCAAATAAAAGAGGCTCTTCAGAGGAAGTGAGTCCGCACGCAAACCCACACAGCGCAGCTTCAACGGACAGTGCCTGAGCAACAATAGAGCCTGCAAGACCATTTCATAGTTTCTTCCTGTCACAAAGGCATTGAGCCGGACATCCACCTCCACTTCCCAGGCTGCTGCTGCTGCTTCGTCTCCCTGCATGGCCACCATGGTCTCATAGCACATACGTGCGAGCAGTTCGGTGCGAGCCCAGCGGCCCAGCGAGCTTCTGCATGGGCAGGCCTGGTGCTCGATATCCTGCAACACGGTCAGATCCACCACTCGCAGGACTTTGGCATATGTGGTTGGTTCACAAAGAACATAGTCCTTCAATCCCATGAGCAGGGCTTTGAGACAGAGACTGCAGGTGCGTGAGGTGAGATCTATCTTGCAGTCTGGAGTTTTTCCCAGCAATCTCCGCAGGTTGAGCTCAGTGAGAGGCCACGTCTTGACCAAGTTACGCAGCACATCCGCCTCTTCAAGCAGGTAGCTGGCTTTAAACAAGATTGGGTAAAGATTATAGGACAAGCAACTCAGATTCCTACCGGCACACGGGCCACTTCGCACGAAACCCTCTGCTGCCAAGAATTTCAAGCTTTTCATGCTGTTTTTGGCAACTCGTTTGTTCTTCTGAAATGTGTCAGCCTTGCGAAAAGATTATTCGTTTTGCCAGCATGTGTATGAGCATGAGATGTGTCAGGCTGTGAGAGCGAGGAGGTGGTAGTTGAGAGGGATTTATTTTTAGCAGCAGCTGTCTCGTGGCCTCAGACACAACCTGACTCACAGGCAATAGTTCTATTTGAAACTATGACTTGCACTAATCATATTACTAAGATAAGATATGCAGGTAGTATACAGTATTGAGCAAAAGTCTTAGGGACATGCAAATACTGTAACTGCTGCAGAGCAACAATGTCTTTAAAAAAGTTTAAACTAAGAAAACTAATTAATGAAACAAAGTTAGTAATTTGTGTGACAAGCTTTTGCTTAAAATATAGTCTCAGTTAAATAAGGAAATGAGCTGTTTAGTTTCACTCAACATCCTGCAGTCATCGTCTCTTGTCACACCTGCTTCTTTCATACACCAAAAGCCAGAAGCAGTTTTTTTTTTCTTTGATCAGAAAAGCATTGCTGCCTCCACAAACCTTCAATCTTTGAGGAGGAAGGCCTAGAACAGCAGAAGACTGTTTATTTATTTATTCATTCATCTTCTATACCGCTAACCCTGTACAGGGCCGCGAGGAGCCCGGAGCCTATCCTTGGGGACTTAGGGCACGAGGCGGGGTACACCCTGGACAGGGTGCCAATCCATTGCAGGGCACACATCTTGGGCAATTTGAGAATGCTAATTAATCCTAACCAGCATTATAACCCAGTAATATAATGCACAAGTTTAAATTTATATAATTTCTTTACAGAAACATACAGGAGGTGGCACGTTGGCCTAGTGGTTAGCACTGTTCCCTTGCACCTCCTGGGTCCGGGTTCGATTCCCGTCTTTGGGTCTGTGTGCATGGACGTTGCATGTTCTCCCTGTGTATGTAGATTAGGCTAATTGGCGTTTCCCAAATTGCCCATAGTGTGTAAATTAGCGTGTGAGTGTGTGTCCAGTCCACCCCACCTCATGCCCTAAGTCTCCTGAGATAGTCTCGAGGCCCCCCGCGACCCTGTATACAGGATAAAGCAGGGCACACATCTCGGGCAATTTGAGAACGCCAATTAATCCTAACCAGCATGTATTTGGACTATGGGGGAAAATCGAAGTACATGGAGGAAACCCACCAAACGTATTTGAACAGCTTTTCCAAAACACTTAGCATGAGCTTTAGCAAATTGCCTCCCCAAATTGCATGGGGAGACCATGCCACCTCCACACAGACACACACAGACCCGAGCCTTGACCTACCCTGGAGTCGACCCTTGACCGCTGATTCCTGTAAAAATCTTTAGGCTGTAATTTATACAATTGATTACTGTTTATAAGTATATATATATATATGTATATATTTTAATGAGCAAATGTATAACAATATCAACATACATTAGGTTGTATAAAACATAAACATACAATACATGTGGTAGAAAACCGAGTGGTTATTTCTATAGAAATTTCTATAATCAGTATTCTGGGCATATCAGCTACTCTTTGAGAAACATACATTAATACATTATTTTTTATTTACATGTACATACATCACCGTAAGCGGTTTTTTTATATGACCAGAATCTACTGGAAAGTATTTTACTGAACTTATAAAGAAAGGTAGTGAAACAGTTATTTATTACTAGTAGTTAAAAAAAAAGCAAATATGCATAGCACCCGATGTTGCATAGTTTATCTCACTTTCTTAGATTTAAATAAAAGTAGAAATACTGTTCCCCTTCCTCAGCTGACCCTGGATGTGATCAATGAACAAAGATTGTACGTGCAATTCTCACTTTCTGTGTCTCTTTCTGAGAGGCTAGAGTCACGAGGAATAGTAATGATGGTGATGATGGTGGTGATGGTGATGCTCGTGGAGGTGATGGTGCTCATGCCTCTGAGCCATGGGCATGAAGCCACCAGGAGGAATGCCCGATCCAGGCTGTACATCCAAGTCTAGCCCTGGATGAGGCACAGAGGCCGATGTGGCATCACGAGGCCTGGCATGAGGCCGCTTACTGTGGGTGTACAGAGGCTGCTGCTGTGGAGCAGGAGGACAGCACCAGCTGACTGGGTGATGCCCGTGAAGTCTGTTTGATTTGCTGCGGCTCCGCAGAGACCTGAGGAAGGGGAGGCGACGGCCACCGGACTTCCCCAGACTGCCACGATCTAGCTGAGACCATCGATGATGTGCAGAACGGGAGCCATGTGCGGGGCCATCCTGAAACTGCTCCTCACAGGGTGTGTGGTCTGAAATCAGATAGGTTCACCAAGCACCAATTAGGAGGCAATTCGCTAAATCTCATGCAAACTGTGTTGGATCCGCTGTTCAAATACGTACATACATAAAGAACAGATGAAATGCTGTTATCTATTAAATGTAGTTAGTGTTTGATGCATGAAAGAAATATTTGCATTTTGCATTTTAGATCTTTAAAGACAAAAGCTTAAGGGTGAAATTTGCAAGTGCAAAAAATGGATTAATGAATTTTTCCTTCTCAGAGAAGTTTCTAGATGATTTGGAAAATATATCATTTTCTTTATAACCTATGTGCAATTGCATCCAAAATGAGTAAAATATCGCAAATAAAAAAAATTCCCTCCATAAATTGTTATTTTTACCGCTTCCATATAAAACTTTTCATGTCACATTGTGTAATAGTTCTATTTATCGTAATTCAATCACGTAGCTTAATAAAACAATCACTTTGTTGTTTTATTCTAATTGTTCTTTTTATTGTTCTCTCCTTTCAAAACAAACATTACAAATTTTAGTCACCTCTATTAACCTAACTGGATAATATTAAGCTCATTGTGTACACTGATACCTGCATCAAATTTTGAGGTGTAGTTTTCAATCCCAGCCAGGTCTAAATAGTGGTTTCTGCGTTCTGTGTTCTCGTCGATGCGGTAAGGTTTCTTCTCGGCACTGACAGCAGGATCTGTGCTTTGTCTTCCGTGGGGTTCAACAGTATGACTAAAAAAAAAAAAAATCATCTAATACACGGGAACATGATAGTATGCATTAGGCTGGACAAATTTACCTTTACATTTAGGCGTTTGGCAGACATTTTAGCAAACTACAAAAGTGCTTTCAAAATGGGTGGATGGAACCCAGAGTAAGGATCTACCCAATGATGTTTCCATCATTGGGTAGATCCTTACTCTGGGTTCCATCCATCCATCTAGGGCCCTCTGTAGTCTAAGTAGGGACCGTAGAGGCCAATGGTGACCATTGTATTTATTCCCATTTGTGATCATGGCCATGGTCAACACTTTTCACTGGGTTCCTAGGTAACTAACTAAATACCATCAAACACTTATTTATTTATTTATTTATTTATTTGGGAAGGGAATTAACCCAAATATCTAAGAAGCAGACAGGTCTTTAGTTGTCCTTTGAACATTGCCATCAAGGACATCAAGTGGAAGTTCACTTCACCACCTACAGTAGGTTACAGAGCAGAAAACAGTCTAGACACATGTCTTCCTTGATCCCTTAGAGATGGTGGGACCAGTCGAGCAGTGTTGGAGGTTTGGAGGGAACCTGGTACAGTGCAGGGTATGATAAGATAGTATGATGGTTGCTGGGTCGTTTTTAGCTTTGTAGGCAAGCATCAGTCTTTTGATACGGGAAGATACGGATACGGGAAGCCAGTGGAGGGAGTGGAGAAGTGGGAGAATTTAGAAAAAATCTATTGCATCACATTCATCTTCAGTAACAGTTAACCTACTCGGGGTCGTAGTGGACTAGAATCTATACTGGGAACACTGGAAATGAGGCAAGGATGCACCATGCACATACGATCACATATATGGGAAAGTCAGAGCAGCCTACTAAGTTAGTATAATATTGTCTGGATTTGAGGAAACCAAAGAAGTTGTGAGGCAGCAATGCTACCTGCCACCGTGCCGTCACATTATTGAGAAATTCATTGTTTAGACTGTTATAGAGGAAACAAATCGTATTTTTTCCCATTTTGAAAGAAAGTCTTAGTAGTCTTTTCATTCTTTCCAAAGTTATTCTTCAAGCTGGAACTCACACTTTAAAGAATGAGCTGACCTGAAATGAATGGGCTGGTTCTCCTCCATGTGGTCCTGCTTGTTCTGTGGAAGACCAATATCTTGCTCTAAGAGGGATTAAAGTTCACAAGATCAATACTTTCTTCAAACACATTTTAAAAATGGTTCTGAATAAACATGAGGAAAGACTCACCTCTTCTGTTGCTGCTGGATATTAGGGGTGTTACACTCAGCTTGACGCGCAGAGTTTTGCTGTCACAGAGTGCAGACTGTCTGACTGACGCTTCCACTACCTCATAGATGGTGTGCATCAGGCTGGACATATCCTACAGCATAAAACATCATACACACATAAACTTTGAGCCACTGTGGTTTTTTTTTTATTTTTTAGAGCCATGCAGCATATAATCATTACCTCTTTGGTTACTCTCCCGTTGTTATCAAAGTCATACAAAGTAAACACCCACTCTTGGTGATTTTCATCCAAAACAGGTACATTGCACTCCACATCCTGTAACAAAAGAAATGAAAGTCGTGTTCAAATTTAACATACACTCATCATAAACATGTACAGTGGTGTGAAAAACTATTTGCCCCCTTCCTGATTTCTTATTCTTTTGCATGTTTGTCACACTTAAAT
>JAOVVA010000030.1:11505197-11529461 GCA_028565275.1 Leiocassis micropogon | reverse complement strand
ATATATGAAATAGTATGACGTATATTGTATTAATATAATATGAATAGAATTATCATATCATCATAATTTTATAGAACATGTATAGCAATTAATTTAGATTTAGTGTTGCTGATGTGTGTATAAATTATGTACGTATGTATACACACACATCTACAGTATATATACACACACACATACATACATACACACACACACACACACACATATATACATGCAGTATGTGTGTGTGTGTGTATATATATATATATACATATACATACATACATAACATACACACACACAAAGTCAGCCAAAAAAAATTATACACACATCAGCAACACTAATTATAAATTTATTGCTATACATGTTTTATACATATACATACACATGTGTGTGTGTATATACCCATAGATAGAGTATTATATACAGTTTAAAAGAAAATACCCTGTTCACCTGTAGTGTCTTGCCTTAAATTCAGTCCCTACTTTAGATAGCCCTGTCATTCCCCTGCCTCTCTCCAGGCTCCTCGGTGGGGTTGAGATGACACCGCTTCGGGGACACAGACCCGCCTAAACTCACCTGATCCAACAACTTTTCACCTTTACCAAGTTGCTCACGCGGTTTATGTACCTTTTCCCGATCTGTGCGCTGATCCCAGGGTTTAAACACAAGCTTGCCGTCTCCGTCTCGGCTCTCATTGAGACACTGCAGCTTGTCTATATCGATGCGTCTGTACAGTCCGTACTCCACACCACGCTCAGCAGGTTCATGATCATCCTCACAACACCCGTGTCCGTGTCCATGTCCATGCCCGTGTCCAGACATAGCGTACGGTCTGTCCGATCTGTATAAAAAGTACTTTTACAGTCTGATATCAGAACTTGACACAGTTCAATCGCCTGTGCTGTTACAGCTTTTAACCCACGTATATATAATAATGCAATGCGCAAAAACTCCCCAAAATATCAAGACTCTTTTGCTTCGCTGATTGGACAGCGAGAAAGCGAGTGTAACCAATCGCGCGCGGTGCTTAATGTCGCCTAAGATATACGTAGAGTGACGTCATATGGTGCGCCGCCTCGCACTTTTATGTGCGTTCAGTTTTGCTGTCCTCATTAGAAACTCTGGATTACTCAATACTCACTTAAATTTTTACAAAATGTAGATTTTCACAAGCATTACTGATGTAAAACTCATAACATTAAAACTACCAGCTCACAGAGTCTGAGGGCGTGCTACCAGGCACCAAGACATTAGCATCAGAGGTCATGTAAATTCCAGGGTGAGGCCCCATCAGATTTGATTGTTCAAGACCAGCCACACATGCTCAATCAGATTAAGATCTGGAGAATTTAGAAGGCAAGTCTACCCCTCAAACTCTGTCAGGTCCCTCCTTTCCGGAACATGGGCTACATTATCCTGCTGACAGAGACCACCGCCATTAGGAGAAAATATTGCCATGAAGGGGTGTACCTGGTCTGCAGTATGTGTCAAACATGGTATGTGTTCTGCCATCCACAAGAATGGTAGAATGCAAGGTTTCCCTGCAGAACATTGTCCAGAGCATTAAACTGCTTCTGCTGGCTTGCCTCCTTTCCATAGTGCATCCAGGTACCATTCCTTCTCCAGGAAAGTGACACACACAGACATCCACATGATGTAAAAGAAAATGTGATTTATCGGACAAGGCAGCTTGTTTCATTGAAGGCACTTTCGGTGGTAGACAGGGGTCAGCATGCGGGCTCTATCAGGCCTGTGCCACCATATGAAGCAGAGCTGTTTTTAATGCCAAACCGGATATCATGAGGGAACACACCAATTATATGCCAGTAGCACAATGCAAACATCCATGCAGGTACAGGTCAGGAATTATAGTTGATGTTCACATCAAACATCAGGATTATGTCAGGGATAATGCTAGTTTATAAACTTTTGACTTCCTGGGTTATTCATACTTTAACACACAGTCTCAAAAGCTTTTTCCCCCAGAATTGTGTGAAAAGAAAAAACAGAGTGAACGACAGCTCTGTGAGTGGAACCAAGTTGAAGCTAAGTGAGGTACAGATTGGTTTGAGCTGCCAGGAGGGATAAAGTAACTCAAGTAATTATGTACCCATGGTGAGCAGAAAAGCATTCAGCATACACAAAACATCGAACCTTGAGGTGGATGACCCACAACAGAATACTACATTGGGCTCCACTTGTCAGCCAAGAACAAGCATCTTACAGCTTGTGGATCCATGTGGAACAAGCTGGAGTGCACTGTCTGCTCTGACACCTTTCTATCAAGGCCAGAATTAACTTTTTTTTTTTAGCAATTTGTACTTTAATAGTTCATCTGTGGGATCAAAGCAAACAGGCTCCCTTTGTTCATGATACACATCTGAAAACCTTAGGTGCTCATGACCATTCTTGGTGCCCCAGTTGTTTGTTCTTGGAAATATGCTGAGTCAGTCATCCAGCTATTACAATTTGTCCCTTGTCAAAGTTGCTTAGCTCTTAATGATTCCTCAGTTTGCTTAATTCTGACTGTTTACTATCCCTACCCTTAGCAGGTCCTATTATAATGAGATAATCCCTGTTATGGATCTGCGATACATAGGTTGTTCTACTGGCAAAAAGTTTAAATCCATGACACAAACAAAGTAAGGGGGAAATGTACATTTTATTAAAAACGTCTATATAACATTTATTAAAATGCATTAAAGTTATTACTTTGATCATAATCCTGAAATTCCATTTGCCCAAGCTCAGGGAAACCAGGGCGATGGATTTAAAATAAATAGTTGAGTCGATATGTCGGGTCCTTATCATTGACACAAACCCTCTTAATCTCTCCCAATATTTAACATACATGTTTCCATGATCGTGAATCAACTTAAAACGAAGCAACAAACACTTACAAATCACATTGTTATGGATGTTCTGTCCTTATTAAAAGAAAAATGCAGATATTCTTTCTTTGCAACGGTCATTAAATAACCAAAATTAAAACAGCTAAAATCCAATGTCCCATTGTAGTGTACTGTACAGTATGTAATTCTTCTGAAAGAAAGAAACAGGAACTCATCCTATGGCATGTCTTTGTGTGTGTGTGTGGTTTTTTTTTTCCAGTGATCTGCAAATCCACAATATGGAGAAAAAAAAGAAAAAAAGAGGACCCTAGGGCATTGTAGATTTAAACATTATTTTAACATAAGAATGGACTCTATATTGATGAGACAAACGTTTTTTTTCCCTTTTCATCCTTCACCGCCGAGAAAACCTGTTCTTAAAGGCCTTAATAGTTTTAGCCATCATAGGGGCAATTTCTGTTGATAAAAAAAAGAAGAAATTTAGATAATTCAGCAAGACTTATAAACCATCACTGAAATGCAAGGATGAAAGTATCAGTTTTAATAACATCTCCGAACTGTTTTTTGATTACTCACTTTTGACCTGTGGTTTGTCTCTGGAACTGTGGCCAACACTGCTGCTTGGAGCATTAGAATGTGATGGCTCAGGAGGACTGCTGTAGGAAGACTGGCCACCATCGCTCGACTGACTGTGGGTGCTATACGGCACTGATCTGATCCTGAAATAAATATGTATTTACACTAATGGCATCCTTGAAAAAAAAAGTGACATTTAATTTAGTAAGAAGTACCTCCATAACAAATGTAAATCTGACTGAAATCTATAATTCATGCTAAAATATCAACTATTTTATGTTTTAACTATATTCAGGGAAATAATTTAACTACTAGTACGCAGTCAGATGCTAATATGAAATGTGTCCTTAATAATATATGGCTTGCTCAAGGACAAACTGAATACACTTTTTTTTTTATTCTGTAAAGCTGAGTTGTGACAATGACCATTGTTAAAAGCGCTATACAAATAAAATTTTATCTAATTGGATATATAAAATACAATAAATGCCATTATATATTAATCATTCTTAATATAGCATTCTAATTTTAGGCTTATTTAAACATACTGTACATCACTAGGACTGAAACGATTCCTCGAGTAAATCGATTAATGCCATTACGGCAAAATCGTCTGCCTCGAAGGTTTGTTTAATTAATTTTAAAAGCTTACGTTATGTTTTTGCGCAATTAATTGTTGACAATTATTGTTTGTTCACTTTTGACAAAATGCGCTTCCGGGTGCAAGCCGCCAGAAAACACCAACGAAGAAGAAGCGCTTACGTCACCCACAAAGCGGAAGAAGATGCAAACAGTTAGCTGTGTATTAATTTGATGGAGCGTTCTGTTGCGGGCTTCAAAATGGAACGGAACGATAAAATTATCAGCGAGCCAAGAGAAGAAGTAGTACGGTTCATCATGATTAACTGCAAGTTTTGGCGCTGCGATTACATTTCCATCTTTCCGTGCGAAAAATGAAACATGTTTAAGCCGCCTTAAAAACATGTTAAATTTTTTTGGCGGACCTTGCAGAACTTCGCGGAACGTCAGCGGAACATCGGCGGCTCACGGTGCCTAACACCGCATCTCACCGTGAGTCAAACCGCGTAGGTGAGATGGGGGTATAAGCTATTCCTTGTATTGTGAATAATGACAATGTTTATTTTTGATAAAATGCTGTATGCATTTAAAAAGTAATCTTTGTTTCTTTATATATTTTACATTGTTGTTTAATTAAGCAAAAGTACATTTTATCCGATTACTCGATTAAATTTTAGGTAGAATACTCGATTACTAAAATATTCGACAGCTACCACCGTATACATCACTAAACACTGGTTTGGTAAGGGTGACCCCTGTTGGAGCATAACACACATTTTAAGCAACTGAATTCAGTACAAAATAAAATTTGCTCTGTCTGTCAGTGTAGAAATGTAACCTTCTGTCAATAAAATTCTTGTACCTGGGCTGTAATGTGATTTATTTATTAATTAAGGTATAATTAAACCTTATAATTAAGGTTTAATATAAGCACATTCAGGCACGTACACAAGAGATCTACATTCAGTGTGAGCATTTTCACACCTCAGCATGGAAGCTGATGCAGAGTTTACTCACCTGATTGGAATGGGTGCCGCAGCACTAGTGCTGCTGCTTGTAGAGCCGTCTTTAGTGCCAAACTTCTCCTGCCGCCTCCGGACATCACGAGGGGGCTTAGCAACAGAGTTCACGTAAGCCATCTTTACTTGTCGACCTGTCGGTGAAACGGACGTGCAATTTTATCATGGATAATCATCTGAACAGCCATCATATGGCGGCAGAACAATGCAAATGATCATGCAGAATTATAGTTCATGTTCACATCAAGCATCAGAATTGTGGCCTGGATGATGCCATTTTATAAACTGCTGATTTCCTGGGATTTTCACATTTTCACACAGACTCTAATGCTTTTACACAGAATTGTACAAAAAAAAGAGGGTAATTACTATAGTATATAGTATATAAAAATATAGTAATTACTCTTTAGACCCATAGTGAGCAGAAAAGCATCACAGCATACACAAAAAACAGCAAACCTTACAAGTAGATGGCCTAAAACAGCAGAAGACCACATTGGGTTTCACTCCAGAACAAAAACAAGAACCTCAGTTTACCATGGACATTACCTGTATTATTATTTTTTTTATTTACATTGTGCTGCTGCCAAATGATTGGGTGACTAGATGACTGCATGTACATGCATTTGTATATCAAATACATTTTCTGGACCTTTAATATCTCCTGAAGGAAAGTGAGTACAATGTAGAAAGTTGAAGCAGTGCGCAGCTTCCATATTTTCTTTAACTAAAACCCATGCAGGAAGGATCTATGCATACCTTTGGGTTTATTTGCATGGGCGGAGCTGATATTCTGTGTGAGCTTGCGCAAGCGCTCCTCCCGTTCATCATGTAGGCGCAGATACAGCTCTCTCCAGGACTCATATTCCTGAGGAGCCTCGCGCTTAAAGTCCCGCTGGCAGTGCCGCATCCACAGATCATCTGATTCCTCTATAAAAGACTTGAGGAAATGTCGACAATGTTAATATCGCAACATTAACCCCGCTCTTCTGCATGTTCAAAAGAAATATCATGCCCGAGTGCATGCGTGAACATGCCTTTGCGTGTATGCATACCTGGTTACACTGTTCGATGCGGTACAACTGTTCTGGAGTACATCTCTCCAAAACTGGCTCCAGAATCTCATAAGGCACACCACCCACTTCATCGATAGCTAAGAAGAAGAAAAAAAACATCTTAGTAAATGTAGATTTTCTTACGCAGGGGTTTTTATAAAGCAACCCCATCCAGGGTGTACTCAAAAAGTGCCTTGAGGTCTCCAGAATAGACTTCAAGTCCGTGCAAGATGGATGGATAGATGTGATAAAGCACGGTATTTTGTGCAGAAAAACACTCGGTCCAACTCAACATTCAGACACCAAAAACAAAAAAACAAAAAAAAAAGTTAATCAGGAAGAAAAAAAGTTGAGTGTGTTTTAGTCTTTGGTCTCATGATTGTGGTACAAAGAGAGGAAGCACATAACCAATAGCACCCTAATTTATTTAAGAGACCAGACACTTTTTTTTCTCTTGGAGGTTCTCATTTTTGCATTTGCATGGTATAAGTTTAGGTTTACTCACAAGCTCTTGGCATGACATTCAATCAATTCATTGTTACCATATTACTTCCTATACATTACTTTTATTTGCTTTGCAATTCATTAAATACACCCTGACTCGTAGTCTTTCATATCCAACATGTTGCTTCACAAGTCACTCAACGCAATCTGCCATCTTCGACATAAATAAACTCAAATCAAAGACACTCGAGAATGACTGTTGTTGCTGTAATTGACAGGAAAAAACACGGCATTGCCAGTTTCGTTCTTTTGGCTCCTGGTTACAGCTGAGATCATTGAGGATCACTGTTTCAGCATGATTGTAAATCACAAAGGACAAGGACATCCGACAATACTATAACAGTAAATCAGAGATTAAATAACTTGCAGCTGTGTAATAACCTACTAATTATAAAACCGTTTGTCCAGGCATTTAAATCTCAACAATTTGGTACAAATTCCAACAACTAGCAAGTTTATTTTTTTTTCCCACACGGAGTGTATGCTTTTATCCCACACAGGCATCTGAGGTTGGAAGTGGCACCATGTCATCCTTACACATTCACTATAGAGAAGCAGTGGACTGAGGAACAGCTACCAGGTGCAGTTCATCTGAGATGCAAGTTAGCAAAACGTCAAAGTCTCAAATTTAAGCGAAAACTGGAGCTAGACCCCTATACACATTGCACGCCAACGTGGTTTCTCAGTGTCAATAAGTGATAAAATTTAAGATTTTTTTTTGAAAAACCTTTTCTCCTTTACATGTACAAAATGAGCCCATTTGTGCCATGTCACAGAAAGAGGGGTTTTTTGGGGCATCATTGGTAGCACTGGAGCTGAAAACAGGGTCAAAGGGGCTTTTAATATAATTTTAAAAGAGTAGAATATGAGCAAACCTCAGAGGCCTATGTGGCAGTGCCCCTTAGTAGATTACATTTACTCTCTACAGCGGGAAACCAAACAGCTTCAGCAGTGCAAAGTCATCTCCAGACAGCCTTAGCCTCAGACAGATAATTTTCAACCTTGGGCGTACTCACTATTTCGTCAGGGTCAGACTGAAGCCAGAACCTATTACAGAAATACTGTGCATGGAACTGGAATTGTTTTGTTTTTTTTCTTTCAAATGTGTTAACTATCTGTGTGTCCTGTATGTGTGTATAGTCTAGTAGGTTACTTACAATCAATATTGTTCTGCAGAACTCTAATGCACTGCTCGTATAAGGTCATCATCTTGGGCAAGCATGAGGTCTTTGAGCCAGAGTACACAACCATTTTGGAGTTGAATCGCCGCCCAGTGAAGCCAGCATCCTCTTCATCGTATGCTATGGGAACTACAATGAAATGATACAGATTTTTTAAAAATCCTGATAACAAGCAAAACAAGACATAAAGAAAACTTCCTCTCATTAAGAAAATCCTATGCTGTAATAAACTTGTCGAAGAAACAAAATTAAAGTTGCCAACCTTTGCGTCTCTGCGGGGACAACGGCGTGACATCTATTGAGGGCAGGGGTCTATAGTTGGGCTGAATTGCTGGCAAAGGAATGTCGGGTAAAATGGGCACCACATCAACTATCTGAGGGAGAACCTAACACATAAAAAAAATAAAAAGCATAGTTTATATTCTGACATGTTAGAAAAGTCCTAATCGATAGTGTTCCATTTATTATGTATATTCATGTTAGCTGATAACTATTAGCCTATTAGAAATAACGACCTCACCTTTCTGCGTTTCTCTGGCACTGTGGGTGTGGATACTGATGCGGTAGCTGACTCAGACCGTTTAACGCTAGTCCCGTTAGATTTACTAGACTTCGAAGATACTGAAGGAGCAGGAGGGGTAACAGGCTGAGACGGTCGAGAGGGTTTCTTCTTTTTCTTACTGTGAGTTGGTTCGTCATATGTGAGAAAGGATTCAAAAGACATAGTAGGAGTTTCAAAGGTAGCCTCTTCATCATCGTCGTCGTCATCGTGTTGGTCAGGCTCTGGCTTGTCTCTTTTTTCCCTGCCTGGAAACAGCCACAGAGTCAGCAGAATATATTAAATTCTCATGCACCATACCTCATACTGTATATCGGATCTCCCTGTTCTGAACTGTACTATCCCTCCCGATCCTCCGAAATCAATTTACTGTTGAATTAATCGAAATGCAAAACAATGATTACTCCAAACACTTACCATCACTGACTCTGACTTTCTTCTCTTTTCTGTTTTCCTGTACAGAGGAGTGATGACTGCGCTTGGACGATGTGTGCGTCGTACTTTCTTTCTGTGCCCTGTTATTATGGCGATTTTGTGCCTCGCTCGGAAGCTGGGCCGGCCGATTCCGCCTCTCCTGGTCCCTGGAGGAATGAGAACCACCGTGTTCTCTGGTTTGCTCCCTGTGTGGCTTGCTGTGTCCAGTCTGTTTTTGCGGAGGACTAGACACCGGCTCATCTACCGGACTCTCGTATTCCTCAGATTGATAATCCCTTTCATTTCCGTGACTGTAGAGCTGTGGGGAAGAGGGGGAGTATTCTTGTTGATATTCTTCTTCATCTTCTTCCTCCTCTACAGGTGGCGGTGGCTCTGGTGAAGGTTCTCTGGGGCGTTTGTAACCTCTGGATTTGTCTGGCCGCGAATGCGAGCGCGCCTCTTTAGTGTTGCTAGGTCTGCTGATAGATAAAGATATACCACATGACTAAGAAAGCTTTTAAAGACTGCAACATTTTTAAAGCTTAAGTAGTACTGTATCTCTGATGTCCTGTATCCAGCAGTCTGGCGAGCTTAATATATTACCTGATATTTTATATATTTAAAAATATTTGAGCTTCAGTTGCACTTCTTTCTATGCTAACATATCTATGTCTCCTTGAGCTTACATCAAACCTGCTGCGTTTAGCTAAAGATCTCCTAGTCTTCACTTCAAGTCCAGATATTTACAAATGTGTGCGAGTGTTCACCTATCTGCAGACTGTGGTACCAGCTTCTTCCACTTGGCCACGAGATCCTTCGCTGTCTCCCCAACAAGGTTATGTTTGCGAAGAGAATTGACAGTTTTTCCAACACCTGTTTCCTGCAGGTCAGAAAAACGAAAGTAATCATCTTTCACACATGCTTTTGATTCAAAACTGAAGACTCGAGGCCCTAGCACCAACCTCTGTAACACTATGCGGGTTCATGTGTGTACAGAAGCAAAGTCACGCATTCTAGAGAATTGAAAGAAATTTCACAAGCTACAACTGAAGCAAAGTGTGAAGCCATTCAAGCATGACTGAAACAAGCTTCGGGGGAGAACAGGGTGCGATGGGTTTGGGTGATACTGGGACATGTGGGGGAGGTGAAACACTTTCTAGCAGCTAACGTGCAGCAGTAATGAATACAACACCATATCAGCAAGGGAAATGGTTTTAATAAGCCAGTCATGTTGTGGTTTATTAAGTGTATTGCTGTTCATCTCTGGTCTGTCCCTAAACCCACACCCTCTCTCACTTTAAATAACGAATACTTTACTGTCATGTTGCTAACGTCGCAGGTTTTAAGTGTCAAAACCCAAAAATTTGTTCGGCGCTATAAAAACTACTTTCAAGGCATGTTTGTTGGCATCAGTGTTGGGATTATGTCTTCGAGGGGCAGCGGTGGCTCAAACGGTTAAGGCTGTAGGTTACTGATCGGAAGGTCGGGGGTTCGAGCCGGAGCACCGCCAAGTTGGCACTGTCGAGCATTTGAGAAGGGCTCTAAACCCGTTCTGCTCCAGGGGGCGCCGCATCCAGGCTGATCCTGCCTCCACAGCTTCTTAACTGGGATATGTAAAACTGGACAATATAGTTCATGATATTAACAAAATAACTTCAACCCGGCGCCCGGGTTCAAGTGACCCAACTATTTATTTTTTTTCACGGATCACTACGATTCACAAATCATGACAAGCAGAATTTTTATAATACGGTCCTTTCTATGTATGCTTCCTTCAGTGTTCCTTCTGGCAAGCATTCACTTTACATTTATCAGCATCTGAAAACGGTTAAGGCTGTAGGTTACTGGCTTTCTGATCCTGTATCCTGTTTGTGTGAAATGCTTATACGACCGCCAGTGACCTTAAAAAATAAAAGCTTATAAATAAGAAATAGATACGAATAAAAAGAAATACGATAGAAAATAAATTTAACTAGGATAAGAATAAAAATACAGTATAAATAAGGACATTCACAATATAGCAAAATATAGAAAATGTACAAAAAAAAATTGAAACTTGTAAAAATTTAGAAATTTAGTGTAAATAAAGAAAAAGATTAAGTAAAAATGACTGGGGATGTGCAAATATGCATAAAAAGTGTCTTATCAAAGTGTCTTGCACAATGGTCCAGAAATGAAAATATAAATATGTAAGTGTAAGTGTGGTAAGTTAAGTACGTTAAGTACGTTAGGTACGTTAAGTACTTAACTGGGAATATAGTTCATGATGTTAAGAAAATATCTACAGCCGACTTTGCAGATTTTTTATTTTTTTTACCATGGATCATTGTGAATGAACAAATCCATAGGAAAGACATGAAGGTTGCTTGAGCTTACCACGAGAACGTCCACCGTTATGGGCAGGTCTCCCAATCTCTTAAGCGTTTTCAACAGCTGGGCAACACAAGGGGGGGGAAAAAAACAAACAAACAAAGAAAGAAACAAACAAAGCACAGATTAATGCATTATATTCGAGAAAGGGATTTTACTCTGGAGTTGATAATTTGGTGAAGAAAAGCTGATCCAGCAGATTCTACGTGCAAATGTTCAAATAACTGGAGAAGTTTCATGAGGTGTCATCGAAAGACTATAGCAAGGACAAAGTTACCAAAAAATATATATATATATAAATTATTATTTCATTTTTTAAATAATTTAAAACGTCATTTCAGTCATGTGTGAGACTTTCCATTGAGACATGGAGAACTTCAGTGTTAGTGAAGAAGGCTAGCTAGCTCGCTGAATCAGATCACTCACGGCCTGCCTCCAAAATAATATATATTAAAAAAAAAACAAAAAAAACAAAGCAATTATCACCTGTCTAAGCTCACACCCTACAACTAAAAGTCGCTTCCGTTGCGTTTTTCATTTATTCAGACATGACAAGACGTGTGTGTTGGCAAACTCTGCCCAGCACTTCTCTATTTAAAGAGCCCTCAGTGTGTCGCACTAAACGTAAGCGTAAGCAGTTATCAGTGGCCACATCTGACTTACAGTCTTACACACGGAACTGCTCCCGGACACTCATACGAATCCGAACAACGTCACAGTATTTTTGTGCTACACCGCTGCGTGGACGTTTCCGACGCTGAATGAGCCGCTCCTACCTTACGGGGCTCCTGGTTTTCTGAAAGCCGTGACTGCAACTTCTCCACCGCCTCCAGCAGCTCCTCCGCCATGTTTACAGCTGGGACACAGTGAGCGGAAACCACACACACACACACACACACACACACACAGCGCCTGCTCAGTCGGATCCATGGAGATCCAGGAAATACGTCACACTCAGCGCAAGCACGGGGGTTATGACGTAATGCGTACGGTTACGTATTCCCATAAAAGTTTTTTTTTTTTTTTTTTCGGGGAGGAAAAAAAATTATATAGTCAATATACATGTAATATACTAGAGCTTTACTAGAGTTTTTCGCGACTGTTTCAACGCCTGTGATACGCGCACAGAATGACGTTAAAAGCTGATGCTGATGGTGATGTTACATTCGGTGAGGAACGTGTGAAAGAACTACCTGTGCAAACACAGCCCATTACGGATTAACGTTTTAGCCATAGACGACACTGCCCACTGTTACATTCGGTGAGGACGCCGCCCAGGGGCTGTTCTAGAGAGGTGGGGTGGGGCACGGGGTGGCACCGGCCCCCCCCCCCAGAAATATGATACCCCACCAACATTGTTCGGCAAATGTACTGGTGGCTCAGTGGTAGGTGTTTCACCTGCCATGTGGAAGGGCCCGGGTTTGATTCCCAGCCAGTGCCCAAACCTCCCAGCCACTGGACGCAGCGCCGGTCCCAAGCCCAGATAAATGGGAGGGTTGCGTCAGGAAGGGCATCCGGGGCGTAAAACCTGTGCCAAGTTGTGGCGACTCCTTGCCGGGAGCAGCCGAAAGACCAACAACGACTGTCAACCTGACAATGCCAAACGTCATTGGATCAGAGCGCCATAAATCACTCATTGGCTCATTGGCTACTGTTACATTGGTTGAGGAAGCTCCCTATGGTTACATTTCAATGAGAATGCTGCCTATGGTTACATTCAGAAAGGACGTCGCCTCCTGTTACATTCAATGAGCTACCATTACTTGCTAAGACAAACCAAACTTTGTGTATGTGTTTGTGTTCCATCTAGGCGGTGTTCCCAGGAGATGCTTTATATCTTTGTTACTGAAAGCTAATGACAGAGTCCCACCATTTATACCGCGTATGCTATATACAGGGTCACAGGGAACCGAATGTCAAGTAGCCTAATCTGCATGTCTTTGGACTGTAGGAGGAAACCGGGGCACCTGAAGGAAACCCATCAGACGTGGGGAGAACATGCAAACTCCATGCACACAGACCAGAGGTGGTAATCGAACCCGGACCCTGGAGGTGCAAGGTGACAGTGCTAACCACTAAGCCATCGTGCCGCGTCCTTAGTGTTAGTCAAGGTTAAAAGTAGCTTCCTCTTGGTTACACAGCAATAATAAACAAGCTGTTAAGGATCATTTATTGATATTCTTGAATTTAATTGGAATTATCTGCCATTTTTAAAGCTTAAGCTTTTAAACAAGGGTTATTAAAAACAGATCTTTAAATAGTGCAAATATATCTTTCAGAAGGCCCAGGTTGACCAGGTTGTGACTCCATTGAAGCTTTCAGGCATCAGACATTTATTCTATTGCTCCATTCTAGGTGTGCTTAAAGAGTGTTATATTTAATTCCAAAAGGCAAACAAATATCAATCATCATAATAGCAACAAATTTTGGTAGTGATTTTATTTGGTAGTAATTGTATTATAGAAGCATGGGTGTCTGTATATAGTAAATCACAACTGGTGTCCCATGAAACAAATAAAGTGTAAGATATATAAATAATCACAACTGTGAGAGTAGGTCACATTCTATAAGGGCCACGCTCAGTCTCTAGCAAAAACTCATGAGCACAGCATGTTGGCATGGCTGAATAAAACTGTGATGCCCGCCTCTTTTCCATTTCAGGCTTAAGTCCTGGATGTGGGCTATGTTTGGTGGGGAGGGGTATAAGCTGAATATGGAGATGGAGGTCCTGTATGAGCTCAGGCCTTGGGGGTTAATGTTACGGAGCTTTCCTAGGAACCTGTCTTCCACAGGCTTGGAAGTGGACAGTGCTCTGACACACAGACAGACCGAGGACACAAGGGTAGTGTACCATAGAAGAAAAGGAAAACAGAAAAGGATTTTTTTTAAAGAATGGTTAAACGATAGTGCAAAGAAAAAGAACAGAGAGATTAAGAGGGCTGAAAAAATAAGGTAAGTTTTTTGTCTTAAGTTTTTATTTATTTATGCATGTCTGCTTGCACTACAATAATTAGTAATGGATTATAATATTACATTAGTATGAGCAAAAGGTGAGAAATGACTTTTTGTAGTCATGTAGAATTAAAAGAAGTCATTCTTAAAAATGTAAAGATTTTACAAACTCATGAATCTGTAAATCATATTGAACAATAAACAAAGTTAATAGGTCTTAGGTTGGGTTAAATAATGTTTTGCTAAGGCTTTGCTAAATCTTTGAACTTAAAGATTGCATGGCACTTTACTGTATAAACATAAATGGGGATGAAAATAAACTTCAGGATGGTTGTCTAAATTTAAATAGACACAGTCTGGATTGAAAACAGTGAATAGCATGAGAGGGTGGTGTATGGCTGGTGGTGACGGTGGTGGGGTACTTGTCATTCCTCTCACTCTGAGGTCCCAGCATGTTTTTTTTACAGTCCCTATAAATAACAGACTGAGATAGGAGCAGGCATGCTGTGGCAGAGGGTGGTGTGCAGTAGGCCTACAATCAGAGGGCAAGCACTGCACATGACAGCTGTTGGTTGTCACTTAAACACCTTCAGTATATACTTTACATCTCACTTTGCCCCTATAACTGTTCTCTGTCAGGGACGAACCACCTGGGAAATACCTTGTGGTCAAATGTTTTGCAATTAAAGTATCTTTATTACTTTAGTGTGTATTTTAGCGGTGCATATTTTTATTTAAATGTGTGGCCATTTCTCTCCATCAGCAATGCAACACGGCTTCGCTTAACCCAAGTGCTTTATATAGAAAAAAAAAGTATTCATATAGTTTTCTATATTAAAAAATAAAAGGATAAATCATTGTTTCACCATGAACGTTTATGTCCTTAGTTCATTTTTGTTTAATATTCAATCTACACTATATAATCATCCACCATTGAGTACAGACTTACATTAGGCATAGCTATGCATATTAGGTTCAATGTAGTTACTGCATAATAAAAATTTATCTCACCCTTCAGTTACACCTCAATATAATTATACAGTAATATGATGTTGGAATTAGTATTTGTATTTGTAAAAATCTGGCCACAGTTCCATGACTTGGGACATCATGGGACAGTTTCCCTCTCTGATTGTGGCTGTGTATTGTATTGTATTGGCTTTGTATTTTATTTGGATTTGATGTCCTTCGCACTGTCCCAAAGCCGTTATGTGATAGAGCCACATTTATGTGTTATGACAGTTAGGATGGTGCAATCCACTGACAGCACTCAACCCACACACATCTCAGTGACTATAAAACTGAGAAAATGGATTTTTGTCATCGTTTTAAGGCAAATTCATAAAAGTTGTTTTTCAGAATGGATAAAATTATATACACAGTAAAGACACACCATGGACATATTAAATATTAAGAAAGGCCATATATTTTATTAATTATAAAATACTTTAGTAAGTACATTATTAAGGACAGCTATTTATAAATATTTAACTTTGATTGAGCTATTGATTACAGATTTGCGAGGAATTTAATCTGTACCACACTTAAAACTGGATTATTATTTAAAATTAGTGATTTATTTATTGTAGTTTGAGTTTGGCACGTCTTATCAGCAGTGACACCTGTCTCTTGGCAATGACGTATACGGAGGAAGGTATTTATTATTTATATATGTGTCTAAAGAAACTAACAATAGATAATTCTAAAATTATAGGGGAATGAAGACAGGGTGTATCTCTGCTGTGTGCCCAGTGTATACTTAATATAGGTCCAGATTAACAGACACCCTGATCAGGAGACACCGATTAACGAAAAGATATTTATGCGAAATTTCCCCTTATATTGCTCTTATATTTAGCATCCATAATAACATAATGAAATGAGTCTATGTCTGTGCGAAAGATGGACACCTAAAACATCTGTTTACCTGAATTTGAAAAAAGAAAGAAAGAAAAAGATAAACCTTTGTGTAATGAGAAAATGAGGGGTGGAGGGAGGAGGAAGGTAATAGGCAGGGGATTCACAGGGGAGCATGGAAGAGGCAGATGGCACGGAGAGGGTAATTTAAGCAGTGCAGTTTTACCATGCTCTCATGTGGCCTTAGATATTTTTAGGTAGTGATTTTATTGCACCTGAGTTTCGTACTCCATCTAGGACTGTGTGTGAGCCTGGATGTACACAAACAGGATTTTCCTCCTTTTATGATCATAAAACAAATTACAATTGTAACTTTATTAAGTTACACAAAAGAAACAGAACATGTAGAATGGTTGTGTGGGATATACTCACCTGTGTGCATTGAGCTTTTACAATCTTCAAAGTGGAAATTCAGAAAAAAAAGACTTGCATTAGATGGATAAAAATCACATCTCTGTAAGTCAAGTCTTATTATTAAAATCATAAGAACATTTATATTCTTATATCAGCAGATTTGTTTTCCATAATTTCAGGCATTTATTTCTAGAAACAAGCAAATCTGCCAATAAAATATAGTTTTAAATGTAAACAAAAAAATATATAATAATAAAAACAGGCTGAATAACGTTGTATTGCTTAATAATAAATGTCATACATTTTTACATTTACAGTTGGACATTTGGCAGACACTCTTATCCAAAGCGACTTACACTGGTTACTAGGTTACTAACTATGTACCATCTCATAACGTCAACTCATAATATCTATATTAACTATAATTCCTTTAATACTCCTAATAAAAATATTTGTAACATTTCAATCATAATAACAATTTAATAATACAGTACTATAATAATATAGTAACAATTTAATAATAATTGAATTCAAACCTGTGTTCAAGATAGAAAACAGCATACATTAGACTGTAATTAACAGCAGGCGATTCTGACACGTGCCACGTCAAGACCTCATGTACCTGCCAATCACCTTTTTCCAAGAATGAGAGAAAAGATGTAATGAATACAATACTGTTGTGTAGGTATGTTATGTTCTGTAGTCCTTTTAGTATGTACTATTATTGTCATATGTAATATGTTTCTTCCTAGGTCCTGTGTCCTGTGGGACAACCCTTCACCCACCCCAACAAATTTCAATCAGTGAAGTCCGTCTGTCTGTTTATTTAACCTGTCAGTACTGTGTTGAAGACAATTTCCAGGAAGTGGGTTCGTCCATTAAACCCTAACAAAACATAAAAATAATTTGAGATTATTACCCTATTTTTGACATCATATCACTACATTGATTTAAACTCACCAGTATCAGTAACTAAACTCTAATCAATTAATAACCAACAAAAGAAGCCCATCTTTTAAAAATGGCCCCCAAGAAGAAGCCATCCCGTCCTAAAAAGTCTCCAGAGCCAGCACAGATGGAGAGCGGGGTGGTGGTCCCTGAGACAGGGGTGAAAAAGTTAGAAATGTCCCTCAGCATTGAGCAGTTGAATCGTCTCAATGGGATGTCCATGGCACCCATCATCCGTCCCGGAGAGAGGGGCTTTGGTCTGGGTGGGGAAATGACCCGGCCCCAACATGGATCAGCTCTTCTGGAGGAGCTAAGTCGTATGAGACAGGACCGCTTCCTTACTGACCTGGAGCTTGCTTGCAAGACTAAAGCATTTGATGTCCACAAGCTGGTCATGTCCTCTGTCAGCCAGTACTTGCGTGAAGTTCTAGCCAAGGACCCGGGCCTCAAGCGCTTGGAGTTGCCAACCATATCACCTTTAGGTACATGGCTGTATTTTTTTTCTGTGTGTTAATCACTCCCAGTTTATTAGATTCAGCATAATTTCAGCAAAACCTCCATCATCAATCATCATATAAACTCCACATACATGCTGACCAAATTCCTGATAACAATTGATGAGTAAATCTGGCATTTTATCCAACATATATTAATTAATTCATCATTTACCCTCAGGTCTAGCCAATGTCATCACCTTTGCTTATCTTGGCCGTGTGCACATGTCTCTATACACTATTGGCTGTACGGTGTCTGCGGCCTGCACCCTGCAAATCCCCCACCTCCTCCAGATGTGCATGGACTTCCTGATGTCGGAGTTGAACGTGCACACCTGTGTGTATGTGTGGAATATCGGAGCCGCTTATGGCCTGAGCCCTGTGCGAGACTCTGCCCGCCGCTTTGTGCTGGAAAACTTCGCCCAGTTTACCGAGACACCCCAGTTTACTCAGCTCAGCCTTGAACAGGTCACTGCTTTTCTTCAGGATGATAAGCTTATCCTGCCTTCAGAGGTTACCACCTTCCAGGTAAGATTACACCAAACGTGAAGGCTTTTCGTTGTCCGAACCACCTAGAACCATGTCGGAACGACAATATTATACGATATATGGAAATACTGGGCATACCAGTGTGGAAGACAGGACAGGTGGGTTTCACAGACCATGAAGAGGGGCTATTTATGTGTCTGATACTGACGTATTTTAAAAATAACAGTAAATATAAATACTCACATACTCTATATAGAAATAAAATGAGTGTAAAGTGAGATGATGGAATCCTAGATGCTGTACTGTATGTAAAATTAAAGCCAAGTATATTTCTTAATATGGAGTTCTATCTATAACTTTGTTTTTGGATTCAGGTGGCCATGAAGTGGCTGGACTTTGATCCGAAGAGGCATGTTCATGCTTATGACCTACTGTCCAATGTGCGGTTCGAGACTATCCCCGCCAGTGAGCTGGTCAGAGAGATTCAGCCTGTTGCTTGCATGATGCAGGACCCTCAATGCCACCGTTTACTGGTAGATGCCATGAACTACCATTTGCTCCCATACCAGCAAAACACTCTACAGTCCCGTCGCACGAAGGTCCGAGGCAGCCAGACTGTTCTGCTAACCATTGGGGGACGTCCCTCCCTTACTGAGCGTGCCCTGAGTCGAGAAGTAAGCCCTAGATAGACAACTTCCTCTGTTCCTCATATTCTCAATTTTTTCTCACTCACATTCTTGATTCTAGGTCCTGTGGAGAGACCCTCGTGATGGAGTTGCTACCTGGCGCCATCTTTCCCAGCTTCCTGCTAAGAGCTTTAACCAGTGTGTGGCGGTCATGGATGGTTTCCTTTATGTGGCAGGCGGAGAAGACCAGAATGATGCTCGAAACCAAGCCAAACATGCTGTCAGCACTCTGTGCAGGTACACTTTCGACTATTCATTTAGGAAATAAGTTAGTTTAAATTGACCACAATCTCATCAATTTGCACCCCTTCCCAGATATGACCCACGCTTTAACACATGGCTGCACCTGAGTAGCATGCGTCAGCGCCGAACACACTTTAGCCTCGTGGCAACAAATGGGCGCCTTTATGCAGTTGGTGGCCGTAACACAGATGGCTTGCTGGCGACCACTGAGAGCTACCTGCCCTCCACTAACACATGGCAGCTGCGTGCTCCCATGGACATGCCACGTTGCTGCCATGCCAGTGCTGTCTTACCCTCTGGAGACATCCTAGTGACCGGTGGCTATGTCAACTGCGCTTACTCTCGCTCTGTTGCCTGCTACAATGTGCAGAGCGACACCTGGAGCGAGCAGGCACAATTGGAGATGCCACGTGGCTGGCACTGCTCCACAACACTAGGTGGGAAAGTTTACGTGGTGGGCGGCAGCCGGCTAAGCCCAAGTGGAGAGCGTGTTGATGTGCTGATCACGGAGGTGTTCTCACCAGAGAGCGGTCAGTGGAGCAGGGCCGCCTCTCTGCCCTTGGGAGTAAGCACGGCCGGTCTGGCACCGCTTGGTGATCACCTCTACCTCGTGGGTGGATGGAATGAAGCTGAGAAGCGCTACAAGGCAGCAGTGCAGCGCTACGATCCAGGTACCGACAGCTGGTCGTCTGGGGAAGAGCTGCCCGAGCCCACGGTGGGGGTATCCTGCTGTGCTCTGACACTACCCCCACGCCACACTTCACGCAAGCATCGTAACACCCCCAGCCATGAAGAACAGAGTGGCATAATTGCATGAGAGAGGGAGCGAGAGAGGAAAGGATAAGGCCAAGATTAGTATTGAGAATAAAGATTAAAAAAAACAAAAAAACAAAAAACAAAGAAGAGGTGAACAGTTACTAGCTAGGGAGGATGCAACAAGTAAAGGACAGAGATGGACTTACAGAAATATTATTACTGAGACAGCTGTGAAGGGGGTTTAGTGTCACAGTATTAAGTTTAGGGCCCACTAATTAATTATGTGAAAATGTCTAGGCCACCATAGCCACAGAGTACATGGGACAAACATTTGCAAGTGAATGGATGTGCCTGTGTGTATGAGTTTGAGAGATTCATTGCAAATTATCACTTTGCAATCACAAATGCATAAAAGTTTCCATAGATCTGTCCGTCCCAGTAAATCTATTACGCTATATATTTATTTATTTATTTAATGTATTCTGGTCAATTATCAGGATTTTATCATGCCAAAATCACCTCAATGATTAAAAAAACAAACTAACTAAAAATTCCCATACATTCATTCATATCAAGTAACCACTTTATCCAGATATGCCCGGGGAATACTGGGCATGAGGTGGATGGGACTCAGTCCATCATAGTGCACCATGCACACACATTCATAACTTTTCATGTATTTAAATATGCATCCCCAAAGGGATCATCTTTTATATGGTAGTCAGTGGATGTACCCTGAGCTTCTTGAAAATAAATGAACCACTTTACACTCACACACAATATATGTATTTTTTGAAATAGAAGAAAAACATAAAAAAAAAAGAAAAAAAGCATATCATTAAGGAGCATATAAGCATATTTTAAAAGCATTTCATTATTAATAATCACATTAGGAGCATATAATTACTAATAATTATATTATTATACTGTTATTATATCATTATATATAATGACAATTATATTATTAATAATTATATTAGGAGCATATAATTACTAATAATTATATAAGAAGCACATAAGCATATATTAAAAGAGGAAAAGTAAAAGCATATAATTAAGTTTAAAAAAAACAAATCATACATCAAAACAAGTTTAGAGAACCTTATTGCGAAATATTTATATCTCTTGAATACAGTTGTCTTTTTTTAATTTTAACCTCTATACTGTTAGTGTTTTAATTTTAACTGGCATTCATTTATTAAAAAATACAAAAAAAAACAACAACTGAGAAACGCAACTCTCAGGTAAGCAAACTGAGGTTATTCAAATTGTAGCTACTAATTCGCAATGACGACCCAAAGATTAATATCGTTTTCTCTTGTCTGGATAACATGCATCTGCATTTCTGGTAACATCGCCTTCTACTCCATTCCACTGTATAAAGACAGAACCCAGCCAACTTCCTAAGCGAGCCAGTGAACATCCTAGAGAGAGAGAGAAAATGCTGTTCCAGACAGGGAGAGAATTTTGAAATGTGAAATTAAAGCGAGAAGTAATGTCACTTGATAGTGTGGATAGTTTCATTTTCCGCGGCTATAATGTTCCCATTATAAGTTATATGGTCACCAGCTGCTTAAGGCTTTGCTTTGTGTTGAATGGAGATATACTGTAATAAAGTAGGTGTTACAAATGACAAATGGTGCAGAGGGCACTAATTCTCTAGGATAGGATTTCACTTGAATAAAGTCACAATGATCGAAACAATACATGTCTCGTGTTTTCATTACAACCTGACTTGTGGTGGTTTGCATAGTAACAATTCATAATTCCACTAGTGGTGGAACGGAAAGTCTGAATAATAAATCAAGGTTTATTTTAGGGTTTGCCATAGAAGATCCACTTTGATCCACATACATTGTGAAGATGGAAAGAAGAATGTATTGACATTAGTATAATCGTCAAACATGGACACCAAATACAGCAGAGAGAATTTGGGAGGCAAAGACCAGAAAACCATCATATCTCAGTGTAAACGATTTAATTTACAGTTCAATGGATCAGAGTATATAAATACAGTATCTTTGTCATCCAATCAGCGAAACATACCAATATTGCAAGTATCTCATTTCCAGAACCTCTATCCATAATTTAAAAATTACTTAATCATAACTTACACACTATTTTAGTTTTCTCTATTTTGTCAGTAGTCCAGAGAGATATAATTATTGTTACTTTGTATAAATACAAAGGCTTCCAAAATACACATGCTCAAAAATAAGGAGGGTGAGATTTAAGGCAGTTTATTGTATTATTTTCCCACATACTGTAGTTATTAAGAGTCTTAAGGAATTCTTACTTGGGATGTATAGAGGATGGATGATAAAAATACAGCTTGTGTGTCGGCTGGCCAGATAAACAATTCAATAAAGCCCACCTAATGAGTTTCTAATTAAAATTATTAATGATAAATATAAGAATAAAACTTTATTCTATTTCACTGAAGAGCAAAATAAAGCAATAAACCATGTGCCATTATTTTAGAAACTATTTGCAAGCAAACATTATATGCATTTCCAATCAAACATCAAATCTCAGTTTCAGGTGTTAAAACTAATACACTTTTGAGAAACTCAAAAGATTAGTTACTACACTTTTTAAAAAAAAAATATTCTATGATAAATTGGAAAATGTGTTTTCCTGGTGAGAAATGTTTTGTAGAATAAACAAGATTTTATCTATCTATAAATGCATTTATGATGATCTTTTCAAATAAATATTTTTCATTCAGTCGTCATTGTTAGACAACGGTTGATGTGACTTAAAATTTCACTTAGGTTAATAAAAGGCTATGCTCTAAGGCTAATACACTCAGAGAAGCCTGAACGTATTGAAACCTGCAAATGCACACAAACATCAAAACTTAAAGTTGTACAGAGGAAACCCTTGGCGAGAACATGCAAACTTCACACACAGACCGGATGAGAGATTCAAACCCCAAACCTTGAAAGAACAAGGCGACAGTGCTAATCACTATGCCACTGCTTCCTAAATGTAGCTATAAACATTTGCTTTTTGTAAAACAGCTTTATTACACTCCTGATCTAGAGGAACCACCTCCTAAACTATAGTGTCAAGTCTTTATTCATATTCATTCTGCAAGATCAGTAATGTTTGCTGCTGCCCTGTGTTTGAACAAAAAGCCTGGAAAAGCTCCTCACACATTACTATGAGCAGACAGCATATTAGAAATGAGCATTTTGTAAATCTGGAGCTTGTCTAAACCTAAAGAAATACACTGCAAACCTAGAACTACAACCTCAAAGGAATAAACATGTTCTCAGGCTTATCCTGAGAGAAATGTGTACAAGGAAAACATGTAAAGGATCGTCTAAACAAAGTCACCCGATGGTTATGAAGAAACTGGCAGCTTTGCAACAGGTGTGGCAAATATCTTGAGGCTCTTTAAGACTTGAGCTGCCAAATTTTGATGAGCTCATTAAAAAAAGTTCTCTTGAATTTCACTCAAGTTGCACTTATTTGCACTGAAAGTAGAAAAACACGTCTGGTGTGATCAGAGTAAGGTTGGGAAAAGGTCACCCACAAAAAAAAAAAAAAATCAGAATGCAACAAACAGCAGCCCCCCCCCCCCCGGCCCACAACTTCCTTGGGACTTTGCCTGGTTATAATTTAATATTTCTTTTGACTACTTGTATAATATAACCAGATTACAGGAAAATCAACAAGCACAGTACCAGGTTTTAAAGTCATCCATCAGCTCTAGAGACCACACACGATTAACATCGGTTAGACATTATGGGAAATACAATGTTATGTAATCTGGATACTGCAAAAAAAAAATGCTGTTGTATCCCTAGAAAAGCTAAATGGGATACTGTAGAATTTGTTTCACTTCCAAAATACTTCACCTCTTGCTGATAAAAGCATTAGCTCCACCAGTTTGGAGTCATTTTGGAGCCATAACACTTTTATTTATATATTTTAATTAGAAACATGCAATGGCTTTGCATACAAGAAACAGAAGATATCCCTGCATGCAGGAAGCCATTGTTTGCTACGTCCCATTCTCTGATCAAGATATAACGTTATGGAACCACAGACGCAAGTGACCATTTTAAATTCAAATGCAAAATATATTAAGCTTAAAACATATGTTTAAATATATGTAACCATATGTTTAAAATGTATGAGTCCAGGCACGTGCACACAGATCAAAGGGGGCTTGAGCACCTGCCCTTTTTATTCCTGGAAAGAAAGTGCCCCTTTTCTTTTTAAAAAAAATATTTTGCGCACAGCTTTCCTGTCAAACAAATATATTTATTGAAGAATAGTATATCTAAATATCAGGTCAGGAGTTCTGAAGCGAACATCCCCCC
>JAOVVA010000030.1:11458149-11472012 GCA_028565275.1 Leiocassis micropogon | reverse complement strand
ATGGTGTTGACTCTTTTAGTGTTCATACAAATATTTACACATTAAGTTTACTGAAAGTAAAAACAGTTGAAAGTCAGGACGTTTCTTTTTTTGCTGAGTATATCTGTTAAAAATTGGACATAACTGATAACATCTATTAATTAATTAATTTTCACCTAATTGAAAACCATGTACACATGCAAACCATTTTGTAAATATTTTTTTCTCTAAATTGTCATTGATGTTACCGTCATTTGTGTTAGAGCACCAATAATAACACCAGTTATTAAGTGTATAAAAAAATTATTAAGCTGCTCTACTTTTTGTGGATTCATAAAGTTTAAAATTAAGGCATTGCTATTAAAGAAGTTATAGATGTGAAAGAAGAAATGCATTTCAGGAGATTTTTATCATCCGAATTTCACCTTTTCTGAAGAATGACCCATTAGCTTTAAAGTCACTTCTTACGCTCATGTGACTCTAAATCAAATCTAACATACACACACACCTTCAAACACATTTCTTGCAACAATGTATCATTATTACAAGAGCTCTTTTGTTGACTTGGAAATTATTAAGGGACATTTCAGCTTAGAATTAGCAAAGACTCAAAATGTGGTTAACTGGCATAAGGACATTGAGACCGTTCTAATGATTTATTCAAAATTCCATGCGTGCATTTTCCATACTGTATGCATATCCTGTGTAGGGATGCAGGGAAGCCTCTCTCAGGCTCTCGGGGCACACGGCGGGGGGGGGGGGGGGAGTTGTATGGCAGGATGAGGCACCAACGTGTCACAGGGCACAAGCACACACCCACTTATACACCAAATCAAACTGTACACTACAGGAAATGTGGAAACACTAATCAGTCTACCACTCATGTCTTTGGATTGTGAGGGAACCAGAGTACCTGGAGGAAATCTACAAAGCACAGGAAGAACACACACACACTGGAGGTGTGAGGCAACAGTGCTAACCCCAGCACCACAATGGCCCTTTTGTTATATACAGTATAATCAAACCCTGACCCTGGAGGTGCAAGGCGACAGTACTAACCACTAAGCCACTGTCCTGGCTATTTTATATTAAATTACTGATAAGTGCATTTCAGATATTTGGGTAACAGCGTTCTACTTCAAAAAAGTGGCCTTAGCAGTTGATATTATAATATCATTAAAAATAATAGACAAGAGAATGAGATATTTTGCATTTCTACTTCTCATGATCTTCATGAAATTCAAATAAGGCTTCTTGTTGTACATGTGACTTCAAAAGGTGAATTTGTTCAGGTTAACAGGACTTAGTGCATATGTAACTCATGGATAATGGTGTTTCAAGCATGAACTGCTAAATAGATTTACATTAATGACTATTTGCATGCTTAAAAATAAATTTTCATGACGGTTTTGTTATTGCTTAAGTGATGTATATGAAACATGCACAAACGGTACATTATTGTGAAAGACACAACCATGTTTATTAAATACTTAAACAATTTTTACTTTAAATTCATATTTTTCCCCAGAATCTCCTCAGTCACCACAGAATAAAAGTGGCAAGAAAGTATCACAGGGGCAAACAAATGGTGAAGGACATGAAAGGGTTTTTCACTGAAATGGACAGAGACTGTCCATTTCAAGAGAGCGCCCTTCATCGCGAGCGGGCTAGGCAAATGGCCATGTTTAAAGAATCACTAGAATCTCAAAATAATCTTCTAAAAGAACTCTTGTCAACATCACAGTGGTTGATCCAGTCTAAAAACCTAAAAATGTAGGTGAGTTTGAACTTGCTATCTCCGCTTACTGTTAATACTAGTCCCTACAAATTTAGATTGATAAAGTATAAACCATCTAGTTAACTGTTTTAAACAATGGTATTTTTCTGTCGTGCATGTTTACAGAATCTCTTCAATCACCACCACACAAAAGGGTATCGCAGGAGGAACAAATAGCAAAGGACATGAAAGTGTTTTAAAGAAATCACCAGAACCTTGGAAGAGAAGGGAGAACTTCATCTCCTCAAGCAGAGGCAACATGAAGATCGCTTAAGAAAGGAGACAAAAGAGGAAGCACGAGAGGAACGGGCCAGGAGTCTCAGAATGGCCTACTAAAGGTACTCCTTCTTCACCAACAAGACAGAAGTTCAACTCCTCTAAGCACTGGCACTCAGGCAATCAATTAAGGGTTGATACAGACACTGCTGGAAATAGTATTGTAAGAAACACCTTAGATCAGGACATGATTTTTAATCCACTTTCATCGACATCCTTGATGGAGTAATAGCCATAAAGTTGGGGCAATCTGTAAATTTTTTTTACATTGTATTTATCTATTGGTTGTTTCATTGCAGAAGTGTTTAATGCAGCTTGTTACTGCTCTTTATGAAGAGTCTGAATTGTCTGATCCCATCTCAATTTATTTTATGGTGCAGTTTGTTACCGCACTTAATGTGAGTCATTTTTAGTTTTCTAATGCACTTTCTGTACGTCTTTTTTTATATATCCTATATCCACTTGGACGCACCTTAACGCAATGATTTCATCCAAGAAGATGGTAAATATTTTGAAATGTGTTACGTGTCAGCATTCTAACTTTACAATGTAATTTTAAAACAAGTGGTAGATTCAAGCAAGCATTTCTTTAGTCAGTGACAGATTTATAAGGCACTACTAGTGATTGTATGAAAAGTAGCTCTGTGGAAAGTTGACTTTTACCTACACATACATGTATTAGAAAGAAGAGAAACTTTTACAATATGACCAAGAAGTAAAAAGATTTCAGATCTATCTTTGTGTTGTATCTGTTGTTGCCCCTTATACAGTCACATTGTGCTATTGATTTAGTAGTAAGAGCTTTTTTTCCACATTTTTGGAAGAGCTCTTTAATTTCAACTCATTTTTTTAACAATCAGCCATTAGTATTTCGACATGGGAAACTTCGGAACTTTGTGGTTGTTTGCCAACAGGCCAAAATGCATTTTTTTGGTCTCAATAACTTCAAGAAAGAAGAAGCTGATCAGAGACCAAATTACTGATGTACAAGAAGAATAAAACATTTCCGTGGATGATGCCTGAGCTCTGGTTACTGTCTATGTGAATGTACTGTGTATGTGCTCCCGGTGTCCATAAGGGTTTCTTTGGGATTTTGATTTCCTCCCACATTCCAAAATGCTAGTAGGTGGACTGTTAAGATAAATTGTCCCTAGGTGTAAATAAATGTGTAATGAGCTCTTTTATTCTAACAGAGTTATCGTTTCCATAGCAGCTTAAACTGGGACTTACTAGAACTTATTAGTAGTGTGTCATCCACACGAGAATACAAGCCTGGGAAAAAAAAGCATTTAATTCACAAACATTCCTTCAACGTTCTTTTAACGTTTATTATTATGTGAACAAGAATCCTTACTTCAGTCACTTCCATAAGTATTTTAGCATCAAGTACATTACTTTTCGTGCTCACCCATACATTAAAAAGCTGCTTATTAAATGATTAGGCTGTGTAGACCGTAGTACTAAAAGCACTAGCAGTACCAGTCTATTCAGTTATATTAAATAAATTGTGCTATTGTTCCAGCTGCTGTGTGATATGCATAAATACTACTTCCCTTGACTGGTTCCCTTCTGGATCACATGTTCTTGGTCTGATCATGTGACAAGCTGTGCCACACTACCAAGAGCTTCTAATTTTTTTTTATATAAATAAAGGTTTTCATTAATCATGGTATTTAAAAAATATATACCAGAATACATGGCAATCTGTTATGTTACTTCAAAACACTTCATGAGTCTTGGTGCATCCACAGAATAAACAAAACTATTATAATGAATACCACTGGAGCAGGCTAATTAACTTGCCATGTGCCTTCACATACATTATACTGAATATATATTAGACACTTTCCTACTGTAAAAATCTTACTGTTTAAATCTTACATTTACTACAATGTGTGATGCACTGAATTAATTATATTCAAAAGGTGTAAAATATCCATTAAACATACAAAATATCACAGTAATTATATAAATCAATACAAAAAATCTAATGTTTTCATACAGCAGATTTATAAAATAAAAAAATTAAAATGGTTTGCAAACTTTGAATATTTTTATGCTACAACTGTTGTATACAGTATCTTAAAATAATTGCATTATATAAATTTTTATAAAAGTTTGTAAATGAACCGTTCTATAAATGCATACAAATTGGTTTGGGGTTTAAAAATTACAGGTAAACATGGTGCTGGCGTTAAGTAAGATTTTCTATAATTAAGAAATATCACATGAGAGAAAGTGCTGTTGTACTCGATATCGACATGGTTGTGATGAGGGCGCGTTATTATCAACAGATTATGATCTGTTTGTTTATATGATTATTTTGCACTGCAAAAACATATCCTTCCGTGACTGGCAGAGCTCATGACCGACAGCTGGTGTAATTAAAAGGGGTGAAAGTAGTTCACTTTATAATAAATAAAATAAAAATTATATAATATTTTTTATATAATATATTTTTTTTAATTGTTTATAGGTAGCCAAAAACTACGGAAATTAAACTATGGAGGTGGTTGACGGTTCCAAAAAACTTATTCCACTTTGGAATATCAGCTAACTTCCAGGTTCTGGGTTTGAGTCTCAGGTTTGTGCGCTTCATAGAGTGTAAGATAAAATCTCTTGTTCCAAACACAAAGAAGTACCTTTCATCAGAGATTAGAGAGGGATTTGGGATTTAGCCTTGTATTAGAAGCTAGTTAGCTTTGTAGCTTGCATTAACCATGAACAAAACAACCCGGATGGTTCAGGGGTGATTTGGAACGACTTGGAAGCAATTACTGTTACTGAGACAAAGTGTTGTTTAAGATGACGCAACGTTATCAGATGTTTTCTTTCTGAAAGTGCTTACGTGACTAGCTTTGAATGTGGGTTTTGGCAGGCAGCTGCTCTCCCCTCTTTCTAGTACTGCAGACCTACTTTCACCCATACTGGCATTTAGTGTAATTAACAATTGTTAGACACCTGTGACATGAAGTGATACATACAGTTAAATAACCCAGTGCTGTTATGCTCTATATCACCACTCATGTAATGCCTCGGTCAAAGCTAACTGTAATTAATATAATGTATAGACATTTCATAATTATAAGAGGTAACAGTTATTCCCATGGTCTGGTCCTTATTTTCAGATAAACCTTAACCATATTATTAAGTATACTGGATTAGACAAACATCAAGTCTCAAAACAAATTATCACATTTCTCAAATGACATTATTGTTTTCCCATATTCTCTTATTATATTGCATTTTTCAAGTATCATATTAAAAACAAACTAATAGAAGTCATTAAAAAAATTAAATATTTAAGTGAATCACTTAATACTTTGTATTTTCAAAACATGTTTAGTCCCTTCCCTCTGTCTCTGTCTCTGTCAGCTTCTCCCTTAGTGCCCAAGATTGGATCTTTCCAGAACCAAACAGTGTGAAGTAAAAGGCTCCAAATACACTCACTCCTGCTGACAAATAGAAGACGTTCATCCAGCCTGTCAGAGATTGCTTTAAGGAGAAAGAAATATCATAAATCAAAGAAGTTTGTAAAATCATGTGGTTTGTTATAACTAAGTCTAAGTTTAATTGTGTATGTGTATGTAATCTCTTGTTATCTTACATCTTTGACAAGTTGACCCACTGCAATTGGTGCAAGTATTCCTGGGATAGTGCCAAAAGTGTTGGTGATTCCAAGCAGTATGCCAGCATACCTGAGAACATGGGATATTGAGAGGAGAAAAAAAAAGAGAAAAAAGAAAGCAAGCTTGGTAAAATATTTCCTGCAGTCAGAGACAACAGACACACAATCAGAGTACAGTGCCCACAGCAATATATACAAAAATATATTATTATTATTACTGTTCTTCTTCTTATTACTACTATTATTATTTTCATTATAATGTACTTATATATATATATATAAGTATATATATATATATTTTTTTTACATCTTTGACTAGATGTCTGTACTCTTTTATTTATTTATTTATTTATTTATTATTACTCTTTCTATACTATTCTGTTTTTTTTATCTAGTCTTGTGCCTTTTTTCTAAGCTTTGGCACTACGACAAATATGTAAATATTTGTCATGCCAATAAAGCATCTTTGAATCTTTAAATATATGCTAAAAATATTGGCTAAAATATTATATCTATATATATCTATATAATATATATATATATAAATATTTCATAACTACCTGGCTGCTTATCTTAAAATGGAATTCATATAGTGAATATTTTCCATCACCAAATAAATAAAAATTATTTGAAAATGGCCATTTAAATGCAAAAAAAAAAGGCACTGATTCTTATACAGACAATTGTTTTTAAAATAGAGCTCAAGAAATCAAACATGGAAGCTTGTGATCTCAGGAGATCATTGTGCTCTTACTGAGGAGCAATATCCATCTGGTTAATGAAGACTCCAGCTGCGCTGATGCCCCCGAATGTGTTGGATAACGTGAGAAAGGTAACAGCCAGGACGCCACTGCACCCAGAGAATACGACAGCAATCAGGAAAATCGCTGGAACAACCAAACCTGTAGAAACACAAAAAGACATAAATCGAGAAGATTTCCTTTAGAGTCTCGTCCCTTTCATTGATTCTTTCTCATGTCATCTTACGAAGTTTTTCCCCTGTCATTGCTGCTTATTATGGACTTAAAATCATATTCGGATTTCTGTGCAGCTGCTTTGTGATTATTCCCATAATATTAAACTGAATATTAGATTTTGCCAAAGTTAAGATGCATTCTTATGATACCCGAGAGCAACTTTAGTGCCAGGCACTAACCTGCAATAGTGAAGATTTTGCGGATAGCGGTTACACTTAGTATCCTTTTCTCCAAAAGATGATCTGCGACCACACCAGAGAGCACGGAAAACAACCAGCTGCCTAAGTAGGGTAGCGCTGACAGGAAGCCGTTCTATGCAGCAGAATAAGAGAAAGTCAGGTTAATTTTTAGACAGTATTTGTTATTCATTTATGCATAGTGCTCTAAAAGGCTGCGGTCAGTGGGTTAAAACTTTTAAGTCTTACCTGGCGTAGGTCAAAGTGCAGCACTGTGTCCATGTAAGTAGGCAGGGAGGTAAGCAGCGTGTAGTAATACCAGTTAGAACACATCTGTGAGATGATGATGGCCCAGAGAGGGCCTGAGCATGCCATGGCCCACAGCGGCACTGACCAACCATGGGTTCCTCCCTGTAGAGTAGAGTAGAGAAACAAACATCGTTAACTATAGTCAGCATATAACCTCTCAAACATTACCCGTATGTTTCAGTATAATTTAAAACATGAACTGATGATCATTTAATACCTCAGAACCTATCGAGTTGACAATGTATTCTTTTTCCTGGTCACTTATTCTTGGATGTAAGTGAGGTTCATCTGACACCATGATGAACCACAGCACTGCCCACAGACATCCTGCTCCCCCTGGTGGCGAAAAGAAAGAATAGATACCAATTTCCATTTCAGTGATAATTAAAATTGTCCAAAGTTAGTGCAGTCTTTTTTCATTGCACTCCATTTTTTCTGGTAACTTAATATCAATATAAATTGAAGGTATTTCTAAATGTAAATGCATGACACGCCAAGTTTAAATTACTGCACACGTTATTAGGTATCATGCAATAATAGGAAAAATAACAATAGCAATAACTGTTCTTAATGTTATAAAACCAATTGTGTATATATGTATATAATAAAGATATTAGAGTGGGATAATTACCACACCAGTAGAAGACTGCAGGCCAGCCCAGGCTGTGACATATGAAGCCTGTGAGAGGGAAAGCAACGAAAGCACCAAAATTTCCTCCTGCCCCTGAGATAGTCATCAGACGAGCTCGTTCCAACGGAGGGGCCCAGCAAGCCCACATAGCCATCATGGCAGGGAATGTCACACCCTTATCACACAAAATACATCTTTGTTTATGCTTGAAAAGTGATATCAATTGTGAGAATATATATATATATATATATTTAAAAAATATGTCTCTTTACCTCACCAAAACCCTCAAGAGCCCTTAGCACAAACAGGCAATTAACCCCATATTCAGCAGCCCAAGGGGTGAGGATGGTGAGAACTGCTGTACCTAAAACTCCTCCTCCCAAGAACTTACTCCCACCAAAGCGACCCGACAGGTATCCCCCAGGGATTTGAGTGAAAAGGTAGCCAAAAAAGAATGCTCCCAGCAGCATTCCCTGTGTCTGAGGATTCCATGGGTATCTTGGTACCTGAGAGACATGGAAATGAGTCAAGAAAATCAGAACAAGCAAAGCAAAAGATTAAATAATCCTACAGGACCCCAGGAAGTGCCGTGTGGACTTTTTAGGAAAAATATTTAATTGCAGACGTTTCTCTTTATACAAACGCTGTGGCTGGGAGTGTGGACTAAAGCGCTCACCCCATCTGGCTGATCGGGAATTTGGTTGCTGCTGTTTGAGGTAGTAGAAGATGCTGGGCACTCATTTGATTCATTGGTATTGTGAGATGGCTGCGTACCAGTTATATTCACCATGGCAACCATGGCAACACTGAGGTTGACCCGTAGCCCGTACACTACAGCGAAACCCAGGAACATCAGGAAGGCTAGGTTGTATCGCGCAGAGCAGCACTGAGAAGACACTGTTACAAACACACACACACACACACAACTCCAATCACATTTATAAAATATAAACTGTTTGCAAGCAGACCACAGGAGACATTTCTCATCTTTTAAAGTGTATAAGACCTATTACACCCTTTTCAAAAAAGATTATGCTAGATATCTATATAGATCTATCTATTTCTATCATGTACAGTATATATATAGGTCTATACACAGTCATGTACATACATTTTGGAACAAAATATATTTTTTGGCATTTTGTAACACAGAATTTTTTTGCCATTTGTCACTGAATTTTAAATGAAACACTGAAGACGTGAGCAATGCCAAGACTTATGTTAAGCTTTAATTAAAGGGGTATGACAAAAGTATGGCTTTAACCATTCTGGAATTATAGTCATTTCCACACACATATACTCACACAAACCCACTTTAGTGGGCTCATAAATACTGGAACAAATGACTGACATGTAGTTGCATGACCAGGTGTGACCTGTTCCCTCATTACTTTTTGAATAATTAAGAGGATAAAAGGCTTGGGGTTGGTTCTGTGTGTTACATTTGCATTTGGTAGCTGTTCACTCGAACTTTCAACCTGAGGTTCTAGGAGGTGTCTATGCGGTAAAGTTTGCCATCATTAGTTGAAAAAACAAAATAAACCAATTAGACTGAGAATAAAAAACCTGTGAGGCCGATACAACAGGTTGGAACTTGGAAAAAGAAGGAAAATTCTTTAAAAAAGGGAATTTTTAAAAAAGGGAATTAAAAAAAGGAAATTAACAAGATTTTCTTTCACCTTTTGAACAATGGACCTTTGGATATACAGTACAGTATATTTGCATATGAACAGCATTAACTTTCAACATTTACTCAAATGGCTGCCAATGGAGTCAGGTCACTGGTGTTTATTGATGATCTGACTGCTGATAAAATTATCAGGATGAATTCCTTAGTGTATAGGGCTATACTCTCTGCTCAGATTCTGCCAAATGGTGGAACACTGAAGAGACACTGCTTCACATTCCAGATGGATATTGACGCAAAACTTATAGTGAGAGCTCCCCAAAAGTTTCTCAAGGCAAATAAGTCAGTCACCTGATCTTAACCCAACAGAGCATGCTTTTCACTTACTTAAAACAAGCCTGAAGGCAGAAAGACCCTCAGACATCTGGCAAACCATCTCAAGGGAAGAAACACAGCATTTGGTCACATCCATGGGTTCCACACTCATTGACTGCAAAGGCTTTTCATCCATTATTTGTTCCATTATTTATGAGTCACCAAAATGGGTGTGTGCATGGAAATGGCTGCAATTCCTGAATAATTAATGCCACACTTTTGGGTGTTTTATTTTTAATTCAATATGGAGATAAATAAATAAATAAAATAAAAATGTATGGACCTAAAATACAGTGCATCTTAATAAATTAGAATATCATAGAAAGGTTTTTCACTCCGGTTTCCTCCCACAGTCATGTAGGTTAGGTTAATTGGTGTTCTCAAATTGCCTGTGATGTGTGAATGAGTGTGTATGTCTGTGTGCCCTGCGATTGATTGGCGCCCTGTTCAGGGTGTACCCTGACTCGTGCCCCAAGTCTCCTGGGATAGGCTCCAGGCCCCCCGCGACCCTGAATACAGGATTAAGCGGTAATGACGATGAGTGAGTAAGTGAGAAAGGATTTTCTGTAATTTAATGATAAAGTGAAACTCATATATTCTAGATGCATTACATGTCAAGTGAAATATTTCAATATTTCTTTTATAATTTTGATGATATGGCTTGCTGCCAGTATCTCAAAATATAATAATAATAATAATAATAATAATAATAATAAAGTTCACCAACAAAACCAACATCAAAATACATTTTGGCTTCACTACTCAGTCCGTTATTCAGACTTGAAATTTCAACAGGTGTGGGGGCCCTTCCTTCGCTTTTTTCATATACATTTATAGTTTGATTCCCTTCTTATTTAATTGTTTGTTCCTTTTCCCTTTTTTTTTTTCTTGCACGCAGAACCAAAAAACTTCCGGCTCCATGTTCTTTTTTTCGTTTATCACCTTTTTTTCATGCCTGGCGTCTAGCCTTTCTTATACATGTAAAGCTAGCTTGGAGTCAGGGAGGGGTGGGGTGGGTGCTATAAGGGTTTATAAGATAGTTATACGATCTGTATTGAAACATTACATGTTTACCCTGTTATATCCCTGTTTAAAATCAATAAAAATATTGTTGAGTAAACAAAATACATTTTGGAAAACTTATACGACACCTAAAACCCAGACACAAGATCTTTTTCTATCATAATTTATTAACCCAGGATGAAATCTAGGCCAAACTTAAAACATAACCCATAGACATAATCTTAAAAATCTTTTTCATTACATATATTCACAAACATACCTTTATAATTTTTAGGTTGTGCTGCTTCATTATCCAGCAGTGGTACTTCTTCCTCCTCCTCATCCTCCACAGCAGTGTTAACGGACCATCCATTATGTCGAGCCATGGTAAATGCTCAAGTGCAACAATTTTCAAAAGCGCTCCTTAAACCATATGTTCAAGTCCTACATCAGAAAACAGCACAGATAAATAGCCTACTATTGAACCTTGAACTAGTTAAACTAGTTAAAGGTGTGAGTAGGATCAGGTGTGAGTAGTAGTAGGGAGAAAAACTATATACAATTTAGTAGTTAATAGAGAAAACTCAGAGAAAACATGTAACATGTGCATGTAGCAATGACTTCCTATTTCGTAACTTACCAACCAGAGAACCTTCAGGCTTGGGTGTATTGTGGTTAGTTAATGATCCAAACTTCTTTCAGGATATTTTTCTCAGGATAAGTTGCTTAGTCACACAGTCCGGTAAAACTGTAACTGATGTACTCTTTCTGATATTTATGATATAGGGAACCTCATGACTGAAAAAGTACAGTAAGTACATGTGATCAACTGAAGTTCTCTACCAATAAGGACTTTTATTAAGTTTGCTCATTTACCTAAATCCTAAATGATGTTGCAAAAACTGTTATTATATCTACTAAACATGAGGAAAGTTTCTGTTAAGGATATATGTAAATAGATATTTAACATTCAGGACTTTTTGTTAATTCATGGTCATTTTAAAAATAAATAAATATATAATTTAGAATTTCTATAATTGTCCTTTATAAAATTTGTTTGATATTATTTTCTTGTTATAGTGTTATCACCATTCATTGAATAGTAATTCTAGCAAAATTAGATTAGATATAATTCTCAAAAAAAAAAAGTTACTGGAGACAGTGGAAAGTAAAATATTCTGGGCTATCTTCTAGTTTAACCTAAGCTTGATCCAACATATGCAGTATGCATTAAATGTTACGATTCACAATGCAAATGATCTTTTCCATATACACTCACCGAACACTTTATTAGGAACACCTGCACATCTACGCATTCATGCCTCTATCTAACCAGACAATCATATGGTAGCAGTGTATATAGCAGTGCAAATAGCAGGCCAGTGGCTTCATATCAGCCATTAAAACTGAGGAAAAATATAATCTCTGTGTTTTCAAACTTGGCCTGACTTTTCTTTTCTTTTTCTAAACTCTGACATTCTAAAAATTACCTAAATTTTTTCAATACGAAAACATGTTGTTAGTCTTTCGGCTGTTCACAGCGGGCCATCAGATCCGCACACAACTTGGCACACGTTTTACGCCTGATGCCCTTCCCATTTCGACACAAAAACATCCAGTTAATTAAATGGAAACTCCGTGCTGATTAGAGGGAACAACAGTGAATGTCCAGACTGGTTTGAGCTGACAGAAAGACCACAGATAAGCTCAATATGAAAAGCATCTCAGAATGCACAACACATAAAAGCCTGAGGTGGATGAGCAGCAGATCACATGAGGTTCGATATCTGTCAAAAAAGCCAAAAACAGGAAGCTGAGGCTGTCTTGGACACGGGCTCACCAAAACCGGACAGCCGACGGCTGGAAAACCATAGCCTGGTCTGATGAATCTTGATTTTTGCTGAGGTACACAGAGGGTAGGATTCGAATTTGGCTTAAACAGCGTGAATTCACAGACCTAACTTTCTTTGTGTCAGCAGTCCAGGCTGGTGGGAGTGGTGAATTGTTGTGGGGAATGTTTTTCATTTTACACGAAAATACCAATCAATCATCTCTTGAATGCCACAGATTTTTAAGTATCGTTGCTGGTCATATGCTTCCTTTCATGGTCACAATTTACCTAACTTCCAATAGCTACTTTCAGCCTAAAAATGCACCATGTCACAAAGCAGAAGTAAAAAACAAACCAAAAAAAACTTAAAATGGTGTGTCATGAGTGTGACAATGTGTTCAGTGTTCTTCAGTAGACTTTCCATTAATTTCTCCAGATCGAAAGACTACGAACACATTTGGGATGTAGTAGAAGGGGAAACATTTAGCAGTATGAAATGGCACCTAAAAAAAAATCCATAACTTTTTCAACTTCTTGTGGGATTCATGTCATAAAAGAATTGAGGCTGTTTTAAGAGCAAAAGTATTAGTACACCCAACCCAGTATTAGTACTGTTAGTGCTCAGGGAGAGTATAACTAGTGTTAGACTCTCAACAACAACAACAATAACATCATAGACAAAGCTGCCACAACGGTTTCAAAGTCACAAACTCATACCCCATATGATCTTTCATATAACAATAGTCTAAAATGTTGATGTTGACAGAAGAATAAGTTACTTTACATTTTTAGATTTTAGATCATATTAGGTTTTTCTTACCAAAAAGTCTTACATTTCAGTCGATAAATACTGGTGTAGAAGAATCAGCTCTGCATTTTTGTCGCATCCTAAAATAATAAATGTAACTTTATTTGTTTATTTATTTTTAAAGTAAATGCTACATAGTGGCAGTTCCAGTCGATCCAGTTGTTCTTGCTGTTAATGCTTTTTCTGAAAACCGGCCAGTGTGTGTTCAACGTCGCAAATGTCCAGCTAGTGTTTGCTGAAAATCGACGCGTACACAAGGCGGATGCGGCGCTCAATGTGCGCAGCTGTTGTACTGCGTGAACACGCCATGGCTGCCAACTCTCGCGAGAAAGATAAGAAACCGCTGCTTCATAAACAAGCCCAAAGCAAGCCTCATGTAATACTTATAGCATGTTACGGGGACAGAGCATATATAACTTCAACAAGAAAATATATGCCGCTTTTCTGACGGTCACATGATAGAATCA
>JAOVVA010000030.1:11446766-11458049 GCA_028565275.1 Leiocassis micropogon | reverse complement strand
CAATAAATTAGAATATCATCGAAAAGTTTCAGTAATTCAATTCTAAAAGTGAAACTTGTATATTATATAAATTTATTACACACAGACTGATATATTTTAGTATTTATTTCTTTTCATTTTGATGATCATGGCTTACAGCTAATGCAAACCCAAAATTCAATATCTTAGAAAATTAGAATATTACTTAAGACAGATAATACTTGGTCAGTTACGATGGCCGAGAAACAAAATAATAAAACAAAAAAACAAAATAACAAATTCAAAAACAAAATAAAAAAACAATTAACGATTGGTTTTTAACGATCCAATCCGATATTTTGTTTTCAGTTTTGTTATTTTGTTTTTCGTATAGATATTTTGGTTTTGTTATTTTTGTTTTTCGGATTGTGTCATTTTGTTTTCCAATTTGTTACTTTGGTTTTGGTTTTGTTAGTTTGTTTAACACTTCTCGGCCACCGTAGTCAGGGCTCCCTTTGCATGAATCTCGTTGAGCTGAACGATTACGCATGTCATGGGCTCTATTCAACACAAAGTCAGATATTTTGGGTCGATGCCAAACGCACCCAATGGATTTTGATATCTCCTCCTGGGAGTTTTATACGTACGCCACCAAACCGAGTCCATAAGATTGGAGGTTTTAACATGCTAAAAAAAAAAACACACAGGTTGTGTGGTGCGCACAGGTGGCGATGGCGCAGGTCCTTGCACTATGACATGTCTCATAGTTCAGATGTCATAGTGTGCAAGGGCCCTATTGTTTTTCTAATGATTATTATTATGGCCCAAGCACTATGACATCTGCACAATGACATCATGCCTTTATGTCATTGTCATTGCTATGATAGTGCTGATGTCTGATTGCTTTGATAGTACTAATGTCATAGTGTGTCATAGTATGTGAAGTGTGTGAAGAGCCCTCTTGTTCATCTAAGGATTTTTTTTTACACATCCAGTGCTTTTTTGGGGGTCAGCCTCAAAAAGTCACGAACGGCATAGGGCCCTCACACAAGATTTTGCTGCATAGCTCATACACACTTGCACGTATACATGCGAAACCCGGTACACATTTAGAGCTCACTGAGCTGAACAAACTTTGCATTGCATTTCATGGGCATATTAAGTGACAACACATTAAGTGACATCAGCCTCTGGGGCCTTTTGGAGGTTTTAACATGCTCAAAAGGCACATAGGTTGTATCTTATGCTTTGGCGGCTATGGCGCAGGTGCTTGGGCATCGTTGCTTGCAGCTATATTTTATTTTAATTACAAAAAACTAAAATTGCAGCAAAGTTTTGTTTTTTTTAGGAAGAAGCAGGCCCACTCATCTGTCACAAATGACAAATTTACCTCTTTCCCACAGTCTCCATTACCTTGGACTGTTGACCTCAAGTACTTAAACTTCTGTACTTTCTTCACCCTGTATTCTTACTGTTCCTTCCTACTGTTCCTTCCTACTGCTTCCCTCCCTTTCATTGTTGAACATTTGTGTAGCATGTTGTTAAGAATTAATATACATGTGACAAGTTTTGAAAAATCAGAAGGTGGTATTCGTCCTTGTTGGTCAGTTTTTTCTCAGTATAAATCACAGACTAGTATACTTATTTTTATTACCGAAATAATTAACCTCATTTCCGAAACCTATATATCATTACCGCAACAGATGTTCGTTAGATGTTAATTTAAAAGGAATATAGTACTTTGATTTTAGATGCAAATTATGTTCTTGACGTTTAACAAAAATGTCAGGTTTCATCGAAAAAAAAATGGTTGTAATGAGAGAAATCAATCAAAATAAAAAAAACTGTTAAAGTATAAATAAATATAAATTTCAGAACTTCAGGTAACTGTGCATGAATATTAATCCATTTTTTTAAAATGTGAAATGTGCTTTTCTAACACTGTTGATGTTTTCAAAAAGGTGTTAAATAGTAAGTAAAAGTTTTTTCATTAATTTTCACAAATACTTCAGACTTTGTTGCTAACTACAAAGATGTTGTGCGAGCGCACGCACACACACACACACACACACACACATTTATTATTTTCAAGCGTCTTTAAAGAAAAAGAATCCCAAATCCAATCAGGTAACACATACCTCCGAATGAAAATAAAGAACACGGGAATGAAAGATAATTATACTCATAATTTCAGCATTCAGGATTAAAAAAACATCCCAAACCTAATGTTTTTGATGTTTAGCGTATGAATATCCCAGAACACCTAATGCGCCGTAACGTGCTTCTCTGTCATGATTATTTGCCCCGTCTTGTATCTATGTATATCATGGAGATTTAATAGAGATAAGTGTATTATACCTGTGATATTTATATGATCATTTGTCAAACAGTGAGTGAGCACTTACGGATTACAAACATTTCGCAAGAGCTCTTGTTATTGAATGTATCACCGTTGTGTGTCGTGTGCGTGCAGATCACGTGACTGGAGAATCAGGAAATTTGAGTAGGAGTTCGAGCCTCCGCGTATCCCTGCACGCTAACACATGTGGATTGACCGAACGTCATTGTTTCAGGTTCGCAATTGTCTTTCACCTATGATCTAGAATATTGATATTTTCAGATAAAAGGCTGCCCTTTTCAGTACTGCCACGTGATTCATTGCTGAATTCCGGAAGCGAATCGATAAGGGTTAGTAATTTTGCACCTTCTCATTATTAAGCGCGTTTACTTATGGTTAGGCTTGTTCAGTTTGAAGACTGATGTCAGATCTAATGGTGTAAAACGGAGTTTGATAGATGAGAAGCTCGACATAGTAGCCGAATCCAAGCTAAAACTCCATGACAGTAAATGACGTCATATCAGTCCCGCGCCCGTATTTGTAGCTTTTCCCTCTTGAGTGGTCACGTGGTTTTCTGTTGCCGTCCTGTGATCTCTCTCAATCGCTCAGGTTGTTTTGTGTTCCTCTGCAGACTGACCATGGCATCGCTGCTCTTCTTTGGATCGCTGCTTTTCCTCTCAGGAGCAGTCCTGGGGTCCAATAACTCCATCCCTCTGGTCTTATGGCATGGAATGGGTAAGACAACTAGTGGGTCCAGTATTAACTAATGTTACCCAGAGCTACACGATTTGTCGCATCATTTATATGTATTACGTAAGGTGCAAATGTTTGTAGTAATGCAATGCACACAGTTCCTGATCATGCATTCAACTGGAGTAATGCATTAATATGCAGCTATAAAATGATACATTAATACACCATAAGCAGTGCAACTTTATCAATATCACTTTGATTTGTTGGAATGTTAATTCCAGTACAAAGTAAACTGGCAGCACGGTGGTAAAGTTTCGGTTAGGGTCTGGGTTGAGTTTTGAATGTTTGCGCATGGGTTTCCTCTGGGTTCTCAGGTTTCCTCCAGCTGCCCTAAAACATGCATGTTGCCCCTAGGTGTGATTGAATGTATGGATGGTGCTTGGAGATGGACTGCATCCCAAGGTGGCCCAGTGATGTGATTATGTGAAGATTACTGAAGATGAATGAATGGGCGTTGGTGGCTCAGTGGTAGGTTTCTCACCACATGAGAAGGCCTGGGTTCGATTCCCAGTCAATGCCCAAACCACAGCCACTGGATGCAGTGTCCCAAGCCCGAATAAAATGGGAGGGTGGCATCAGAAAGGCCTATGCCAAGTTGTTGTGCGTATCGAATGGTCCGCTGTGGCGACCCCTTGACGGAAGCAGATGAAGTGCTAACAACTGAAGATGAATGAATGAACAAACAATATGATAATAGGTAGCACAGTGGTTAGGGTGTTAGATCAGAAGGTGCCAGGTTCAAACCCTAGCACCACCAAGTTGCCACTGCTCTATATGCCAGTGTATAATGAGATCATAAGGGTGTCTGCTAAATGCAGTAAATGTAAAATGTGATAAGACCAACCTTTATTGATCCCTCATAAGAAAGGTGATGAAGAAGCTAAATGAATGTTACTACATATTACATTAGTCCCAGGATCAAAAACCATAAGGCATAAACCAGTTAATGTCAGAGCTGTTACAAAGATTATTTTCACTCGTGTTTGTGTAGGGGATAACTGCTGCAATCCTCTGAGCATGGGCTCTATAAAGAAAATGGTGGAAAACGAACTGCCTGGTATATACGTGCTGTCTCTCATGATTGGAAAGACTATAGCGGAGGTACTCAAGTAAAATTTCATGAAGCATTTATATATTTTTTTCTGCTTTTGTTTTTGTAAAAAAAAAAAAAAAAAAAAGGTCAACACGTCTTAAAGATTAATTTCTATTTCAGGACACGGAAAGTGGATTTTTCGTGGATGTTAATAAGCAAGTGAACGTGGCATGTGATAAAATAGCACAGGACCCTAAACTGAAGGGAGGATACAATGCAATGGGCTTCTCTCAGGGTGCACAGTTTCTGTAAGTAATGCGATACCGGAATTAATCTGCAGAATAAAAACATACTGATTTCCTCTCTTTTTTCTCTTTTTCTCAGACGTGCTGTGGCACAGAGATGCCCTGTCCCAAAGATGAAGAATCTGATCTCAGTCGGTGGACAGCATCAAGGTAGTGAAATAGCTGTTCATCTGCTAACAGGGAAATTTGCAAGTGTTTGACGCCGTAATTCACACTCACCAGTTAAGGACCTCAGCTTCACACATATCCTGTAAACAGTGTAGATATAAGAAACTTTTAAGAAAGATATGTGAAGCTATGTTGCGTAAACACAGTCCGTTTCACATTTCTGAATTTTGTTTTATTATACTGAGATTTACTCACTAACCGGCTCAGGTTTCATTACCGCCCCCTTTTCGTTTCATGTTCCTTTTCTTGGTTTTTCAGTCTTTTTTTTCTGTTCTTCTTGGCTCCACAGGGGTTTATGGTTTGCCTCGATGCCCTGGTGAGAGTTCTCATATTTGCGACTGGATCCGGAAGGCTTTGGATTCTGGGGCTTACACAGATGTAGTGCAGAAACAGTAAGATTGTGATTGTCTTTTGAAAGTGTGACAGTTTTTTGAGATAGCTAGTGATGATTCTGTGCTTTATATTATGGCCTACATTTCAAATCACAGGTTTATAGTAATGCACGTGTTCTATTGTTATCGTTTCATTAGTAGCAAATGGTACACATAATCTAAGCCTAATAAAAGACATATATTTTAAATGGGATGTTATTTAAGTGATAAATGTTTAAGTGATATGATGAAACTGATATGATGATACATTTATTTCTCATTTAAATGCACAAGGAGTCTTTACTCTCATTGCTCTGAAATGTCAGTAAGTTTTACATCTCTAAAAAGTTTTCATGTCGAAAGTGTTTTGCACTTTCCAGTTCCACAAGAAAGAGGTTGGGGATGGAAAGTCTGTATACCTGCTACGATATTAGTGAAAACAGGAACTAAATTATGTTGCACAACACCAAATCAATGCTAAATGTCTATTACAATAAAATTGTCAGTAAAATGCCATTGTAAATGAGAATGAATACTCTGAGAAATAATAATCCTTGAGCTTGTAATGCGTCACTCTAATGTTAATTATTTTTTCCCCACTATTGGTTTATTCCATCGTTAACTATGCACATTCTTTCTTAATTGCAGCCTGGTGCAGGCGCAGTACTGGCACGATCCAATCAACAGCGACTTGTACAAACAGCATAGCCTGTTTCTTGCTGATATAAATCAAGAGCGGGTATGTCCGTCTTATTCATCAGAGAGTACCTTACTCATTTTTTTCCAAGTGGAATGCAAAATATTGTCTGTCTCATTGATGAACTATTTTTATGCTGTAGGTCGCTGTGTTCGCTAGTGTTTTGGTTACACGAGGTTAAAAAAAGACCTGATTGTGTCTTTACATTGTTCCCATTTTTAAAGGTGTTGAATGAGACCTACAAGAAGAACCTCATGAGTTTGGAGAAGTTTGTAATGGTGAAGTTTCTAAGAGACAGCATCGTGGACCCTGTGATATCAGAGGTAAGTCAATTTCTGGCCTTAAAGTCTGTCCATTTAAAGCGACACGGTTGCACAACTTTGCTTCCTCTCTTAGTGGTTCGGCTTCTTCAAACCTGGTCAAGCTAAGGAGACTGAGACTTTGAAGGAAAGTGCGTTATATAAAGAGGTAAACATTTCATATATCTTTTATATTTACTGTATTTTCAGTAAAAAAGAATTCTTTCAGAAATAGGGTTGATTCCCACAAGCTTTTAATTTATTACCTGTTTTGCAGTGAAATTTCAAGGCAAAAACTGCATCATGTGCCTTTTGATGTTTTGTAGGACCGCCTGGGACTGGCAGAGATGGATAAAGCTGGAAAACTTGTGTTTCTTTCCAGTGATGGAGATCACTTACAGTTTGATCAAGAGTGGTTCAACGCCAATTTAATCCCCTATTTGCGGTAATCCCCAAGTTGTCCTGTTAATACCAGATCAGTAACAAGAAGAGACAGAACCAGTATGTCTCTCTCACATGCCCCTAATGCTGGACTGCTTATATCTCTAAATCTAATGAAGACTTCTGTACTAACAATAATTCAGATACATTTTATTGCACTGACGTTTTCTTTGGCTAAATAGAAGTGAGTTAAATCAGATTAACCCGACCCTCAACATACATTCATAATGCTTAACAATAAAACTATCTAAATCTAGGTCATGCATTTGAAGCTGAAGAATCTATAAGCTGAAGGATAATGTGTGTGTGATGGTTAAAAAAATAACGGAAAAGCATGTGGACTGCTCATGAACCAGATGTAATGAAACGCAAATGTAAAATTCAATCACAACAACTGAACAAAAAAAGTTGTTTAACCTGGAAACTTGGAAACAGGAAGTAGAAAACCAGCCTGAAATTATATGACCTCAGTCTTACCAACCAAGTGACTACTGGATGTTTTTCTGCTTGAATTTCTTAAACTTGATGATTTTGTTTGACTTTTTATTTGATGTTTTAAGACCCAAATTGTAGAGCCGAGTTAAATTTTGGTACATTTATTTCTCTTAAGTAAATTCATACCATGCATCTCTGGTTCTTTTAAATTACATTAAATGGGTTCTGCGTTCAGGTTCATTTACACAGTCGACTGATTTCACGTAGCAACCAGATTTCAGTGTGAATTAATATTTTATGTCAGGGCAACTAATAAAAAGTCACAATTTTGCAATCTCAACCACATGTTGTTTTAATTGATGCTCCCAATTATTTTTTGTCAATTAAACCCTGATTTAATACCCATCTCTTCTTTCTTTTAAAGTGTTAACTTTTGTGTTCAATTGTTTTGTGTTTTTTGTTGTAATGCTGTTTTTCATTCCTAAACTTGGAAACGTACTTTATAAATAAATTTAATGATGATTTTGTCACACTAATGAATGAAAAGAAATGGTGATAACTTTTGAGTTGTAAGACTATCCCAATATTTTTTTAAATATAAAGCCATTTGTTATAAAGTATAAATAAATTTGTGATGCGATTTTAATTAGTACTGCCATCACTCAAACACCTCCATACTGTAGATGCCACTGAGAGAGATAGCATGGTATAGGCCAGGTATTACTTTAACCTATTTCCATCATTTAGATTGAGTTATTTTAAAGCAGTAAAATGAGGTCCTTGTGCATAGTTATGGCTTCTAATATTCCCTCCCTAAAACAGACTGAGAGATAGTTTGAGAGTACGAAGTATAAACTTGAAGATTTCTTGGATGATTTTGTAAATGTAATCTGAATTATGTCTCCCTTCGGGATGATTTTGAGATGTTGATAGCCTTTAGGTTCGAGTCATGTGAAAGAAGGCACAGTGAGGATCTGCACTTTTTGGTCAAGCAGAAAAACTACGGCTTGATTTAGTTCTACTAGTATCATGATTCAAATTGTTAAGTCTAATCTCTGTTCTCTATGAGAAAATACCAGTGGAATTTAATCAAACCTTGTGGCTTACCACTTATATCCTACATCCCCTGGTTGTTACAGATAAAGGTTCACTATGAAATAATTTAACTCCACATGACACTTCACAAGCGTATTTGTGTTTCTGAAACCGGAGTTTGGAGATGTGGTTGCTGTAACGCTGACCCCCCAAAACAGGAAATAACTTAAAAAAAAAAAGACACATGACTAGAGATCTTGTTACTGCAAAATTCAAAACCGCAAAGTAATGACAGAACAAACTGACATTTGTTTGCAACCATTTTAATGTTATTTTACTCCAGTACTAATAATGAGCATAATTATAATTGCTGACCAAAAAAAAAAAAATCCCTAAGAACAAGAGAAATTAATAATAAAAATGGAAAAACAAATTCTAATGGCCTGAGTGCTATGAGAAGAAAATGCTTTTAAGAGGATTAAGCAGAAATAGTGGTGGATACGTCTATTTGAAAATTGTGTATACTGAACATCATAGGAAATAATTTGATAACTAGAATTCAGTGACTGTTCATCTTGATGATACTAACATCTAGAGTCTCAACAGGAATTCTGCAGCTGCATTTTATGGCAAAGAATTCGAGAGAAGGAAGTTCTTACATAAATGGTTACTGTCCATACTGTACCTCTTTTTAATTATCATGGAATGTTAATTTACAGTGCTTTAGAGAGTGTGCTCTGTACATTGGAATACAGTATGAAATGGAAGCCATATCCATTTATTATTATGATATCTTTTAAGATTACTTTTGCTTCACTGGTAAATACAACGATAAACCAATAAGTAATCCATTATTTCCTCCAAAGTGTGGTCTAATTTGGGTCAATAAAAAAATCCTGGCTTTAATTACCCGAGAAGCATAAAGAAATTCATCAATGTCTGAAACACTAGCACTGATTATTTTTTTTTCTGAGGAAAAGTTTGTGTGCTCTTTAGGACAGATTTGCATATATAGAACAGAAATCACTAAGGACTCCCTCACCTGAACACAACTTCTACCCCCTGATAATGTAAAGCAAATAATAAAAACCCCTGAAATCAGCCATTTCATTATAAGACCAAAAATTAGACAAATAAAAATGAATATAAAGAATATATGCATAATTTTGGCTGTTCACATTTTATTTTCCTTGGAATGCTCAAAAACAGAACAACTTGATTGTTGGCAACGAAGAAATTGCTATTAAAACATCAAATGGAATGGAAAGTTTCATGATGCCACATGAAGCAAACTGCCATCTCATAGGCTGAAGAAATGTTCAGCGACGTCTCTGATTGGGTGATGGGGAATGTGGAGACGATTAGCATTTCAGTTTCGTTTGTGATTGGCTGGTTGGTCAGTCAGTCAGGTAGGTAGGCATTGGCAAAGGGGGGGGTGGAATATCATAGGTGAGGCTTTTAGCCTGCGATCTCTGTGGCTGTAGTGACCAGCTTTTTGCCATCCCAGACTGTTTTGAATTGCTCAGGGACTGGGATCTCAGTCTGGGGGAAAAAAAAAAAAAAAAAGAAAAGTAAAATGTTAATTTCATCAATTTGTACATATGTATTTATTCTTAACTGTGATACAGTGATGTGCATGGGCATTCCTCTTAGTGGTTATATAATTCACTCCAGTACTTACAAATTCTCCATCTTTGCCAGGCACCAGCACGTTCATCTCTGAGCTCTTGGCACTGACGATCTCGCATGACAGCGAGTCCTTACTCAGGTACACATGACAACCATCAGTCTTATTGATGGAAATGGTCGGAACCTTGCCCATAACCTGCATATACACAATGCATTTAAATATGGAGCAAGGGCAACGTGTGTGCCAAGATGTACAGGTTGTGTAAGGCTGGCAAAGTCAATATTGATTGGGATATCATTTTATAAAATCACATAGAAAATATTAGCAGTTTTATTCCAATGTGCTATGTTTTCGTTACAAACCATGAAAAAGAAAACAAAACTAAAAACCACAATGAAATAAAATTTGCACATTGTAATGTCCTGTAAAAGGTAACATCTATTGGAACTTTTTATGAGGTATTGTGAAGTGTGTGGAATGAAGGGCACTCATAAGCGTGTGTAAAAAAAAAAAAAAAGTACAGCGCCATCTGTTGAATTTTGAGGTGAACTAATAATTTTATTACATGGTAGATTTTTTATGATATAAAGGGCGTTTCCCATTTAAATTTACATTTAGGCATTTGGCAGACGCTCTTATCCAGAGCGACTTACATTATACATCTGAGCGGTTGAAGGTTAAGGGCCTTGCTCAGGGGCCCAACAGTGGCAACTTGATGGTTGTGGGGTTTGAACCTGGGATCTTCCGAACAGTAGTCCAATGCCTTAACCACTGAGCTACCCCTGGCCCAATTTAGTACATCATCTCTTCCCATGGACCGTTTATGATGAAACAAAGCCTATGTGTTAATGATGGTTCTTTGAATCTCGTTCATCAAAATGAATGAATCTTTTTTTTTTAGTTCATTTCGTTCTTTTGGTCAGAAATAAAATAAAATGTTACATTTTCAATAAACAGACCAACAATACGTCTACATACACAAATTTTGGCTATAGTTCCAGTAATGAAAATATTACAATGGAGCTAAGGACAAACAGAATGAGCAGCTCACCTCCCATATCTTCTAGTCTAGGTCGTTCGTTCTTTTGAATTTATTGAACTGCACAGCGTCTATGGGAGTCACGTGACAAAAGAACGAACAAGTCGGACCAAAGACTCAATAGAAACTACCCAATTTTGTTTCCTGTACATAACCTACGGAGGTTTTGCGAAGCTTTGCGCATGTGCGCCCAGTAGAAAATGAACGAATCACTCTCCGAGACGACTCGTTCTTCTGAGTCACGTTAAAGATTCATTCAAAAAGAAAAAAAGGTAAATCACTACTGTGTGCTACCTCAAGCTTGAATGTACAGACAGGCCAACTTTACAGTTTTATTATATGTACAGATGACCTTTTTCTGTACATTTACCCACATACTACACAGATTGTAACAAAACAGCATCATAGAACTTACGGAACATTACTGAGATTCAGCCACAGAAACTGAAGGCTTCATGATGGAAAATTACTTACACTGACATTATCCACTGACATGGATTTTATATCCAGGTTTTTGTTTTTGTTAAATTATGACTTAAATTCTCAATTCATGACTTAAAGTTGTTAAAATAAGTCATTTTGGTCCATTCAGATTTATCATCAACAAACAACAAGAAACATTTTTTTGTGAAAAAAGTTCAGGAATTGTGTTCCAATACATTGAGACATTAAGTCAATGGAATTATAACATCCAACACATTCATACACACTGACATATATGTTAAAAAACAACATTTTTGTTATTGTTTTCAACATTTTTACGATGAAAAAATAATATAAA
>JAOVVA010000030.1:11420993-11435679 GCA_028565275.1 Leiocassis micropogon | reverse complement strand
CCCCCTCACATATACTAATGTGCCACAAACAGGAAGTTAATATCACCAACCATTCCCATTTTATTAAGGTGTATCCAGATAAATGGCCCACCCTGTAGATTAACAGTTAATTTATTTCAGAATAAATGTCTCACAAAAGATTGTATGCCTCAGATAAGGCCACAACGAAAAACTGCATCATCCTCATCTCAGTGGAGGAAAGACCAAACAACAAAATGCATGCTTTCACTCCTTATTGCATGGTGTTTGCTAACCCTTACCTTGTTAAACGGTCAATAAATATGCTTGAAAAATTATGAACAGGCAAGCAAATCTAATGAAAAGTAACTTATGACCAGCATATCATTCCATTTTTTACCTGTTACAGCAGCAGACAAGGCCCCATACAATGGTCGCTATGGCAACCACTATCATGAATGATGCTATTGTCACATACAACACACTCCATTCTGAAAGAGAACAGAGATCCAGACAATCAGAATGGACAAATATTTAAAAGGTGATGTTTACATAATCATAATGATCTGTCCATCCTGTAAACTGCTATCATATTTCTCGCATGCGTTCCTCACCACAGTTGCTTTCTCCGTCGCCCAGCTGGACTCTGATGAAGTTTTCCATCCAGAACGGGTGGCAGACACAGCGACGGGTAAACGAATCACACTCTCCGTGGCTGGAGCAATTCAGCTGGCAAACTGCATACATAATCCACGAAAGCACGATGACACATCAACAGCCGAAAGTGGTTTAATGGCAAAACAAATGCGAGTTACTGTAAATGGCGCATGTTGGAGAGTATCGCTACTACTGACCGACTGTGTCTACCTGCCGGGCCTTGAAGATAAGGAAGTCATTTTTTTGCTTGCGAAGTTTGTTACGGAGTCCTGTGGCAACACTGTGACCAGACAGTGGTGGGCGCCCGGCTCCTCCAGACACCAGGAACACTAAACGAGTGCTAAAGGAAATAAAGGTCACAAAAAAGACACACACACACACACACACACACACACACAATTTCAATGATTAGTGACTGGCACGAACTGAATGTTTCTCTTTTGTCATGGCTTCAGAAACGTAACTAGACACCACTTCTTCACAACATGGATCACCAAGAACCACCTAATTTCACAGAATTCGACCAATTAAGCAGCATGAGCCACCATCGAGTTTCCCATAGCTCACCAGCTAACATACAAGGCAATCTTGGTTACACTGCACTAATTTCTCCAAAAAAGACTTTTAATGCCTTTTAAAGACAGATTCTATGAACTTGTTCTTCAGTCCACTCACTACATCCGGCATAGAATAACTCTTAATAATCAGAAACCCATAAATGGAAGTATGGACATATGGAACTGATAAGAGCCCCCTTCAAGATGCTAAAGATAGTGGTCAGAAAGATGTTTAAAGGACATGAGATGCTTCAAGAACTAAGAACAAGGTATCTTAAAACCTGTAAAAAAAATAAAATAAAATAAATAAATCACGATAGTCATTTGTGGCATTCAAGCAGACGGGCTTATATGTGGTGTCTGGACATACCTGTGCTCACTGAAAGCGCTGATCTCCCGTACGATGATATCACTGTCCATTACACCCAGCAGGACAGCTACCTGTCTTAACAGCATGTCCCTTTGCCTCTGAGACAACTGAGACACAGCCACCTCCAGCACCAGCTCCACTAAGTCTCGTTCCCAGACATCTGCCGAGAAACAAAGCGAGAGAACTAAAAATAAATAAACCAATCTTTTTCAAATTACTGAGCATTGTTTTAATATGTTTTTTGTACCAAGGAAAGAAAAGATAAAAAAAAGGCAAAGGGTAGATGCAGAATTGCACATTTAAAATCAATAAATGTTCCATTCTAAATAGGATAGTTTTGGGATGTACAAGACAAGGGGAAAACACTCTGGCTCCCCAAAAAGAGGGGAACAAAAAACATTGAGTTTGAATCTTGGTAAAATACAACAAAATGTGCTTTCACCTTGATGGAAATGTTTATGTTTGAGGCATTTCTGTGTTAATTTTAAGTCATCGTGTAAAACCACAACTTTTTCCTCTCTTAAATCATTTAAAAGTTATAGAACTTAATTTATAAACACGTGTGACTGAAAAAAAATCATGAAATCTGTCAACAAAAGTATTTCACTCGCTCATCGCCTATATCGCTTTATCCTGTATACAGGGTCGCGAGGTGGCCTGGAGTCTATCCCAGGAAACTTTGGGGCACGAGGCAAGGTACACCCTGGGCAAGCAAGGTACACCCTCAACAGGGTGCCAATCCACCACACATATAAAACACACCCACACACTCACTGTGGGCAATTTGGGAACGCCAATTAGCCTAATCTGCATGTCTTTGGACTGTGGGAGGGAATCAGAGTACCCTGAGGAAACCCGCCAAGTACGGGGAGAACACGAAACTCCATGCACACAGAGGCGGGAATAGAACCTGGCCGGGAATGGAACCCAGACCCTGGAGGTGCAAAGTGCAGTGCTAACCACTAAGCCACCGTTTTTTTTTTTTGCACCATTGCCAAAAGTATGCAGTTAGTGAAATGTATAACATTTTCAATTTTTTACAAAAATCAGAAATACTTACTATTCCTGATCCTTCAACACAATTATAAAATGTTAATCTAAACGGGGTTTTAAAGCATTTTAATGAACACCATCCAAGTTGTTTAGTCCAGTTATAAGTTAAAAATTAAAACAGGTGATTTTTTTTTTTTTTTTTTTTAAGTTGAATTTTTAGGGGTAGGAGGGAAATCCTGGTGTCAAAATGACCTTGAGGGTTCCCTCTTTCTTATTCAGTCATGGAATCTTTATTTAAACCTTTATTCTCTATTAATATAGAAATCCACTGGCCATATAAACTTAATATACAAGTAATAAACTACAACTAAGTACAAGTAAAATGCATGTAATAAACTTGGTATCAAAACTGAGTTATTGAACCAGGAATCAAATCTCCCCCGAAATGTGACTTAATACCCGATTTGATGTTATGGATGAACAACTGCCTGTAGACGACCAATACAAGTGCATTTCAATTAAAACATTTACCTGATCTTTTTTTTTTGTACAAGTAAACTCTGTATGTGTGCTAGTTTATGATTAAATTGAAAAATGCTATTGCTTTAATATTAGCGTGCATTTGCATAGTAACTTCTTGGTAAATAGAACACAAACAAATATTTTTTGGGGTAGGTCAGCCATTCAAGACAAGACCAAACAGCCTCGCATACCCTCTTACACACACATCCTTTGCACACTCTTTGCACACACTGACCTGGGTACACCTCCACTATGCCTGTGGCACTTTTGGTTTGGCCCTTACTGTCCGTTACAGTCAGAGTGAAACTGTACTTCCCTACCACCAAGTTGCCAAGGAACAGCACTGCCTGGTGGTCAGAGTTATTCAGGACATCCTTCCAAAGATAAAACATATACGAAATTAATGACATTCACACCCAAGGAAAACTTGTTCCACTGGATTTGTTTACTGTTAAGACAATTAAGCACAGAGTACACAATATGTTGCGTAGAAATGCTAACAAATGAAGATTTAGTTTTTTCCTCACCCCAGCTGCAGGACTGCTGTCATCCCGTTTCCAGAAGTAACTGCTCACTCCTTTATCATCAGAGGAATGGGAACCATCCAAGATCGCTGTTTGGACAGGTAGAGTGACCCGGGGGCTGGACTGCACCTTGGCCACGGGTGGCTGGTCAAATTCTGATGTCAGAGAGAGGTAAAACTTTAACTACAAGTTAAAACGTAGTAAAAGTAAACAGGCAGAATGTGACACGAATGGCCAGTAGGTGGCGTGGTTTTATCATACGAGCTACATACCTTCTCGAGCGATCACGGTGACCGTGTCTGAACTTTGCAGATCCCGTTCATCAGTCACAGTCAGCTTGAAAGTGTACGTTCCCACCTGAAGCCCTGTTACCGTGGCAACCTGGCTCTCTGCATTTTCTATTTTCACACCTTCTGGACCCCTGCGTCATCACACAGTCGTGTAATGAGACCACAGATTCTACAACTTGTCTCTCATGAACATGGATACGTATTGTGTAAAAACAAAAAAATTAATAATAAATAATCTTATAGTACTGACTCTGTTTTTTCCCAGTGGTACTTGACAATTTTCTGGTCATCACTGCTCTTGCTGCCGTCGAGTGTGGTTCGATCGACAGGAAGCGTCAGCTCCTTGTCTGGCCCTGCATCTGCTACTGGTGGCTTGTTATTCTCTAAAGGAAAGATAATTCACAGCACACATGCTCAGGCATAATCACAGTCACTTACTGAGCCTCGTTTTAAGCAGTGATTCATGGTGTTCACGATGTTCTGAGACACTCACCTGGCTGCACGATGACCGTGACCTGTGCCGTGTCCTGCTGTCCAGACGAATCGGTCACAGTCAGCTGGAAGGTGTAATCTCCCTCCTGCATAGCAGATAGCTGTAGAATAGGTGTCCGGACTCCCTACATGAAAGAAATACATTTTAATGTTATTTATACAGATATAAATATCTTTGAAGACATCGGAGCACACTTATCTGCTGATTAATTCGATATCCTACTTTACAGTCTATACCTAATAAAAGGATGCTGAGTGTATACACAACTCAACATATGTTGCAGGTGTATTTATTTAATGAAAACAGGGTTGATTCTATTCTTTTGTATCTACAGATATAAAAATGGCCATACATAAAACATTAAGGACAGTAGATTAGCTTTAAACTAATGTTTAAACCAGTGCAATTTACAGCTTTATTTTGAATGTTTCTTTCATTCTTCTTGGGAGAATCGTTCAAGCTTAACGAATTTCAGGTCTTCTTCTTCTTCTTTGTCTTTCCAGCTGTTCCCTTTCCCTTGGGTCGCCACAGCGAGTGATCTTGCCTCCATCTAACCCTATCCTCTGCATCCTCTTCTCTTACACCAACTATTTTCAGGTTTGTTGTTCAGTTTGTTGTTTAACGGCGGTTGGAATCCAGTAGGTTATATTATCGTCAACTGTAGGTTTCTTTCTCCGTCATCTACCGGTTTTCTCCCAGTCATCCTTTTTTTTTGGATTCAATCCCCTCCAAAAAAAAGGGAATTTTTTTTATTTACTCATATCCAATTCTTCCCGTCACTAGGGGGCTCCCACATTAAGGCTACTACTAAGAGGGAGGGCTGAAGACTATCATGTGTTTTCTCTGAGCCATGTGACGCCAACCGACCGCATCTTTTTAAATTGCTCACTCACGCACCATTGGGGGTGGCGTAACACACTCCGCGAACAGTGCTATCAGATCCTTCCGCTTGTGTGAGCTCACAGGCACTCATGATTGGCTGTAGAGCCGTGATTGATGTGAGAACACTATGTGCCTCCTATCCCTCATCTAGGCCCTCGCCTGCGAGAGGCTACAGCATCACCCGTGAATCAAACCAGCGATCTCCGAATGACAGGGCGAGCACTTTTCCACAGCGCGACTCATGGGCTAGTCCAGTCATCCTTCTGGCTGGGCTACTCCAGGACTTTCACAGGAAGCCACTTCTGCGTTTTCTTAGTAGTTGTTTGGGGTCATTGCCTTGTTAAAATGTAAAGGGTTGCCCCAGCCTGAGATCTCCCAGCACTCTGGGGAGGGCTTTCACTCAGAATAGCTCTTTATTCTTCCCTCTATACTGTCTCCAAGTAGATGAAAAACATCCCTTCAGCATGATGTTGCCATCATAGTGCTTGACTGTCGAGATGGTTTTAATTAGGTGATGATCAGTGCCTGATTTCCTGATTCCAAATAATTCAACCCTTGAGTCATCTGACCAGAATATTTTGTTTTTCATTGTAGGAGAGTCTTGCTTTTGTGGCAAACTCCCATGAGGCGCGGTCATGTGCCTCTTAGTGAGGAATGGTCTCTATCTGGCTGCTCTTCCATAGAGGTCTGATTGGTGTAGTGCTGCGGGGAGGGGTGTACTACCCCTAAGGCTCTAAGGCTCTCCCATCCACACAGTGAACTCAGGATCCAATTTATAGCGACCCTTGGGTTTTTGCTTACTTGTATGACCAAGGCCCTTCGTCTTAAACAAATCTGGGAAGACTGTTGATTGTTGCAAATCTTCCATTTAAGAGTGACCGAGGCTATCGTGCTCTTGGGCACTTTTGCACTGCAGAAATTTTCTTGTATCCCATTTCAGATCAGCGTCTTTACACAATCCTGTCTCGCATGTCTACGGATAATTCTCTTGACCTCATTGGCTTTGTTCACATTTGTAAATGAATTTAATTAGGCACAAGTGGACTCCAGTCAAGTTGTAAATTGTTGTATAGACTTATAAATAAGTACTCCTCTAGTTCGAATATAGTACTTTGTCAGGTAGTTGTAAGGCACACAGTACACTAATTCACTTCAATTCAATTTTATTTGTATAGCGCTTTTAACAATTGGCATTGTCCCAAAGCAGCTTTACACAATCAAAATAATTATTTAAGTTTGTATGGAATTTGAATGTGTATGAATCAAAAGACACTAAGACAAACATCATTTGTTTACCTGCATCTCCACCACCTTGCCCTTGCTCTCTGGGCTAAGGGACCATTCGTAAGCCAGAGGCTCATGGTCGTCTGTGCTCTGGTTGCCGTAGAGTGTTATAGAGTTGCGTGGGAGGGTGATGACCTGGTTGGGTCCGGTGTTGGCTACAGGCCGGTAGTCCATTGCCTTGTTGACTAAAAGCATAGCTTGGGTTGAGCTTTGGGCACCATCCGAGTCAGTCACTGTGAGGCTACAAACATGTTTCAGTTTAATTTTAAACTTTTTTATATACAATATACAAATAACCAAGCACAACAAAACACATAATATGCTATAAAATAAGCAAAAGCCAAAGTAGTTAAACAGCCTATGTTGCTTGTCTTTCGGCTGCTTCAGTCGAGATATCACCATAGTGGACCATCTGATCCGCACACAACTTGGCACAGGTTTTACACAGGATGCCCTTCTTGACGCAGCCTTCCTATTCTATCCAGGCTTGGGACCAGCACTGCATCCAGTGGCTGGGGTTTGGGCATTGGCTTGGAATTGAACCTGGGCCTTCCGCAAGGCAAACAAGAAATATACCACTAAGCCACCATTGCCCCTAGTTAACCAGCTTATAATCAATAAAATGCAGTTGGTGGTTACAAAGTTAAGTCTTTTAAAGCAGATTTTTAGTTTGAAAAAGAACTAGAAAAAGAGAGTTCTAGTAAAACTAGTAAACTAGAACTAGTAAAAGAACTGTAATTGTTTATATCCTAAAGAAGGGTATATTGTGTCTAGAGTAGGACATTTCACAGGGTTGTGGCCATCACAGAGAAAACTGACTGTCCCAGCCCAGTATGATGAAATGGTACAGTACAATGTCTTATAAAAGACATTCTCAATAGTTTTATTCAATGCTCTAATCAAAAGTTAACAAAAAGTCACATAATGAGGAAGAGCCAAGCCATTTAGAATTTTATACACAAGATACAAATTTTAATATAATCTAAAATTTTTAAAGCTAAGAAGATGATAGTTTCATAGTTTCTTCAATGTTCAAGGAATGATGTTACTACAATGACGATAATGCATTTTTCAAAAGAAAAAAAAATCTGATTGTTTATACAATAACTCTAGAGGTATAATAAACGTTTCTCCAGCTTGACCCCAGGAGGTAATACAATAAGGCATGTGGGAAATGATAACATCTATACAAAAGGTCCTAATTTGTTGAAATTTTTCCAAATTATATTTAATGTTTCTTTTTTTACCATTGAATTTCTAAAATTAAGATTTGGATCCAAATTAAAATTATATGATACTTAAATTCTGCAACTATTTCAAACTTTTCACCCCTGATAGGGATATGCAAATCAGGGGAATATTCACTGATTTTAGAAAAGAACAAACTTTTCATCTTGTTTCTGTTTAAACTAAAGCATGATTGATCAAGTCACTGCATGATGCTTTCTATGGCAGTTGTTAACTTTTGTTGTTAGCTTAGGTGGTTTAACATGTGTATACACAACAGTGTCAGCAGCATACATCTGAAATTCTATGCTGTAACACTGTTGAGGAAGATCATTAATATACAAGCTAAACAGCATGGGGCCTAACACTCATCCTTGAGGAACACCCTTACCCCATCATTTACTTTGATACACTGTATCCCATATGATAAATATAAAGACATTCAAACCAGTTCAGTAGGAAACATTAAATAAGAATGTAAAAAATTATTTCATTAGGAAAAAGTTTGCAATAAGAATGTCACAGTTGTAATACAGCACCAATTGGCTGCAAGTTTAAGCATCTATTGTTACTTCAAACCATACCAGTCTTCAGATTTAAAAATAAAAGTGACAAAGGCATTTTTCCAGTTGTTAAATATACTATATTTAAAAGCCAAATAATTACACGAGTTACAGAATCTTTGTGCTTTTTTATTTTTTTATCAACCATAGTATATAGTTTATTACACATCTATACATCTGTTTATTTAGAACTTCTTAAAGAAGTAATGATTCTATTCTAGATTCCAGAGTTTCTCTGGTCATGGCCAAATCAGAAGCCTGGCCAACAGCATCTATTAAGGGAATATTGAAATCGCCTGTTTTACTTAACTCTCACGAACTGACTCTAGAGGGGAAAAAAAAACCCCAAAAAAAACAACCACTAAAAATTGTGCCAATTTCAACATGATCTTCAAATAACTGTTCCTGTGCCTTCCTGAGGATATTAATATTTTTCCAAATTAATTTAGTATTGCCTGTGGCATCTTCCTTTATCTGAAGACAAAAACGAGAGTTTGCTAATCTTATTTTGTAAATAACTTTATTCCTCAGACTTTTATTAAAGTAATGTCTGTGTCATTACTTTAATAAAGTGCTTTCATCAAAGCTGAGTCTCTTTTCGACTCACAGAGTTTCCCCTCACAGTGTTAATTCTATGAGACCATCAAACCATGAAAGAGAAAAGTACTGCAACAGCCAGTACAAGAATCGTTTTGGAAAAAAATGAAACAGTGGTAGAATAAAAAGCTGTTCTTTTTTTGCCAAGCCATTTAAAAATATGCAGAAAACTGGTGTTTGGGATGTATGCATAAGACCTGTCTACTACAGTATAAAAGGAGTTCTCTACAGAGCTTAAATCAAAAATCACATCACTTCTAGCAGGTACACAATTAGAACCAGTCTGTGTCTATTTTAGTTTCATCAGCCTGGTGGAGATACTGTACTTGAGATCTTATGACTTTCACAACAGTACGATGCGATCAAATGTTTAAAGGAAGTTCAAATATTCTTTCACATTACAAAGTAAGGGTGCTTCGATCGATCGATAAGCCACCGAACAAAATCAATAAATTTTTTACAATCTCTCAACTGGCCGATCACATAAACCGATAATATTGAGTTGACACAAAATACATGAGCTACATCTGCATGCCGTCGCCCTGTTTGGGAATATTACCAAGTCTCTTTAAAAGACGTCAAATATGCAACATGCAAAGTTTTTTTTCTAAAGCGAAACTGCGTGAGGGAAATGTCTGCCAAAAGCTTTAATACAACAGACCTTGTTCGGCGCTTAAGAAAAAACTTATAATTTCAGTATAAAATGTTATCTGCAAAAATGCAGCAGCTACATCTAAATCTAAAGTCGACCCTCACTTCACCACGTAAAGCAGAAGCCCTCAAAAATCTTGAGCCTTACTCTGCAGAGAGTGAAAAGACTAAAACCATTATCACAAAAATAATAGTAGAGAGAGAAATAAAGAGTGGTTCCCAGCTCTGGCCCAGGAATAGCCAACTATTCAGCACAGCCGCACACATTCCAAATGATGAGAGAAATAAACATTCTCTTAAAAATCTGATATTTAAAAAAAGAAATGCCAGCCCTTGCTGCTTACTAATAAGTAACCATGATTGCCTTGCCAAATACAAAGTGATTGATATGTGATGTTTTATTTAAAAAACGTTTGGCGCAGAATTTCGATTTGTTATCCATTGCAGCTAAGATAGATAAGAATTTTAGATAAGATTTTGGCAATGGTGAGAGCCCCTTGATGCTAGATAAGGAATATTTCGCTCTTTAGTCGAGCATAGGCTATTCTATTGGTTTCAGGTTCTTTATAATCTACATGAAACAATAGACAAATGGAATATGTTCATATATTCCCTTCCAATAGAAAGGTTTTACATTTATGATTTATTATCAGATCTTAATTATATTTATGTACTACTGTTTAGAATACAGATTTATTTATTTATAGCTATAAACAGTAAATTAATAAACAACACTACACAAAAAAATACAATTTAAATGTCAGTTACAATTTATTATAATTTAAGGACAGATCTGTAAAGATGATATACTAAATAGAAATAGCTGCCTGTTTTCCTGTTTTTAATGCAACACCAGCAAGCAACAGCAAGCGGTGCACCTTTTTTCATGAAGGACCTGTTTCACCTCCAAGAATGATAAAGAGCTCAGCTATTAGGTGGCAAAAGAAGGAATGCCATGTGACCTTTCACTAAATGTTAGAATAAAGGATGCAGCTGCTGCATATACAAAAGCATGTTAAAAATACCATCATGGATCAGGTTGGTTACATCATTTCTAATGCTTATGAACTATAAATATGTGGAATAATTGCTCAATTAGGGTACGGTGTGACCTTGCTGAAGTGCTTTTCATTCATGTTTCATTATTGCTTTTATTAGAATTAAGACAGAAGGTTTACCTGAAGGTGTAGTTTCCAGGGACAAGGTTTGACAGTGTGAGAATGGCCGTATCTGCTGAGGCTTTCTCCTCCCGGAGCGGCCCTTTCACCTCTTCCCAGTGCCAAGCCACTATCTTATCATCATCAGTGCTCTCTGGTGGATACATATATAGATTAACAGTATTTCATTAACTATTCTATTGTATATGGACATATTAAGGACAATCAGTGAGAAACTTTGTCCTTTTAAAGAAAATAAAGGCACAAAATCAGGCCAAACTATTATGCATTTTTGGTTTGTATTTGAGAGTTGTAATACAAATTTAATAGTTAAAAAAAAACAAAACTTCTAAAGTAAAGTATTCAAAGATTATAAATGCAGCACATTGCAATTCTCAAAAATCTTAACTAAATCTTCATAAAATATGACAGATATCATAACAGCACTGTATACCGTATTAATGCTGTATTTCATTGAGGTTTTAGAAATATAAAGACTTTGAAATTACAGTACTTTTTTATTACAGGTTTTTGAAGCAGCTCAAAACACATATGCCAATTAGAATACAGGGACACTCTTGTTATACATAAAACTTGACTGTCTGGTTTGTTTAAGACTAGACAAGTGTGTAGGAATTTGCCTAAATTATTCAATAACCAGTTTTTGCAGATGTAGTGTGTACAAGTAGGGACATTTACCCTACAGTGAGCAAACAAAATGCTTTTTGGGCGTCACATCAGCTTTTGTACAAGTGCCACTGCTTAGACTTTGCTTATCATTTGACTTATCAGTGACAGACGTTTGGTAAAGTATATACATTTTGAATGTGTTTTAAACAGTCGCAGAACAACATTACGCAATGTTTTCACATGCGAGACACCACTATACTGGAAATCAATCATTAAAACAAAGAGGGACTCTATTTTATATGTTTTTACTATATAGTGTGAGGGCTGTTCAAGTCAAACCGGGACTGACATTTACATAGGGGATCAAGCACAGTACGGTGATGAGACTCTTAGCTGCAGGAAAACATTTGAATGGTGCAAACATTTTAAAGAAGTCCGTATGTTCGTGAATGACAAATGGCTCGGAGTCCACTGCGGTCGTTCCTGTAAACTTACAGAGAGTGGAACACTTGATCCTTGAGAACTGACGGATAATATGTTATTACCTTGCGGTAGAGGCGGAACTGTCTGTGGGAACTGTACACACAGTCATTCATGAAAACCACTTAGACACTAAAAAAAAACTGCCCTTGCTCAGAGCGATTTTCACATGTTTGGGCCATTTAAGGAGTTCCTGGGAGGCCGGCGTTTCAGTCTGATTATGGCTCACGGCATAGGGAGAAAACCTGTCGCACTAGTGCAACACTGCGATAAGTGCATTAATGTAGCAGGGGGTTATATAGAGAAATAAGGGTAGTTTGTACTCTTACAACGATCTTGTTATTCTGCACAATCAAAAGTCCTGGTTTGACTTGAACGGCCCTGGTATTACCACCGATTACAGCACTGCCTGTTCAGTTGAAGCCAACGCGTCAACTGATGACACGACACAATCCCAAAGTTTGGGATTACAATCCAATCGTATTTATTTCTCTTCCAAGTAACTCTAATCATTAACCATTAAGAAAATACTATTTAAACCCCGTTGTTTCTACAAGCGCAATAACTTATACTTACGACTGCCATCGATCACAGTGGAGCTTGTGGGTAAAGAGATCTCCTGGTACTTTGGTGAAACTACAGCAACTGGTGGTTTATTGACTCTTGGCTCTGTGGAAAAATGTTACAAACATTAAAACCCACCTTATAGTGACTTTAGTAAAAGAGTAATCTCCTTAACATATTTCATATTATATTGTACTGCAGAAACTAATTAACTAAAAAACATCTCTTAAGCCCTGTTCTTACTGTCAGTTATTAGGCGTCATAAGGTATCTGTAATAAAATGTCACCTCTAAAATGAAAAGCACATACTGAGACAGTTTTTCCTTTTCTGCAATCACGGTCAATTCATATTGTATTGTCCAATAATATTGTAGAGATCATTAGGAGTAGCAATTCTTTGTAAAGATATTTTCCTCTCTCTTTAAGCAAGATAAAAGTTAATATAAAATAAAAACAATGCAAGCATAGCAACTACATTTTAAAGTTAGTTTTTTAAGTATCCAATATAAATTTAAACCCTAATTCATCCCTTTTTAGTTCATGTGACCTATACAAACTGGACTCACACTGATAAGACAATACACTTTTTCCCCGTCGACAATCAAACAAATAATTTATTATACTGTAGTATATTATAGATTAGTAAATTATAGTTACCTGGTTTAACTGTTACATTGACATAGCCTTCACCATGTGCACCATCACCATCCACAATCACCTCAAACTCATACAGACCCACAGTCAACTGAGGAGAAACAAAAATAAAAATCATAAATTTGATATACAGTGGAACCTCGGATTTGGGAGTAACGCGGTTTGAGGAGTGTTCCGCAAGACGAGAAAAGATTTTTAATAAATTTTGACTTGGAAAAAGAAAAAGTCTTGGTTTACGAGTACCGAGTATCATGCATCACGCATACGCTTCTTGTTTTGACGCCGAGCGTCACGCGATCATGACTGAGCCAATGGTTTCTCTCTCTCTTGCGCTGCGGAATTGTGGGTAATTGTCCCCCCTGCTGGGTCTTAGTGCTCATTTCTCACTGGTATAAACAACATTCGTCCACACGTGTACTGTTTACTATAACACTGTGACCACGTGTGTGCGTGTAAAACATCTTTTATTTTTTTGTTTGTAAGCGTGTGTGTACAGCGCGTGTGTACTCTTTATTATAAGACATGTGTGCGCGTGCGTGTAAAGCAAAAGAAAATCTCATTAGAGAGGTTAAAGATCCATTTTCTCCTACTCTGTATCAGCCTGTCGTTATGTGTGCGCGCGCGTAATTTGACACCGTGCCACACACACTTTCGCCTTTATATCCCCCCTCCCCATATCCCCACCCCCTCCTCCTCTCGGCTTCACACAGATACAGACACACACACTCTGCTCTACACAGAAACACTGCTCTGTCGCGATTCTTTTCAAAGGTAAAGTGTAGGTTCATTTGTTTGTTTGTTATAACTTTACAGGAGTGATTCCGTTAGTATGCGCTCACGCAAGTTTCATTAGCAATGTTCCTTGCTAATTTTTCACACAGTGCCTGTGCACACGAATGGAAACACTTATCTGTCGGGATTTATTTTTAACTTTTTTTTTAAAGGTTAAGTGCAGGTTAATTTGTTTAATTTTTACTTTATATATTGTATTAATTATTTTTATGTATTTATTTTTTTGGGCTGTGAAACAAATAATTTGAGTTTCTATAATTTCTTAGGGAAGAATTTGCTTTGATTTACGAGTGTTTGGTAATACAAGTCCACTTCCGGAACAAATTATGCGTGTAATCCAAGGTTTCACTGTATTTGTATTTAAATTCTTCGCTGAGTTAATGAATAAAGAACTGCTCATTTTTACCTCGCTCAATTTAAGTGTGCCACTATGTTTCCCTTCCATTTCTCCACCGTAGTCTTTAGGGTGCGTTATCAAACGCCAGGCAAAGGCATAGTTAGTCCCTAAAAGCAAACAAAAAAAACGAATTAATTAATTAATTAAAACAATTACTATTTACTTGATAAAGCATAATCACAGTGGAGCCCACAAGTGATTTAATTGCAGTAAGTTACCTTGAGGGGGAGCTGGCACTACAAACGCATTCAGCTCCACTTCACTGCGTGGTAGAGTGACCTCCACGTTGTTGCCAGCAGATACAACCAGCTCCTTCACTGTTGTGGAAACAAATCAGAAATCATTGCTGTGTACTAATGCAAAATAATACAGTCTACAGTCCCCAGTTATTCATACTGTAACTGTGCAAAAGTATTAGACACTCTGTGGTGTTTTTATTTTTAT
>JAOVVA010000030.1:11383707-11412768 GCA_028565275.1 Leiocassis micropogon | reverse complement strand
ACAGCATCACCCGGGGTTCGAACCAGCGATCCCCGGATGATAGGGCGAGCGCTTTACCACTGCGCCACTCGGAGGCTAACACAGGAAGAACTTGAGGGTTCGATTCTCCCTGTGCTTGGTGAGTTTACTTCGAGTACTCTGGTTTCCTTCGACAGTCCAAAGATATGCAGGTCAAGTTAAATGGTGTTCCCAAATTGCCCATAGTGTGTGAATGCGTGAGTCAATGTTTACAATGTTTACTGTTATAAAAATGGAAATAAATATAATGGTCACCGTTAGACTACAGAGTTTCCTTGATGGATGGACGGATGGACTTGTTTTAATACAGTCCAATATGACAGAACAACTTGCTTTAGCTGCCATAACCTAAGTGAAAACACATTTCAAGGATGTTCAATAATATTAAACATAACTATGGATGGTTTAAAAGTTAGGCTTGCTTTCAAATACACAGAAAATTGCACGACCCACTGTGCTTTATTTGTTACATAATAAATATACAAACAGCAATGAATTATTACAATTAAATTATAAACATAAATATTTTTATGTTTATAAAGGTATAACACTTCAATCCATCCATGCAACTCAAACCTGACACTTATTACAATTTTTTTTTTAAAAACTCATTAATCTTGCATGAGAGAAAACAGAACAAGCCATTTATGAGCTCAGATACATTTACCCAAAATTATATATAAAAATAAATAATGAAAATAAGAAAAACTGGCAAAATGTTTTGACACTGGATTCAGGATGGACAAACACCCCAGAACATGTGTTATTGTGTGCATGTTTGCATGTTGCATATAAAAAAAAAAGAACATTACATCGCTATATGACTACATTTACATTTAGGCATTTGGCAGACACTCTTAAGTAGAGCGACTTACAAAAATCTAGAGGGCGGGCAGCACAGTGTCTTAAACACTGTCGCCTTGCACCTTCAGGGTCCGGGTTTGATTCCCACCACCTACCCGGGCTTAGGCTAACTGGCATTCCCTGGTGTGTAATCGAGTATGTGTATATGTATTTGTGCCCTGCGATGGATTGGCACCTTGTACCCCAAGTCTCATGGGATAAGCTCACGACCCAGTATACAGGATAAAGCTGTATAGACAATGACTATAGGGTTCTGTGCCACTCAATGACTTCCATGTCACACTATGTCTTGATGAACCTCACTCATGGTATGCGATTTCCCAGTGATGCCTCATGTGTTTGATCCGTGCTACACATCCGAGAACAACATTAGGCACACAGAGCATATAAGAGATTAAAATACCCAACATAATATACACTAAATGGAATTATTGAATTCAGGTGTTTCAATCGATCAGGGCTCGTATCCCCAGTGAAGCGCAATCTTAATACTTCAGCATACCAAGACATCTTGGACAATGCTATGCTTCCAACTTTGTGGCATCAGTTTGGGGAAGGCTCTTTTCTATTCCAACACAGATGTGGCCCAGTGCACAAAGCAAGGACTATAAAAACATGGTTTGTGTGGAAGAACTTGACCGGCTCTAACACAGAGCCCTGACCTCAACCCCATCGAGAGCCTTTGCGAACTGGAACTGGAGATCGCGAGCCAGGCCTTCTCGTCCAACATCAGTGCCTGACCTCATAAACGCTCTACAGAATGAATTCCCACAGAAAGACTTCAAAATCTTGTGGACAGCCTTCCAAGAAGAGTGGAAGCTGTTATACCTGCAAAAGGGGGGGGGGGGGACAACTACATGCTGAAGTATATGTATTTGGATACATATGTCATTACAGGTTCGGCCAAATACGTTTACCCATGTAGTGCAGCAATTACACTGTATGCTTGGCAAGCACAGACAACAAGAGTGTCTTTTAAGCTTATTGCATTCTTAGGCAAGATGACAATTTATTGCCTAATATCACAAAACAGCAACACACAATCTAAAAACCACATAGACATTAAGTATATGCGTGATCTAAATGCGCAATACTAATATCTCCTTGCACAAGACGTTTTCGTTTCAGGTGTATGCGCAATGTACAAAATGCATTGCAGGTTTTCTGAAGTCCAATAATCAGTCGGTTGTGCTTCAGGGGAAACACTGTGTACAGAAAAACTGGCTCAGAGCGGTGAGCGTAAAAAGCTGTGAAGACAGTAGGAGGTTAAAGCCAACGGTGTAGAAGAGATCCGTCTTGGCAAACTGTACATGCCAATCCCTTCGCCGCTGTAGGATGGATTATAAAGTCCACATCCTGCTCCTTTTGAGATCTGAGTGATCTGATAGGTAGACACTACTCTCTTATGGACGCAGACTAATGAACACATTATTAACAGTGACTGATCAGGTTAGGGGGAAGAGTGTTAACAGTGTTTTGCAGTATATAAATATTATTATTAGAATGAGGCAGTTATAATAATAACAACAATAATAATAATAATAATGTTTTATGATGATGATGATGATGATCATATCAAATAAAAAATGTATTTAAAATTATCTAATCTCTTATAAATACAACATGCAAGTGATCATGGAAAGTTAATGTCAACACAGTCATGTCATGAGACCTTTTGTTATTTCACACACACATATGATCTGTCATAACAACCCGAACAGGTCATGGTTGCTAAAAAAAAAAACAGCTGTTTGCAGGTACAGGGTTCTAAAACACCTCTCTGGGCAGGTAGATCTCATAAACCAGCATCATTCACAACTGTTAAAATCACACGCTTTCTTATTATAACCTGGTGAAAGAGCGTCACTCACCTCGTCTGTGAGATCCCTGCTACCAGAGAAGGATCAGTGCCATTTCTGATGCAGGTTTTTGTCGACGCGCGTGTGCGTACTGAGGTCACGTGTTTCTCCTGCACCTCCACCCGGAAGTACACGCAGCACGGAGGGAATTCTACTTCCGCCAGTACTGACACCCGCTCTATGCGATTTTTTTTTTTTAATTTCTTTTAGTTTAAAAGCACTTATGGAAAATGTTAACAGTTCAAGCATTATTTAACATTTGTATATCTCAGCTAATTCAAATAAATAAATGTAAATGTATAAATGCGTGGAATAAATTGAAGGTTTGCCCCAAACAAACATGGCGGAAACGATGTCTGTAAAGTTTGTGTTTTTTAAACGCGGTTTTATACTTCTACGCCGTTTATCCATAATGACCCTAACATAAAAATGTTCACAAACCGAAATTTAAGCTCTTAACAATCGTATGCCGTGTAAACCCTGCTCTCAAACATGTTATTTTATGGTTTCTGAGTTTAGCGCGCCCCCTAATGGAATGTAAAGGTCACTAGCTGGTGTACATGTATATCTTTTTCAGTAGAAGTAGCATGTCGAATGAGGTACACACGTAGGGTGGTGAAAAAAATGAAGCCTCGTTTCGGTGTCGAGGCAGTAGTTTCACCAGAAGGTTTTGATTTCATGAAGTTTTATTTACGAGCTCGTTGTAGTGTCATCTAGTGGACAGATTTTGCGTAACAGATCTCAAGTAAAGTAATAAATATAAAGAGTTGTGTGTATCCAGGAAATGTTTGTGCACTTAACTACCATCTCTGAATCTTTAGGAAAGTACAGTAAAGCTCATTAAGTGAAGTAATTGAGGAAACTACTTTAAAATTTTCACAAACAGGCAGCATGGTGTGTTGGTTAGCACTGCAGCTTTTCACATCCAGGCTTGAGGGTTTGATTCCCGCCTCAGGTCTGTGTACATGGAGTTTGCATGTTCTCCCTGTGCTCTGAGTACTCTGGTTTCCTCCCACATTTCCAAAGACATGCAGGTTTGGCTAATCGGTGTTCCCAAATTGCCCCCAGTGTGTGAATAAGTGTGAAGGTGTGTTTTACGATAGAATGGCTCTCTGTCTAGGGTGTACCCCGCCTCTAGCCTTATGTCTCATAGGATAGGCTCCAGGCTCCTCATGACCCTGTATACAGGATAAAGCCGTATAGACAATGAGTGGAGTGGGATGTTCCCAAATAGGCAGCACAGTGGTGTTGTGGTTAGCACTGTGGCCTCGCAACTCCGGGGTCAAAGGTGCGATTCCTGCCTCAGGTCTTTGTGCACAGAGTTTGCATGTGCTCCCCATGCTTCGTAGGTTTCCTCCCGGTATTCTGGTTTCCTCCCCAGAGGGAAGACATGCAGGTTAGGGTAATTGGTGTCCCCTAATTGCCTGTAGTGCGTGAATGTGTGCCTTGCGATTGATTGCCACCCTGTCCAGGGTGTACCCTGCCTCGTGCCCAACGTTTCCTGAATGCGTTCCAGTTTTCCTGCAACTCTGTGTAGGATAAAGCAGTATAGAAGGTGAATGAATGTCAATGTGCTTTCTTTATTTAAAGTAACTACATGAACATGAATACGACTACTAAGCCATTCGCCAGTCAGCGTTAAGGATTCAATACACAAATCAAATGATTAAAACATACAATAAAGAAAATCAATTGAGGAGGGTAATAAAAAATTTTTTTTTTTAAAAACCACGTCGGCACAATACCAGGGTTATAGCTTGAGGCCATTAATGTAAATCATACACTGTATAAATAGAACCAAAAGTTTGTTGCGTGCATTTTCCTTCTCTGTGTATTTTAAAGATAAGAAGTACTGTACATGCAAAGTAAATCGTGAAACGCAAAAACAGGTTAGGTTTTCCTGAATCTTGAGCTATGAATAAAAGTTTTCAAAAATCTCCAATATTATGAAGGGTTCACAGAAGTGAAACATTAATGCGAATGAGCCATGTGAATGCCAGTTGAAATCAGTCACGTGATTCTGGCAAAAGTGAGGCCTTGGTTGTTATTGGTCACGTGACACTCAGGGAACTGACACATGCCTCGAAGCAAGGCTTAAGCTTTGGTGTCATGCATAATGCCACTAGTGCACAAGGCTTTACAGCACAACCTGGGTGTTTATAAATGCATCTATTTATGGACATTATTAGGCTACTGATTAACCTTCCAACCACCAAACCCAAGACATTGTGCATTAGAAACACTTTCGTAATTTGGCCACATAGACTGAAGCTGAGACTAGCTTTCAGAGTCGGATAGTGTGAGTAGTATACAGTTTATACAATTCACATGACCAGTGACCTCTGTTTAATGCTATAAAAAATACAAAAAAACAATGAATACAACAAAGAGTACTTAATCAAAATTGAGAGTAAAAATAAATGCAATGAGAAAATGTGCATTTTGAAAACATAATGCATTGCAACAGTGTTTAGAAGCATTGCAATCATTATAATTTTATTGTGCAGAACCAGTGGTGCAAAAAACATACTGACCTGTAAACAAACAATGCCTTCAAATAAAACATTTTATTTATTTACTTGTATATCCTCCATGTCAAACCCAATCAGCTGCACCCTTTAAGATCTCGACCCTGGATGCAGAAAGGCTGAGCTGCATATTTGAAATAATGCCAAGGGTTGTGTTCAGGTCTGGATTAAGAAGAATTAACATTTTGTATAGGAAATCTAGAGTAGTTATCATAGACAGGGATTAACTGGGGGCACACAGGGGAGCGGTGCTTCTGGCACCTTTGGCTTATGTTAAAAGTAAGTGAGGCTGAGCATTGGCATTATAATAGGGTGGAAATATGATTGTATGTTTGTGTTATATTGTTAGAGTTCCACAACATTTAATATAGAAAATAGTTTTATTGTGAAATGATATAGTGTCTTTTTTCAATCAAAGCAATTGCTGACTGTTGTATATGCATTTGATAGTACTGTCACATGATAGCTAATGGGTCCCTGGTTTAGGGGGAACGATAGGTCACTATCTGTGTGCATTGTTCACATAAGAGTTTTCTCTGGGGACTCCTGTTTCTTTGCAACTCCAAAAAAACATACTGTGAAGTTATGAGTGAGGATGGTGCCCTGTAATGTACTGGCGTTTCCATCCAGGATGTACAGTATACTCCAGTAGTGTTTTAAAGGAAATGAGGCAGCATAATGTCTTTAACAGAGAGGAATCTAAAACTTGGCCTTATTAAAGTTAAAATAGTACAGTCTGAAAGGTAAATGTTGCAGCATTGTTAATGGTGGGGATTCCCACCTTCTGAATCCTAGTTTAACACTTTTGGTATGAATAACTGTCACAAAACTAAAACTAATTTGATTTATGGAGATGAATCAAATCTATATCCCATGCCATATTTACCTTATTATTATCATTTTATGATGATGATGATGATTATTATTATTATTAGTAGTAATAATAATAATAATAATAATAATAATAATATTAGCCAATTCCCTTCCAACAAGGTTGAAGTCACTCTTCCAGGATAAGTCTTTCACACTGCATCTTTTCCAGCTGTTGCACTAAGGTAACACTGAAAGGAAAGAGTCAACTTCCTCATACTATACAAACTTCTTCCGTCTATATGAGCTCACATTGTGAGGGGAGAGAATAATGGCATCTTTCCCAGCCAGAGAGCACGTCCACTTATTGTCTCTAGGACTCAAATGGCTATGACATCTACATGTAAAAAAAAGTTTTTTTCCCATCAGGTATGTCTGTATTAATTAACTAATAAGAGATATCTGCTGAGTATGTCTGTTACCAATTGTATTTTTTTTTAAATAGGTACTCGTATACAGATAACATTTAAAAGATTCACATCACATCACTGTATCATACTATTCTGCCATTAGTGACGAGGAAAAACAGTGGCAAAAATTATGTCCCTTGAAATTATATTCAAAGATTTGTCTGAATAACATAATAAATACATATATTTTTCCTGTCACATTTTTTTGTCTTGGTTAGAGTGTATTTTACTGATTCACTCACTCACTCATTCTCATATCCTACACTGGATCACGGGGGGGAGCTGGAGCCTATCCCGAATGACTCGAGGCATGAGGCGGGGTATACCGTGGACAGGGTGCCAATTAATCGCAAGACACACTAGCACACACACACACTACAAGAAATTTGGAAATGTCAGTTAGCCAACTCTGTATGTCTTTGGATTGTGGGAGGAAACCGGAGTGCCTGGAGCACAGAAAGAGAACATGCAAACTCCACATACAAAGACCCAAGGCGGAAAATCAATCCCTTGACCCTGGAGGAGCGAGGTCATAGTGCTCACGTATTTCAAAGAAAACCAAAAACTAAAGCATTTGTATAAGTACTCAAACCCCAGAAGATCCAGATGTTGTTAAACTGTCACTGAAGCAGAATGCTCTACAGTGCTCGAGGCTAAGTTCATATTTGAATCCCATTGAGACTCTGTGGCACTGTCTTTGAAAAAAGAACATCATCATCCAACCAACCTGAAGAACTTGGAGCAAATCTACAAGGAAGAATGAATAAGAATCACAAAAACAAGTGTGCAAAGCTGGGGTCTTGCTCAAATAGGAATAAAGCTGTTACTGCAGCAAAGTGATTGTACTAGTCTTAAAGGGGATGTATACTTATGCAAGCTGTATTTTATTGTTTTTATTGTCATTGACAACTAAATATTTTAGCGACAAAGATTTAAATGTTTAGAGCATATTGGTATGCAGTAGAAAAAAAACTTGAAAACTCAGTATTTTTAGAGTACATGCTCGGTGTCATTTGTAATCCAAATGAATCTGGTGACTTTTATGGGGGTTGGATAAAATTTGCAAGGAAATTCTGGGTATACACATTATTTAAATGGTAACCATATGAGATCATTTCATTCATTCATCAGTCCATTACCTATCCTGATACTATGAGGCCACATGGCACTCCAGACTTTCACAGGGCTCATTGCACATGGATTGTGATAACCCATTCACCTATTGGCGTGTTTTTAGCACAGCAGGAGGAAAGAAGATAACCCAAAGAAAACCCACACTAACACAGAGAAAACATGCAAAATTCCATACAAACAGTATCCCTAGCTCAGGATTAGACCAGGCTCCCTTGAGCTGTGAGATCTCTCCATTACCACATTTGTGTGCAGTTTTGTCTAATTGCATGAGTTTGTCATTATGCATGCATATAGTTTTCTGATACTTTAATTCCACAAAGAAATCACCACAAACCTCAAAATCTCTGGTGTACCCTAGATAACCTGCTGTACCTGTCCATTCATGGTGCGCAGACCTAAAACAATGTGCAAGGCTTAACGTCGCCTTTGTGGACACTCCTGCAGTGGCCATCTGCTGTTATTGTATTAAGACTGCTAAATAACAGGAAAAACTGCAAGTAAGACACTCCTGCCACTGTGATGTTACAATGCAAAATGAAATGAGAAACATAAAAGCAGGTTTTACAGGTCAGAAGTTAAAGAATAAAGATAATTAATACCTGAACCTACATTATATCCTGACAAGCATACAAAAAAAGATTAGTAGTGGAAGCTGCAATCGCTTTTAAGCTGTGGGCTTAACAAGAGTGTGGTTAAGTTGCTGAGAAAACCTGTTTGGCAAAAATTACTTCCATGAATGCTTGTTTGTGTTTGGATGCTCCTCCTGTCACTCATCTTATATACACTACTGTATGGGCCACTGTAGATCAAGGGGTGGAGCTTTGTGACATGGGCGGGATTTACGAAAATCTTGAATCTGCCTAATGGTTGGTTGGTTAGATGGATGGATGGATGCTTTATTAATTTCAAGGGGAAATTGTATCATTACAGAAGCCAGTTCAAAATCATGACCTGAAACAATGTATAAGGCAAATTGAGACAATCAGAAAAAGAAAAAAAAAAACATAAGAAAGGAAAAAAAATACCCTATGATATACAGTTTACAGTTTAAGGTGCATTAATAAGGTCCTATGTACATGTGCATGATGATTGTATGTACAGGTGAACTTCAGTAACTGTACACAAGGTGCACGAGCAAGTTAAAATATTAATAAAAGATAGAATGCAAGAACATTATCATATCACTGCAATGAAAACAGAATGCATATAAACCTTTTAATAGTGATGTCAGAGAAGGAGATCCCTCTCCTGACGCATACAGTAGAAGAGTTATTGTAAGGTCTAATTGCAGCTGGCAGAAAAGACTTCCTGTGGCGTTCTTCAACGCTTTAGGTTAGAGACTTGATCTTGGTGGGAAAAGAAGCCTATTCTAATGCACCTTTAAGCTGTAAAGACATTTTTGAGGCTGACCAATTTTTTTGGTATTAAGCATCAACTAAATTATTATTTTGTATCGTACACAGTCAACAGACTGTTATACACTGTATAGTGGAATCTTGCAGCATGTAATTGAACTTAAAACATGCCAACGGTAGATCGACTAAATACTAAACATAAATATATGTAGCGTTTTGACAAATGCAGTGAAACTGGTCTTGTGAATATACACCTGAAACGCTCATTTTTTTTTTTTTAAACATGAGCATACTTAATTATTTATTATTTAGTGAGTAATTGGGTCTTGTTACAAACCTGAACCAGGCAAGATGACTGTTTTAAGTCTTACTTTTAAATAATTCTTACCTATAATTTTTATCCTGTTGTACGGGATTTTTGATTGTTTTCTAAAGCATTCTGTAGTCTTTATTATTTGTGACTGTTATTATAATTGCCATTATTTATAAGAATAATGATTTTATAAAATTATTATTATTATTATTACCTATGCATTACTGTATTAAACAATACTTAAAACCAACTTTTTGAAGTGCAGTGTTCATTTATGAGTGTGCAGGCACAGTTTTTTCAACAGAAATTAACAGATTCGTTTTTTGGTGCTGTGGAAACATTCAGTATTTGAAATGTTGTTTTATGTGTTTCTTTGAAGGTACGTACCTGAATTTGCTCCCAGTACAAGGGCTCTACATAAGACATCCCTACATCAGTGTTGTCAATAACAAATAATGAATATAATGTAATATAATGTAATGTAATGTAATATGAAAGTTTATGAGCATAAACAAATGATTTTAAGCCACTCACAGAATGTCTAGAATATGATTTAGGAGACCTGAAGCATATTTATGGGTTTATGATGTAATGATGTTTGAGTGCATGGTTCATACATACAAATAAACTGATTGATCCAAAGTAATGCAATGGATTTACCCGCCCCATAAACAAACCTACTGACTTTATTAGAACACTAAACAGTAGTCAGTCACTCAAACATCCAAAGCAAGAACTAAGATAACTAAGGTCCTTCTCAGCTTTGCATTCAGATAAGGAAAGTCTGCCAGCCTGTCCAAGAGAGAGTGACCTGCATGCTACTCGATACGCAGGTGTACAATTGCAGCAGGTAAAGGAGTGTGGGTGGGACCAGTGCATGGCGTCTATGACAAAAGACAGGGAGGACACGCGTTACAGCCTGAACAGAGTTCAAGTCGTGAATAGATAAGTAATAGCTGAGAGTAATAAAACTCCAAAAAAAGAAAAAAAAATTCAGAACTATATTATCCTAAGGTTTTGCTCTATGACTATATAACTTTTTAATACCTTTTAAATTATATAAACCATTTTACCCCATATAGGTTGAAAGCAACATTATTAATAACATTAGTTTAACATTTATTGTGCACACGTTTAAAGGTATATCTGCTTGAAAAAAGAACCTAACGTTCTACTTCACACACGCACAATCACACCAACAACATGTTCATACTTACTTGTTCACTTAAAGGTTTTGTCCTCAGGCTGGAATTTTTATTTCCTGGCTGTCAAGTCTAGGCTCATATTTTCAGCACAGTGCATTTCACAACCACAGTGCATTCAGAACAACACACAAACAGTATCAGCGTGTGGAGCATCAGCTGCATAAATATACGGATGCAGATACAGTATTTTGCGTATAATGATTTTGTGACGTATCAGAGTGTTAATGTTTAAGTTGACAGTTTGTGTATGTAGAATAAAGTTTGTGTATGAGTAAGCAGAGAATGAGAGAGCACTGGGTGTGGTGTGTGTGTAACTACTTTACTTGCACTGGCACATTCTTTCAAAGACCGCACCCTTCCTCATTCCCCTCCCTTACCTGTTAGATGTTGCTAAGTGACACAAGCGTGCGCGCACACACACACACACACACACGCGCGCGCGCTGACAAACAAATATGTTTGGAAGACATTATAAACATGCCTGAATACGTCTGCTGAAATTAAGCAGAATTTATTAAAGTAGCTGATGGGGATTCTGAATGTGTGCGGACTATCTATATAAAAACTAATGACTTATCTGGGTCAAGGTGTGACTAAAAAAATTTGACTTACTCCACCCACATAGATGAGAACAACCAGCATGTTTTATTGTATTGTATTCGTATATTAGCATACACAAAAACCAGAAACAGGGATGGGTGTGTGTGTGTTTATATGGGGTAATAGTGCAACATACATACATATATCCATCCATCCATCCATCCATCCATCTAGGAACCTCTATGATCCAACTAGGTGATTCTCATTGTATTTATTCCAATTTTACAACTGTGGTAGGACCTCTGGTCAACATTCACATGCACACTCACACACTACGGGCAATTTAGGAACACCAATTAGCCTAATCTGCATGTCTTTGGACAGTGGCAGGAAACCGGAGTACCCGGAGGAAACCCACCAAGCACGGGGAGAAAATGCAAACTCCACACACAGACTTGAGGTGGGAATTGAATTATTTTCATGTTACGACCGTAGTAGGACCTCCGGTCAACATTCACACGCGCATTCACACACTACAGGTAACATCAAATAGATTAATCTGCATGTCTTTGGACTTTGGGAGGAAACCCACCAAACACGGGGACAACATGCAAACTGACATGCACACAGACCCTGAGGCAGGAATCGAACCCCTGACACTGCTAACCACTAAGCCACCCTGCCGCCAATCAGTTGAAATTTTTGGGATCACTGCCGAATTTATTTTTTCCAAAGAAAAACACATTTTCACAATTCACAATTTTATCCTTTTCACAAATAAAAAAAATTAAGTTAAAAGAAAAATTTAAGCTGGAATTCTGACTGTAATGGAGCAACCGGCGCAGTCTCCAGATCTGAACCCTAGTAAGCCCTTGTGGGAGCAGCTTGGAAGACTCCATCAAGCCAATCTATCATACGGGAGATGCTCCAGGAAGCATTGACATCTTTGATTGTCATTGATGTCAAGCATTGACATCTAGATGACATCTCATTAGATTATCTTGAACAGGTAGAATGCCTATGGTCTGCCAGACTGTAATTGCTGCACAAAATTTTATTTTTTTTTTTTAATGAAGGCAAAGTTTGAAGAACACATTCATAATGTCCATCAAAATCATTATTTCTAACTCTGACAATGGCAGCCAGCCTTGCTCTTTTGCTATATTTTCTAGTTAAAGTGATTTCGTGTGTGTTTTCTTGGAAAACAATAAAATTTCTAAGTGATCCCAAAAGTGGTTCCAAATATTTGAGTGGTAGTATATATAAAAACTTATAAACTCATATCCTACAGGTTGAGCATGAAGTGCTTCCCCGAGTGTGTGTGTGTGTGTTTGTGTATATATATATATATATATATATATATACACACACACACACAGAGTTGGACTGCACTGGTTTCTAACTTCCTGATGCATATACTGCATATACAGAGTCAGCCAAAAAATGTATACACACTTCAGGAAAAGAAAAATAGTATGAGGTATATAATTTTAATATGTCTTATTTTAATATGTATTATAAAGAATATATTTTAATGTATTATTAAAATATTTATACAGGAATCTCTTTTTTCAATGTGAGTATACATTGTTCTGGCTGACTCTGTATATGCAGTATATGCATCATTAATATATAATGAATGAACTCTTATAATGAATAATATTGCATTTTCATAAGGGTGTAGTTTTTTTTTTTTTTTTTTTTTAACAGTCCACTACCCATCCCTTCACTATTTAAACACAAAGGAAGTTAGAAACCAGTGCAGTCTGGGACTTGGAGTACTTTTTTCTTTTTCTTTTTTTTTTTATAAAACACATAAGTACAAGTGTCCTTTTGCTAGAACTGGTCATGCTAGAGGAATTAACAAGAAAAAAAAAAGCCCTCGCAGTGTTCCGTGTTGTTGGAGGTTTTTTGGCTGGCTGTATGGATTCAGTTATGGATTTGTCTGTTAAACGCCCGGTTTGAACGTTGACGCTTTGGGAAAGTTGGGAGGAGCTTCATTAGGGGGGGACCGAAAGGAGGACATCGCGCTTCCTCTTCACAGAGTCAGCGCTGTTGCCTGTACGCAAGGCGGGCTGAACGGAGCTGTAACAGGTTTTGCCGGGACTGGTTTTGGCCTTCAGTCTGAACAGGGCAGGGTGGAGACCAGGAATGTGACGCGGCGCCATACCACTGTGGACTGCGGGGAGAACCGAGTCTTCCCGGCCTGAACATCACGTTCTCTAAGCGGCGACTCCAACACAAGCGCCTTGTTACAGACTGACATAAAGGTAAGAAACAAAGTAAAGACCTCCAGCACTCGATCACCTTGAAGCTGTCGAAGAAAAAACACAAAGGAGACAACTTTGTGCTTGGAATGGCATTCATCGGTGTACTTTTCTTTTTCTTTTCTTTTTTTTTCCCCAGGCCAGAATTCACTCCGATTAGTAGTCCAGGTGCTGTCTCATAAAATTATTAGAAAGCATATTCACAACTAGCATATCTTGGGGTTGGTGATTAACATACCGTAGTTTGGTTATAGATTAAGCACTTTTCTACATCTGTTGATTAAAAAGTGTGATCCGAAACCATGAAGCCATAATAAAGACTTTTTCCAGATTTCACACAACTGTAAAAAAATAAATAAAAAAAAAAAAAAAAAACTACACTAAGTACAAACATATGGGTTATTGTAAATTAGAAATATTAAAAAAAATCTATTAACTGGTCTAAGTAATAGACCTCAACATTCACGGTTCTACCCAGCATAGATTTTAACATTTAATTACACTTACTCAGGGGAAGCACTTCAGGCTCACCCTGTAGGCTATGAGTTCAATTACATTTCAGTTCAATTCTACATAATCCAAAACGACAGAACTTTACTAACAAATAAATCTGATTGGTAGATTTAAAAAAATCTGATTGTAGCTCCACATTTGTCATCCCACGCTTAATTATGTTTAACAATATCAGAATAACTTATCTGATATTACACGCATGTTGCATTACAGGATTCCATACCCGGTCTCGTCTTATCTGCTAGGACTTTGAATGTTTTTTTGACTATTGTCTGCTCATAGACTCCTAATGTTTTACATAACTTTCACAAAACGTGAAAGCAATGAAATTAATTTAAACTATGGTTACCATTAGTGTTCAGGTCTTTCTATCGTTTCACATCATGTGCGGAACATATATTTAATGTTGGTGGATCTCTTGTACTATATGTGCCTACTGGTGAGAGTGCTGTCATTATTTAAAAACTAACATGGAAAGATTTATTAACATCATAAGTAAGTGAAAATGGCAAAGTGAATCGTACAAAACCGAGACAGATCTGCACTAAATATCTGTGCTTTTGCACTCTATAATTTCCTTTGATTGAGGAAGAAAAACAAAACAAGGATGGTATTTAGAAATAACAGGCCTTAGCCTGACTTTACCAAAGGCGATGTTGGGCCATCATGTCTCTAAGATTTCAGGGTATGCTAAACTGGAAAACTTAAGATTTGAGACTGCATAACAGCTGAACGTTATGTAAATTATATATATCAAGATATGTTATATATATGTAATTTACACCAATTAACAAAAGAAACATTAACAAAAGTTTATTTGTCGATAATCTGTTGTACAATGTGTTATGTTTAAATTGTTGACTCAGCAAAGTATTATAGGTCGAAGAATCTATGTTCTTTTGTATAGTTGAAGTTCTTACGTTATCTATGAGATACTGGTTGGACTTTTGTCGTTAGAACTTGACCAGCATGTTAGCACCTTGTTTTGAGTGTCATGGAAAAAAACAAATGCTGTCTGACTAAAAGCAAACTACTCCAAAAAACAAAGAAAATGAAACTTGTATTAAACAAAAACATAAATATTACTTATTGCTACATGCATAAGCAGTATTGAGGAATTGGCTAGTATGGCAGTAGACAGTAGTGCTTTGGTGGCATATTGGATATGCCAATGGAAAAAAAAAAAGATGAAGTGTATATCATTTTTTAGTTTTTGATGGTGTAATTGAAAGGAATATTTATTTTAAAACTAATAATAATAATAATAATAATATTTATTATTATTATTATTAAGACTCTTTGTTCCTACAGCTAATAGAGTAAATCATTAATACAGCATGCAGAGTAAATCATCATTTCATACACTTTGATTAATTTCATTTATACATGTGCATGTATGTCTTGACTTACATGAACCAAGCAATGGCATCCACTTTAAAGTGAAAGCAGATATGAAACTTCTGTTTAAAAAGTGTTTATAGGCGTATACTTCGCTTTAAAATTAATTTCTTATGACAGATAAGCATAACTCAAATGCCAAGTCAAGCTTTTTTAGTGCCTCATCTCTTTGGCAGGAACTCTAAACACAGGCTGTTCCACAGAGAAAAAGAGTAAAAGGTAAACTTGAAATGTGTAAAATTAAACACAGTTAATTAATACAAATAAAATTTTTCAGTCTAGGGTAGCTCACAAAACCATGTCAAAGAAGGAGAAGCTGGAGCAGCAAATTAGAACATGTGCAAGACAGAACGGTCTGACAAAGACGGACTTGTTCATACAAGGAACAAATGGTTTTAGTAAAGTTCTCCTGAAATTAAAATAGGTGTTTGAGTGTGCATTTTTTGTGATTTCTTTTTTTGTACTCACTAGTGTTAACACACTTAGTGTTGTAGACACCAAACAAACACACAAATAAATAAATGAAAAATTGGAGATTTTAATTGCATAGGATAGTTGATTACTCATATCTTGGCAAAACTTTGTGATTGTCTAATTAAATGCTCTTCAGAACAACACGTCTTACCCTGAGTCACAGGTTTTGCTCTACAGTAGTATATTATAACTATAAACATGGTTCATCAGGGTGAGTTTGTCTGTGTCTTCCTACAAACTATGCATTTTCCGATCTACAGTCTCAAGGTTGAGAGAGAAAAGAACACTTGGAGTTTATTCATACGAGGTTGCAGTTTTGTGACAGGCTTTTCTCCCAGGTGTTTTTCCAACTTCAAAGCTGGAATATGCTGAGTGAGGAAAAAGGCTTTTCCATCTTCGTATAGTGTCTGGGATGTAAAAGAATAAATTAGCTGTTTTTTTTATATTTAACCCTTTTCATTAGTTGCCTTATGGCTAAAACAAGCAGGCTTGTTTGGTCACAAAATTTAAAAAAGAGTCTTAAATACAAGGTTGGGCATAGTAGTGAGAAGTCAAATGGCTAAACCATGGTCAGTGTAATACTCACGTCCACTTGCACGTAGGGCCTTCTTGGATTTGTAGCCACATAGAAACAAAACAATGATCAAGTAGCTTGCTAAGCTATATTTTTAACAATATTGGCTATTGTGTGATTCAGGAAAACACTTCAGCCCATTGGTCAGACTTCCTGTTTCAGAAGGAAAAACATCAACTTATGGAATAAAATCACAACTAGAACGTGTTCCATGGAGACTTTAACGTCAGCATGAAAGTATATTACTTTGATTATTTTATTTGTTCACAGTTATATTTCTATATTCATTTTTAACAAATGATTACACATTATGAGCTTGGAATTTATTACTATAAACACATCTCTTTATCTCCAATTTATAACCAATAGTTGAATTAGTACCATGGGGTGATGATAGTATTTATGCATATTATATGAAGGAAATAATATTCTGAGTAACAATATGAGGATTCTTTGATAGTCGACTAAGTAGACCCTGAGGGCTTAAGCAATAACCTTTTACTCAGTGTTTCCCAACACCCTGCACTGTGCAGTGTAGAGGGTCAGGCCATGGAAATAACCGAGTTATGTCTTGGTTTAAGTATTTATCCAGTAAAACTGTAATTGTGTTATATAAATACAGTCTGAAAACACACAAGCTGTTTAGAATATTTAGTTAGTACACCGCTGTGTGACTATAGCATGTTAGGGGCAGTGATAACTCTCAGTGGGTTAAGGGTCCTGGGTTAACATCACACTTCTGAGCCTTTGAGCAAGGAGCACTTTATCATGGCTGACCCTGTGCTCTGACCTCAACCTCCTAACCTGGGATATGCGAAGAAAGGAATTTTACTGTTTAGTAATGCATATGGGACATAAAAGGCTTAACTTAGAAGTATTGTTACAGGATTTCTTTCCACTGTTGAGGCTTCTCTTTCAACCTAGGTTCACATTGTCATACTGTAACAATAACTTATTTCATCATTAACAGCAGACATGTCAGACACTTCTATCCAAAGCAGCAAATAAAATCCACTTAAACTTAGTTACAGTGATAAAATGCCACGAAAGCATCTACATCTGGAATTATGTTCGATTAAATATTTTTATTTATTTATTTATTCATTTATTTTTGCCTTAAGAGAAGCAATGGTAGTTGGTAGCTTTTGGTTGTGTCTTCAATCCTGTTTTTATTTGAAGGGGGTGTTTCACATTGGCGGTCAAACAAATAAACAGGTTTTAGGAGCTATGTGCAGTTCAGAAGCCGGTGCATTGATTTACACTGAGACTTGTTTGCATTGTTAGTACTATGTTTGTTTTTTTTGTATTATAGTTGATATGTTGTTGGTTTATTATATTGTTATAATTATCAAAATTACAAAGATAGTACATTATTTAAGAGATCTAGTCTCGCTGGCAGTGGAAATAATCAGCGTGAGGATGGACTTAAGTAAGAATTTTGTAAGATAAAAACTCTGAAGTGTTACAAAACACGTTTCATTTCGCCGTTTGTGAGCACTGCGGCATACCTAAACTAAACATCAGGGGTGAAACATTAGGAAATGTCAGTGCCTCATGCCCAGACTTGTGCATGCTTGCTGGGACATTTTACGTAGATAATTTTCTATTGAGATCATTAGGTTTCAACATCTTTAAAGCACTGAAAGAATATGTCGTCTATTTGCATGAAAGGTGCATGAATGTAGACTATAAAGTAACTGTAGATATCCGTGTGAATGAGGCTAAAATATGACAGAAACGGAATGAAGTGAAAGTGAGCCGTTGCTATTTAAGATGTAAAAATACGTCAACACTGAATGTGTTAAACTTGATACTCATTTATCTGTAGACCGAGAGTCTGTCTTAAAGAAGCGCTAATCTGAATAACACAGCATTGCTAGAGAAAACTGCCTTTGTGTCAAAAACTTTTCGTTCTTTTGCCTCCGTCCTTCCTTTACCCACAATGAGTCACTCATAACCCTCAGTCTATGTTTCCATGGTGACGCAACACAAATAAATGCCCACACTCGCAGGCAAGCTACAAATAACACACTGAAACCATGACGGGCAAATCACTCAACCAATAGGAATTTATGTTTTGATTCAGACCTACATGGCTTTAGATATGGCTAAGGTAATTTTTGGTTCTGGTTTAAGGAGACAGGGGTAGATGTGTGGTTAAGTTGTTGATAAGACTGCTGATCAGAAGGTTCAAACCCCAACACCCAGGACCTTAATCCTTAAATGCTCATATAAATGATGAGATTAAAACAAAACAAACCAAAAACAAACAATAATATATATATATATATTGCTCAGGATAAGGGCAAACACCGTGAATTTAAATATACAGTTAAGTTTACCTAATATGGAACTTAGGTCAGTAACTAAGAATGCATTGTATCAAATGTGTTTTGTTTTTTGTTTTGTTTTTTTACTCAGATTGTGCCCCCTGCTTCATCATGGCCCATCGCTCCCAGTGTTCTTCAATGGGAGACAATCCCCTGGATCCTAACTATCTGCCACCACATTATCGGGAAGAGTACAGACTGGCAATAGATGCTCTGGTGGAAGGCGATGTTGACGGATACTATAACTTCCTACAAAAGGCTAATGTTGTCGATTTCCTGTCAAGGACAGAGATTGAGCACATTAAAAATAATCTGCAGGTGCCACAAAGTGTTGCATCTGTACCAGAACTGACATACCATGAAATGCCTGATGAGGAGGGCTCATCAGACACATACTGGCCGCTGCACTCTGACTTGGATGCGCCAGGTTTGGATCTCGGTTGGCCTGTGCAACAACACAGTTTTATAGGGCCCACTGAAGTTACAACGCTGGTAAACCCCTCAGACCCTGAAATGCCCAGCATCAAGGAACAGGCCAGACGACTCATAAAAAATGCACAGCAGGTTAGGACTTTTGAGTACAGTAAATAAATTAATTGGACAAAATATAGATCAAGAGAAATAAGATATATAGTATTTAGCACATGGTTTAAATTAACTGACGAGTATCCAAAGCAACTAGAAGATAAGGATTCAGGATTGAACTGATATCTAACCATATTACAATTCCCTTTACCCAATAGGTCATTGCAGTGGTAATGGACATGTTCACAGATGTTGATATATTTTCTGATCTACTCGAAGCTGCTCAACGGCATGTACCTATTTATATTCTTCTGGATGAACAAAATGCCCATCACTTTGTTTCCATGGCAACAAGCTGCAAAGTTAACCTGGACATGGTGCATGTAAGACCTAATCATCTTCCTGTAATAAAATTAAATTACTTGTACATAACATTGGAATGTTATTGTCACTTTAATCAGTCATATATGAGGACATGTTATGCAGTGGTTTCTTGTTGAATATGTTACAGATGATGCGAGTGAGGACTGTTGCTGGTATTACATATTTCTGTCGCACAGGAAAGTCATTTAAAGGACAGGTTATGGACCGCTTTCTTCTAGTGGACTGCAGAGCAGTGCTTAGTGGCAATTATAGGTGAGTTATTATTTTGATTGGCATAATTTAATTGTATCCCTCCTTTCATTATAGCCGTAAGGCAACAAATCAAATCAAAGGAAGGGTTTAGCCTCTTCATTTAGAAATCTGTTTTAAAAGTTAAAATAATCTAATATTACTAGACTACATGAATAATTTTCTTTTTTCTAATTATTGTCATCCTCAGTTTTATGTGGTCGTTTGAGAAGATACATCGCTGCATAGCTCACCTGTTTTTGGGAGAACTTGTAGCCACGTTTGATGAGGAATTTCGCATTCTCTTTGCTCAGTCCCAGCCCCTCGTTGTTGACAATTCCCTGGTGCCTATGCCACCTGACAACACTAGTGCTTACCAGTTTGGTAACCAGTTTGGAATAAAAAGGTCACAATCTCTGAGGAATCCTCGAGGATTTCTTCGGCCCCCTGAGCTTTTAGGATACTCATTTGGAGGAGACCGTCTTGACACCGGTCTGCCTTTCAGAAGGGATGACTCATTCCGCCACTCCATGGAGGCAGGAGCTGTTGCTTTGCAGGCTGGCAAGTTCACTTCACATCAAATGAGAATGCAACAGTCTTTCTTAGACCAAGGCAGGCCAGTCATTGCTTCACGTCAACTAGAAATGAACGCGTATAAAAGGCACAGCTATGCTGAAGGCACCCGTGAGAGCTACAGCTCTTCTCGACAATACATGAAGCATCGTGTCATGAACAACTTGGATGAGATGGAATCACACTTTCAGAGAGAGCAACAGTTCTACCAAAGTGAGGTTACAGGACCAGACACCGGACGCTTTGACACTCTTCGGACGGGTGGTCTTTACCAGCTAGATCAATACTCTGACCCTATGTATCAACTTGAACTAGAGGCACCAGAAAGTCACAATGTGTTATCCTCTGAAGATCTTAGCCATGATCCAGAGAGCAGGCTTCATCCAGGTGCGGCTCATTTTGGCCAGTCAAACCAAAAACGGCCAACTCTCAGTCATGCATATGCCTGTCAAAGCTCACCCACTCAACTTCATCCTCCAGACCATAAACAAGTGTTCCCCACTGGAGAGCAGGGAAGACAGCCCCAAGATCAAAGTGTTAAGCAGGGATTGCGGAGCTGGAGGATCAACTCCTACCTTAATACCTATGAAAATACTGGAGAAGAGGGCTTGCAACAACCTGTGGGCCCAGATGCCTTTGATGAACCAGAACAACAACCTGAAATCAGACAGTACAACCCAGAGGCTCAGGGGCTTCGCTTTAACACACAAGAGCCTCCTGCCGTACCGAGTAAACCAAAACCTGATTTACGGCCTCGCTTTGGTAAACCCATTTTGCCTGACAGGAAGCAATTAAAAGATGTAATCGCTGATCAGGCTTATGGAGGAACGGATTCTCAAAAGAAATCAGCACTTACTATTCCACCACTCACATCAGCAGAAACAGATAGTGAAAAAGAAATGGATTTAAAGGATTCAAAAAAATCAAAGGAGATTAGCATCACCAAGCACGAATCGTTCCGGACCCGCATCAACCCAGTGCTGCAGAGAAGCTCGCGGTTACGCTCCTCACTCATCTTTAGCTCCTCTAAGGTGGAGCAACACAGCTCTGCAGCTTCTGGAGAGAATCTACAAGAGGATGAAGAAAACACAGCAATTAGAACCTCTTCAATTGTAGCAGAGATTTTAGAAAAGAGGAGGTCATTCTCTAGGGAGCCTTTTGATTGGACTAAGCATAAAAAGATCGATGAAAAAGACAGTAAGGGGTTGTTACAAGAAGAGGCAAGTTCCAAAACGGAGGAGAACTCTACTAAGGACACTAAAGAAATTAAAGAGGAATCCAAGAATCCTGTGTTTGAAGAAAAAGGCATTACAAAACAAACAGAGCCTTCATTGCCAAAATTTAGAACCCCCTCCTTGGATATGAATGATCCAGCAAGTCGTCTGCAGTACTTTAAAGAACTGTCTATAAAGAGAAAAAACTCAAAAACAGAGGAAGCTTTAAATAAAAATCAAGAGCCAGTTTCAAAAAAGCCTGATCTTTCTGATATTCAACCAAGCACAGAAGCAGCCCCAATTCCATCTGTTTCAGTTACCCATGCAGAATCCTTCTCAACAACATTAACAACATCATCAACAACATCGTCTTCATCAACAACAGAGGCGATGGCACCACCACCACAACCACCAACGGTTCAAATAGATTCTGCTGCAAAACCCCCTGCGGTAACTGCAAAGTCAGGGCTTAGTGAGGAACAAAACGTGAATAGTTCCGTAGTTATGGAGGAGTCCACAAAGAAAGAGACAGCCAAGGAGCCAAAGGTACCAAAACCCTTTCCTTCACCTAAGTTTTCACTGAAACCTTTCAAAAGTTCTCACACACGTCGCACCTCATGCGGTGAAGATATTCTCACAGACGCAACTGATGCTGAAAAAAGCGAACTTAAAAAATCTCGAAGCCTCAGCTCATCAACCGTGCCACTCACAGAGTCCAAGGAAAGTCTTGGCTTAAGTCGACAGGGATCCAACTTGTCCCTAAATGTTACAGGCTCGGATAGCAAAGACACAAAAGCTATTGATTTTCTGAAGAAGCAGACACAGAGACTGAAGGGTTTCCTTGGGCCCAAAGGAGAGAAAAAGAATGCAGGAGGGTCAAGTACTGCAGATGACAAGCAAATGAAAAGTGTCCCTGAAGTATCAGAGGAAACCTCCTCTAATGGGAAAGAAGCACAATCTGATTCAGTGTCAACATCAACAACTGACAGTTCCAAATCAACCAATAAGCCCATAAGTCCATCTCGCTATCACTCCTCTACCTCTACTGCACTTTACAGCAGCAACCTCAGAGATGACACCAAGGTAATCCTTGAACAAATCTCTGCAAACAGCCAAAAGAATAGACAGGAGCTGGCCAAGCAAGCTGATGAGCCTGGAAATGCTGAGGGGGACAAAGGCGGTCACGTTTCAAATCTTGATCGTGAGCCATTCCAACGAAACCAGAATCGAAACCGGTTCAACCGAGCTCCAGTCAACCCTCAGGAGCGGGACAGCCTCCTGAAGAGAATAGAGAGTATGCGCAAAGAGAAGAAGGTCTACAGTCGCTTTGAGGTAGTCTGATAAAGTCAAGAATAATGATCTGAACTAAAACAAAAGCTATTGTTGAACAAATGTAGTTTATGTATCAAATGTAAAAAAAAAAAGTTAAATTTTGTAACTTTTTAAATTTGTGTCTGAATATTTATGTTTTTCCTATTGGTTTTATTCTATGACAGTGTGTTCAGATATGCTTATCGTCAGTTAGGCTTAGCATTTTATCAGTGGCAATCTTTTAACTTTATATTTCATCCCAAACTATATAAGCTCACTTGCTATTTATAGAAAAGTTCTCTACTTTGTTGAGATATTAGATCTTTAAGATCTTGTTCTGCTGACATGTCTCTTCTTCCACCTTTCAACAGATGGGGAATAACCTTGGATAACAAAACATGGCAGAGGGGGCATACCATCTACGAAAAGGTCTGTGACCTCAAAAAAGTGCCAGCAACTGATGTGATAAACTGAAAAAGAGCATCGAAAAATATATGCAACCTCAAAGTCTGAGGTGTTTGACAAAAATGAGAGGAATATTCCTCACTTTGCCAATCTGGGGCCACAGTCAAGTCACTCTGCCCTTAAAAGGCATCAGCGCACACTGCCTTATACCAGAATATCAAACATTATTCCCGCTGGATATAAAACACTACTGGCCAAACAAGTGTTTGAATTTTTTTATTTTTTACATTTTATGATTTGCGCACGTATCAGTTTGCGCAGAGATCAGTGTTTGGACTTTTCTACATTGCACCATTCTCAGGTGTGTAAAGTGTGGACTGGCATGCCTAGACAAAAGTAAAAGTATGGCATTTAGAAAAAGAAAAAAAAACACTCTACTCCAAGATACATCATGCTGCAACCACACCTGTGGTTTAGCTGTGCCAATGGAATACATGTATTAAAGAATCCAAACAGGGTTGTTTGAGGAGGGAAAAACTCAGCTTGAGGGAAAACAAAGCAGCATAAAAATGTTGGAAGGGATGGTAAGTGAGAGTTAAAAGAGAATGTGAGTGGAAAATCTCAACATGAGACACTAAAGGGAGAGAAAATGTAAGAAAGTACGTTTTGAGGTTTGTTATGGCAGTCAATATCATGATTATTCTGGCAGGCAAGTTCTTATAACAAAACAACAACAAATTGATGAAGTCGAGTCAAAATTGCAAGGAAATTTGCAAAATTCTACAAATAAAAAGTTGAGCAAATTTTCTAATTTCTTATTTAAGTATTTCCGACGATATACAGTCAAAAGTTTGGACACGACTTTGAATTTATTTTTCTGCATTCAAGAACAATATTGGATTTTTTTAAACCTATGAAATAACACATAAGGCTTTAGGGAATTGAATAACAAACAAACAAACAAAAAAAAACATCAGTTGTTATTTTAAGGCATGAAGGTCAGCTGTTCTGGAACAGTTCTTTCCTTATTGTCAAGTGCATTTGCAAAACCCACCAAGCACCATGATAAAAATGGCTCTCATAAAGACCATCCCATGGAACGCTAGACCAAAACTTTTATTTAGAGTTACCAATTAACAAACAGCACCACAGATAAGAGCTGTTATGAAGGCGTTATTGAGCATAAGTAGCAGGCACATCTCAATATTAACTGTTCAAACAAGATTATTGTATCGTTTTACAGTCTAGAAATAAATAATCATCAGGAAAGACCACTGAATTAGAAAGTGTGTCCAAACTTTTGACTGGTACCATATGTTTACTATATTATAATCAGCAGTAGTTTTTGATTTCACGTCTCATAACCTTGGGAGGTCAATGTACTGCATATGAGTATAATATGAGTAAACGTTGACATTTCGAAGATATCCCTGATAATACAAGATGATTTTTAATGTTCATGGTTAGATAACTATAGTCTCAGGACTGGGCCTAAGCTCTATGTTGTTAGTGCAAAGTCTTAATTATAGTACCAAAAAACTCGGTACTGTTAAAGACCAAAGAAATCCCAGTGCATCTTACCAGGTGCAAGCTGTAAAACATTAGGTATTTGATAGAGCTAGTAAAAATTTTACTATTGATACTGTTGAATTCACTTTTGTGTCTGTTATAAATGCTGGTGAAAATATTGTAAATTTTGTATTATGTAAACAAATAAAAACTGAAATTCTGAATAAGTGGTTTTGTACTTTTTTTATTTAAATGTGCTCAGAAAAAAACCTAACAATGAAAAAACCCAACTGTGACATTTCTGTAGCGTTAGTCCAGTCTGTACAATTTGACAGAGCAAGAAATATTTGCATGAATAGATGTGTGACTATCTTATCATTTACAGGTATGTGAAACATGTAAAAAAGATTCACCATGCATCTGTCACAGCATTTGAATGCATATTTGTGCTCTGGGTATTAGTCAGCTCTTCCTGCAACTTTGCCAACTGCTCCGACTTCTGATTCTCTGCGTCAAAAATCACAGAAAGTCATATATCACAGAAAATAATTAAGACTGATTTAGAGTGGAGGACATTTCAGTGGAGAAGGACATACTGTAATTTACATAAATGCACATACCAGCTTTCAGCAACTGTTCTGTGGTGTATTCAGCAGATTGTACTTCATTAGGGAGTCTCTCTGGAGCCTAAGGAAGATTAAAGTATATATATGCAAGCATTTCTTAACAACAGTCAGACAATATTATAAATATATACCAGATGTGTATCTTGTATAAGGACTGTGTAAGGAATATATAGTAAAAGGACATTAGCCTTATGAGTGTTTTGTTTCAGTTTATTCTTTAGAGCCCACTTACAAACATAGTGTACAAGTGCTTATGTTGTCCAATCAGCTGCTGAAGTTGATTTTCAAACTTCATCCTATGAGAGAATTGGTTGTATTAAATGTCCTGTGTGACTACAGAGCAGGGCTAGAACCACTCATACTGATAATAATATTAAGGTGGTTTCCTTTTTTTTTTTTTTTATATATTTAAAAAAAATTCATAATACAAAACAATACCGAATTTTCCTGTATCTGAGTTTGGTTTCCTGAATCTGACATCTGTACTGTTGTACAAGATCCTCTTTCTGTTGTTTCAGTTCAACCTGCCTGCATGGATACGGGTGGTATATTACCACAGTAAAAACATCCAACAGCTGTCCTTATGAGTGACATTTAATAACAGTCCTTTCTAAAGTTCTATGTGCAAACACCATTACGTTAGTATGACAGGTGGTGTGTGAGTAATACACTGAGTACAAACAAGCTGTTAAAGATTCAAGGACAGTATGTGTAGTTTATGCACTATATGCTATAAATAAGTACAAAAATCAACAAAGACCATTTTGCATACAAATAATCACAACAGGGTTGACATTATTATTTTTACTGTTAATAAATACACGTACATTGCTAATGGCTTGGAGAGACAATTACTTGTGCTGTAAGAGTCAGGGATTACAGTTGATCCCCTGTGGACCCCTGATCTCAGTTTTTCTCCGTACTACCATTCACCAACCCTTAGTAATTCATTGAGAACTTACATTACCTCGTTAAATTAAAATGTAATTAATTAATTAATTAATTCTCAAACCCTGAACAAAAATTTGTACTTGTCCATTCCACCAGCTGCTGAAATCCTCTTCTTTTTTTTGGACACTAGCGTCAGAAGCTTCAAAGTGCCAAAAAGGGTTGTACTCGTATTCTGCCACTGGGACAAGAATTTGTTTTCCATAAGTCCATAAGAGAACATATGGCCAAGTTTTTAAGTGTAGGTATCATTGACAATTAACATCTCAAATTAGAAACTGAAAAACTGGGCTTGGATAAAGTGGAGTAAGTGAGAAGTTGCAAAAGGAAAATAATGTATACCTCCACATATTCCACATTTTATTACTTACAGAGCTTGGATATAAAAAAAAATAATCCTGAAAAAGTAACTTAATCCAGGAAAGACTGGAGAGCAAATCTGAAGAAAGAAATGTATGAATTACTGTAGAAGACATTAAAGCTAAGCCACACTGCGAAAAGGTGTGTCATACTGCGTAAAAGCCACAGCGCAGTTTGGAAAATGAGCTGTTTTAATGTATGTTTAGAACTACAACCAACTTTCTGTGAAGGAGTTTATTCAACATCTCTCATTTTAGGCATACATAAATAACATGCTAAAAATGTATTTGCATGCAATTTTCTTTATATTTTTTTAAACATTTACTCACTTTTGTGACTCTTGTTCTAGTTCCTCGCATTTGAACTGAAGAGATCTGTGTGTCTCTACGACAACAAATGAATATGAAAATTGCCATATAAACAAGTTTTCTAGGAATGCTAAAGTTCCTTTTAAAGTAAGGGCCCCAAATAGTGACTACCATTTTATTTTAATGCACATGGACTAAGTACACCATACACATGCTCCTGAATAACCAGTGAACATTGTTTATGCCTACAAAGGTGCTTGGACACATTTCAGACAGTTAACTGTACCTTCTTTTTCATTCAAAACTCCTTGCAGCTTTACAATCTCAGCAGTCACTGTGGAAATAGATAAAAATCCGGTTGGTAACTCAGTACATAACAACTTATTTGTGCATATTCTAAAATATGAATTGAATATTGTCTGAATATTTCCACTAGGTTACTTACATGCATTGTCTTCATCACGCAATGTATTTCTTAGCAAGGCGGCCTCCTTCAGCTCGTCTTCAAGAACCAGCTTGACTGCCAGTGGAGGAGATACAGTACATGAAAGGAATGCAATGTTTCTTTTAGGGCAAAATGCTAAAAGGAATGCTTATCCCATTCTTCTGCCCCAACAACTTCTGCCAGGAGGTGTTAGTTTTATATCAGAGTCTTATGAGAAAGAATAATCTTTTAAACGTACATAAACTGACCTTGTTGTAATTTTCTGAGTTCACTTAACAACTCTTCTACTTTCAGGTCTTTCTCCCTGACTGTTCGAAGAAAGACGACAATTACTATGAATTTCCTGAGAAATATGGTTATCTTGTACATCACATACAGTTAATCCAAAACAATAAACATTACAGGATGTTGTGACTCAGGTTACAGGATTTTAATTACAGACACATGTAGTTGACAGGTTATTAGGCACATCTACCTTATTTATTGAGGTGGTGAATGCAAGGGACTTTATGGTAGATTTGCCTAATAAAAAGATACCTATAACTGTCACATAAGAGTGCTTATGCTATAGTAACTCACTTATACAGTACATTTATTCATGTATAGACATTTTTCATGATTTTCCCTTGGGTCATAATGTAGAAATCAATGTAGAAATAATGTTGAAAAGTTTACATTTCTACCTTATAAACTATAACAAATCTTTCATTATCATGATCAAAATAAACTTACCTGGAGCCTGTGGAAACCTGAAGACATCTTCAACATTAAAGGATGTCTCTGAGAATAGATTATATATATATATATATGTGTGTTATGGTAGTTTTTACACATAACGTTACAAATGTTTTCATACTTGTTTTTTGAAAATCTTTTATTAGGTACATTACATAGGTACTACATTATGGAGTCAGTGCAAAATCATGTATACAGTTTATGTTTTTTTGTACTGACATACAGGGTGAGCACAAAGTCCTTTCCTGCAAAACCCAGAAGCTTTCTTTCTTTTTTTTGTCTGAAAAGTGGCCTTTTACATAAGATCCTGCTTTTTAACTTTCTGGCTTCTGGCCTAAAGATATTTTCCTGTAAGATTAAAGTTTTTGCTAAAATACCAATGTTTGGAAGTCAGACCCCCCCCTCCCCCCTTTTTAGTCATGAAAAAAAACAACATGTAGAACAAAGTGTGTTCCAGAAAATCAAGAGATTCATCTACTACCACTTATCCTGTAATGGGTCACGAGGGCCTGGAGCCTATCCTAGAAGACTTTGGGCACGAGGTGGGGTACACCCTGGCCAATGCATTTCAGGGCACGCACACACACTACGAACAATTTGAGAATGTCAATTAGCCTAACTAGCATGTCTTTGGACCGTGGGAGGAAACCGGTAACATGCAAACTCCCACTCTCAAGGGGTGTGTGTGTGTAAATATACAGTACTCCGGTTTCCTCCGAAGGTGGTTACCTTTCTCCTGAAGGTTTCTGTTTTCTGGAACACACTTTGTTCTACATGTTTTTTTTTTTCATGACTAGAAAGGGGGGGGGGGGGGGGGGGGAATTTGTTTTCAAAAATT
>JAOVVA010000030.1:11341188-11357340 GCA_028565275.1 Leiocassis micropogon | reverse complement strand
GGTAACGAGTGGAGGACAGAGAAGCCTCTTAAAGAAGTTACAGGTCTGTGAGAGCCAGAAATCTTGCTTGTTTGTAGATGACCAAATACTTATTTTACCAAGAAATTTACCAATTAATTCAATAAAAATTCTACAATGTGATTTTATGGATTTTTTTCCCTTATTTTGTCTCTTATAGTTGAGGTATACCTATAATGAAAATTATAGGCCTCTCATCTTTTTAAGTGACAGAACTTTGGTGGCTCAATTGGTGCCAATTTCCCCCACTGTATTTTCATCAAGAAGTACAGTACAATTAAAATCTTCAGTTTTGACTTTTTTGTTTACATTACAACCTAAAGCTGGCTTTAATCTGTGAAATTGGCTTTAAATTTGGTGGTGGTGGGATTTTTGGTCAACATATTGAAGATTTTAAGTCAAATTTTCTGATGCTAGCGAACTATGTTGACCAAAAATCCCAGAAAATTTGACTTAAAATCTTCAATGAGAGGACATCATAGGATCATAGGAGAATGTCTAATGCATCAGTTACATAACAGCACATTAAAAAGTAGCTGAATTACAGCATCCTGCATACTTACTACATAAAGTACACGTTGAAAAATTATTTGTGCTGTCCTTTCTTACACAGAAGTGAATCTAAAGGTCTCATCATTTTCAATTTTCGTTACTTCATGTACAAAATTGCCACTATTATACAGAGGACTTATTTGTATTTGTACAACCCTATTGTTTGTGTAAGCCTGGACCATAACAGCGCAAGCAGAACAGTTTTTTTTTTTTGCATTGATTCACAACGGCAGTCTAGTCTTGCCAAACAAAGAGAGATACAGAGTAAAAGGGGGCTGTAAGAGGTGAGGAATGTTACCATTACAAAAACATATCCAGTGCATATATCTATAGGGTTTTACAGTAAGTACCAGACATTTGTGGTGATTAAATTTGTTACATTGATTCACCCCCCCCCCCCCCCCACTCCCCCGGCCCCAAATGTAGCTTGTTTACAGTCTAAAACCAGCTTTAAAACTAAAACACAGTAATTTTTTCCCATTAAGCTGCAAAAAATATTTCATAATTACTAGCAACATACACTCACTGTCAACCTTTTTAGGAACACCTGCTCATCTATGCAGTTATCCAAACAGCCAATCATATGGCAGCAGTATAACACATAAAATCTACATACAGGATAGGTAAAAGGTGTGATCTATGCGATTTAAACCATGACATCGTTGATGGTGCTAGAATGACTGCCTTGAGCATTTCAGAAACTTGATCTTCACAGAGCTTGTTTCTAGAGCTTACACAGAATGGTGCAATACAACAAACTGTGAGCTGCAGGGAAAGGTCTTGTTGCGAGAGATCAACTGGTTTGAGTAATTCAAATAAGCAATCTTTACAAACATGAGCTAACTGCGTAATTAAACAGGTGTTCCTATTAATGTGGACCCTGAGTGTATAGTAGTAAATTCCAGAGGTTTCCAGGCTCAAGTCTTCTGGCACTTCAAGCTTGGCACACTGGACCTTCTACTCTTCATAGCAGATCCTCTCAATCTCTGTCAGGTTAAGCGGGGGTGTCTCCAAAGAAGATGACTGGGTCCAAGTCTGTCCTTGGGTTTATCCAGCTACTGTAGAAGGTTTCAGACAAATCAGAGATCCTGATTGCCCTTAAGGAGGTTTTCCTTCCAGGATCTCACTATTCTTTGTCCTCTTTGTTGAGGGTCAACACTTTTCCATCTAGACAAAGCTTTTGACCATGCTTAATCAGACCAGAGAGTGTTTCTCATGGCTCAAGAGTCTTTCAAATACCTTTTCATAAATTTCAAGTTGATCATCTGGGAGCTTTTACTGATCCTGGTCAGTTTCTCCCTACTCTACACTGTGACTAAAAGTTCTTGCCTCCCTGACTAAAACAGTGTATAGCACTGTATTCAGAGTGATATATCCTCCGTCATCATCATGAGTTTATGGATATAACAGACATTTTTTGTTCCAGACTTTTCATTTTGGTCTTATTGTTTCCTTTGTATGAAATAACCACTGTGGACATTTACACAAAAGAAAAACATCCAAAAATCTAAATTTTGTTTTTTGGCATTACCAAATATTGTGCCTGCTGGATTCTAATCATTCTCAGGCCTCAGTTAGGCAACTCTAAGTGTGATTTTTTAGAATAGGCATGGCCTACATTATGCTGACATTGTTGATTTCTGTTAGGGGCTTTGTGACGAACCATATACGTTCACAGATGGTACCATTCATATAGACTTTCTAGCATTTTTCTTTTCAGATTTAGAACATGTTACCTAACATTTACTATTGTAATGCCAATGGGCACCAAGTTAGAAACCTCCCCCAATCGCTGTGCATGTATGCACAGGCTAAGGGAAATCTTCACGTCACTGCCTACAGAGTCATTTTGTAAATGTCCTTGTTTACATGTGCTCATATGAGGTTTATGTTCCTGATTGTTTTTTTTTCTTCTATTGTTTTCCGTTCCTTGCCCTTGCGTTCTTGCATGGACATCTCATCATAAGACTGGTGTAAATAAGTTTGTTTAGAAAAACTCTTGTTTAGACTAGACTATCCAGACTAGTCATTTATGACAAAGCTTACTAAATATCCTTTACACATTCTCCTATAAATTAGTGTCTGGGTTCCAAATATCTCATCATTGGTTTTATTTTGGTGATTTCAGCCTCATCACTTCTGACCTCCCATATTCATAAGCAAATTGTAGGATTTATCTTGAAAATGTTTAAACATATATTTTCTTTAAATCCACATACTCCATCCACTTACCATTCTTTCAAAAAAAATGTTCTAGCTCATTTGACATGGTGCAAGAAAGCTGTCTTTGTACTACTAACCTATTACAGGTGGTCTGTTGGGCATCTTCAGGTAGCTCCTGAGGTCAGTACAAGTCGAGGACTGGGTCTGAGGAACTGTGACAGATATATTAAATATAAAATCTATAAGGAAAGTGTGAGAACAAAAACAAAATGGAGAAAACATCCCAATAAAGTTAATCCAGGAATAAAGTTAATCCGATTGTTACCATAAGCCAACAATTACCTTAAGTCGCTAGACAACTGCAAAACTTATGCCATCCCAAAGTATCATTAAACACTGATAGCATGGCACTATACTAAACTTAACTGCAGTCGTCATACTAAAGAACAATTATTTCATATTAATGCCCTTACAATTAGCATAATTTAACGTTTTCTTATGAAAGTCTTATTCATGCGAAGTCATGCTCTACCATCATTGTCAGTATTTAATAAAAGAATAGAAAGAAGAAAAAAAAAACACTGATAGAAATTATCAGTCAAATGTTATACAGACCTACTGGGGTCTCTGTCTCTGCTGGTTTCTGCAAAGCCTCCTTTTCCTCAACAGGTTTTTGTACCAGCTTTGCATTCTGCTGTTCAGGTACATCCGAGTCTTGAGGCTGAGGTTGTTGTACAGTTGGAGGATCCTGCGTGGAGATGCGGTCAGGAAGTTCTTGTCGATTCAGAGATTTCTGGTCCAACTTCAGGGGCTCAGACTTGAGTGTGTCTAACGATGGAATTGAAGACTCTGAAGGTGGCGAGTGGGACCGTGCCAGTGCTAATGATGGTTCAGCAGGCTGTATGTGCGTTGAGGTTATACATGTGGTTTTCTGAAGCTCTTCGTGTTTTGTTTGCAAAAGATCAGGACATTCCGAACTCCCCTTTTCTTCGGTTTTGGGCATGGTCGCATTAGTGTTGGCTTCATCAGTGTTTAATTTCTCCATGTCTGATGAGGTATGCCCTTGTTTTTCACACTCTGAAGAGTTACTCTGCTTGTTTTTCTCAAAACTGGAGACTGGTTATAAACACATGCAAACAAATGCAATTAAATTTGAAAATAACACCATAGAAATTATTATTATTAATAATAAATGTTAGATTCAGGCATCACTGTATTTGGTGGACGTGTTTGAATTCACAGGCCCTTTTATAAGGTACCCAACATAACTGCACTTTGTAGCTCACTGCAACAGGAGCTCACTGATTTGATGCTACATGCAATTTGTAAGCCCATCTCTACCCCATTCACATAAGCAAGAGATACAGAAAAACAAGTAAAAAGCACCACTCACTTAATTTTGCTCCAGGAACAGCTGGAGGCTTGAGTTCTCCCAGTCCTTTATTTCTAAAAGCCACTTGCAGCACATTTACAGCTTCAAAACAGCCAGAAAAAGTGTCTTTACTCACAGTGGCTCTTTGTTATATCCTCGTCCACATATAATTAAAGTATTTTATATTAAACATGTTTTAAAAAGTCGTACTAATTTCAACAATAATTAGACTCACCAGCCTTGAAGGAGTTTTTCTCAATTTCATTAAACATTCCAAAGCTTACATCCACTTCCTTAAAATAAATATTGACATTACATTTGTTAAAAATAATAATCAATAAATGTATTGTTTGCCCTAGCATTTCTGTTGTAAAAATATAAGCATCTAGAAAGAGTAATGTTGCAAAAAAAAAAAAAAAACCTGAAGTCATAAATGTTCAAAACAGCAACATTATTTCTTTCCTTCTTTCCCAAGGTTACTAGTCAATTGTGATGGACATTAACTATTGTCAGGGCCCAAGCACTATGATATCAGCCCTATGTCGGCATAGTATGTGAGGGCCCTTACAATAGGCTCAAAAAGTCACAAAAATCAGCAGACGGGTTGAATCTGCTGCCATTAGGATGCCTGAGAGATTTTGCCGCGTAGCTCATTCGAACTTGCTTTCAATGAGCAGTAAATGTGTACCGGGTTTCGTGTGCATATGTTGCATACATCAACTTTCGCATCGCACGTCATGGTCTCTACTCAACAGGAAGTCAGTTATTTTGGGCCGTTTGCAAAATCTACCCAATGGATTTTAATGAACCCCTTCCAGGCCTATGTGATGTACACATACATATAATACATTGAGGATGCAAAATTATGGAGGGATTTTTGACATCTTCAATGGGTCAGCCGTGACAACGCCTTAAACTTATGCCGAAAAGTGGTTATTAACTGTGCGACAGCACACTGCGATACTTTTTTCCAGCACCTGGGGCTTTTTAAAGGTCTAAACATGAAATTTCCCCTTTTCTAAAACTGTGTCATAATGGTATTTGCATGTTCCCTTTAAATACATGTGCCTAGTGTGCCCACTGTCTTTCTGTTGCCCCTGGGTAGCAATAGCGCAGGGCGTTTAGGCCAGCTCATCGTTGCTTGCAATTATATTTCTCATCTAAATTATTTAAATCTCATATCTACAGTTATGTCGTGCACATAATGTTTTCAATGAATAGAAATAATTGCGCAAGTTCCCTCGAAAGCGGCCCCCGACTATTCTGTAATAACTCTCACTAGGACAAAGAAATCTAAACAAAACCACGTACAATGTGCTTCTCAGTATATGGAGCTCTCGAACACGCTGGGATGCCCCCGAGTAGGACCGATAAGGTAGGCACCAGATAGTCATTGCGCCATTTAACACCGCATCACTCGACTTCTTATCAAGATGGTGGTGTATAGTAATGAGCGGCGCGTCTTCATAGCGCGAACCTACTGGGTCGCCAACTCGTTTAAGCAATGTCGGAGTAAATTTAGGAAGAAATGTGGTGTTCCTGACATGCCCTGTGTTAGTGTTATTCAGAGGATGGTAAAGAAACTGGAAATGACAGTATCATTGACCATTTCTCATGGCGAGGGCCATCCGAAAATGTCACACGACGTGCAACTCTGTCTGTGGGAGGTCTTATTCAGCTCAAAGGAAGTGATATGGAGAAAAGAGTCGGATACCGTCACTGGTTCCAAGTATGTGGAACAAAGCGCTGCGTCGAAATGTGTCTGGCAGAAAATGGAGATCATTCTAGCATCACATGTAATGCAATCGCTTACACACGTCAAGGTATGTAATGCATTCCTTTGGGTTCGGATTGCTTCAGCATAACATTACACACTTAAACAAAAACCTACTTTCTGCATTTTTTTTATATTTACAGCCAAAGGAAAAATTTAAGTGTTCCCACCCGCAAACTTGTATTAGGATTGATTTTCTCTGCCTGCTGCGCCAAGTCCGTGACAAGAGCCCTCTGCTCAGAATCCTCTTTGCCCAAGGAACCATGATGGGCCATATCCTACAGAAAGACAAATCCAGGGTATTGCTGAATATTCACTCACTGCTCCCAACAGGCTCAATTTGCAATAATCTGTTAATTTCTATCAGAAATACTCACAAGATAAGCGAAAATATGAGGAAAGCTTAAAAGATGGGCGATGGCATGCCTTTCTGGAAGCATCTTTTCACACAGCAAGCACATGTAAATGCATCTGAAGTAATGATTCTTGGATGTAGTACATTTCACCACAAACTGCAAACCTGTTGATAAAACAAAGGTACAGCATGAATCCACGTACAGATGTGACACAGAGCTCTACCCTGACTACAAGGGTTTAAAAGTGAGTAAGTAATTCTTACCAAGCAGTGGAGACTTCCTTTCACAACTTTTAGAGTATGTCTGCACTGTCACACGCTTCTCAACTGTAATACACAGAATCAACACTGGCGGTCTATACTGCATCTATACAGTAACCCAAGACAACCCAACAGAAGAGTTGGAAATAAGTAAATATAATGTCCAGTTAAAACAGGCAACAACATACTCACCTTGAATAGATTTTTTCAACTTTGCGAAGTGTACCCCAATTTTTTCCATGACTAGAAAAGTAGATGAAAACAGGGCACCTTATTAGGGGGGGGAACAAACAATCTCTACTGCTCTGATGGACAGAATTAATCAGAATTCTTACTTTTGTCATAGGCCAGGATCCTGAGGTCTGTAAACAGCTGGCGTGGAAGTTCACACACCTGAGGATTGCAATCTTGAGTGAAAATGTCCATCATGGATAATGATGTACTGATTAATTAATTAATTTATTGATTATTCATTATATTCGCCTTTGTACAATGCATTTAAAAAAATTAGAATATCATGAATTTTTTCCTTCTGTATAGTATATAAATTTAATAATAAAAAAAACTTTTATACATTATAGATTCATTGTACATAAAGTGTAATATTTCAAGAATAAAAAATATATTTCTTTTTCTTTTAATTTTGATGATTACAGCTAACAGCTTATGAAAATCAAAAATTCATCTTAAAAACTTTTATTTTAGAGTTTGAGTAAATTAAATTACTCAGGGGGGGAAGGTACATCTCTCAGGCTAGTTTAGTACACATGAGGTAAGACTGCGGTCTTCAATTGTCCAGAAGACATTCAAGCACAAACCACAAGAAAGATCAGCGGCTGGATGAATATGCCGTGTTGAAGCACCTTAGCACCTGCCCACAGTTCCAAAACTACCACCAACTGGTTTGCTGATCATGATATTGCTGTGCTTGATTGGCCAAGCAACTCACCTGACCTGAACCCCCTTGAGAATCTACAGGGTATTGTCAAGAGAAAGATTAAAAACACCCAAACAAACAATACAGACGAGCTAAAGGCTGCGATCTAAGCAGCCTGGTCTTCAATAACGCCTTCATGCCATGCCACACTGATGCAGTAATTTGCCTCATTGACGTATAATGGGGAGGGGGATACCATAGACTTAACATTGAGACCAAATTTGACGAATTTGACTGATTAAAAATAAGGCATTTTAAGACATTTGTTAATAGCAAATCTGATGTAGACTAAACTACACCACATTCCATTCCATTACTTACATGCAGGACCATATTCTGCTTTCCCTGATGCCGTTCTTCTTCTTGTGCAAAATGGTCCAAATTCCAGGATCCAAGAAAAACAAAGTCTGGTTTGGAGTATGACTATTTAAAAAAAAAGAAAAAGAAAAGAAAATTAAATAGGATTAACCAATAGCTCTTTATTTAAGCCACTCTCAACAAGCTGTGATTTGTTAGATGAAGTGCTTACAAAGACATTGAAGTAGTGCTGAGTGGATGTAAGGTGAATAGATGCGGAGGAGACAGGGATGTTAAGCTCGCAAGCATGGCAGATGTAGAATGGTACATTAATATCTACACTTTGCCTGTGTATAAACACAGTGATCAGTGACAGGCCTGAAAAACACCACATACAAAATCAAACCAAGAGCAACTATAACATGAAAAACTAAGGTCATAATAAAACAAAGTATAACGGCACAGACCGGCACTGGTGAACATGCACGTAGTATAGAGTGCATCAATCAGTAATAAATTTATTTTTATATTTTTTACAATTTTGTAAACGTATTTCCAGCATTGGACATGTTGTGGCAACATGTCGTACACCTCACCTATGACCGGCCGAGACGACTGCTTGCCATGGCGGTTCCACATATACTGGTACAGTTTAATCTGAGGAATGGCTCCTAACCAGAGACACCAACAACAGGGCAGCTTTAGGTGTAAAATCTGTCTTGTCTGGACTTCATTTGTATATTTGCTTAACCGGCGTTTGCAACTTACAGTTGGGACCAAAAAAATAATAATTTAATGAAATGTACATACCACTGTACTGGCCTAGAAATAAAACACAGGACACAAGAAGTCAATACCAATACCAAGCCACACCATAACTTGTTCTTTCAAAGGTCCTAATTAAAACTGATGTCTGTTAATTAAAATGTTTTCTCCTTCTTACCAGGATTCCCTTGTCACAGTTCACACAATATCATTATGTTCTAAACAACTGATGCAAGTATTTTAATTCAAATTGACAATTACTGTAGGATTTTACCTGGTCCAAACAGCTCCGTGAGTTTCTGTAGCCAAAAACAGTGAAAACAATAATATTATTAATAGGTATTGTAGAATAACGTAATTAATTGGGGCTATGCAGAATCAAGTATGCCTGGCATGGATATGTAAATTGTATTAGCTAGTATGTCTGATGCACAGGAATGTGCCATATGGTATATGGTGCAGTATACATGTTTGAACTGTGGTGGCTATTGCGTGTCCAACATGTGTAGTGGAATTTGATCGGATATGGTAGAGTAAGCTTTACCTAGTCAAGACAGCGCCACAGATCAAGGGGCACCCGAAATAGGAAACAGATGTGGGGGAAGCGTGTTGCAATGTATAATGGACATTATTGGGGGTCGGAGCATATATAGAACGGGGAGACAGTTTAAAGAGTTTAGAGACCCAGTTGCTTTGCAAACCAACTCCAGTTGTTATCGTTTGATGATAAAAGCTGTGATCTTCTGGAAACAGAACCAGAGATGCCGAGTGTTTTCTAAAACAGCATCAACATAATTCTTATATTTATGTATATAGTTAATAACTTATGATTTTACTAGTGCCATCCCCCACACAGTATCCCATCAGTGTCATTGTGCCAAAGGCAGCAGAGCAGTCTTTTAGTCCGCAATATACTATATAATATAGAGTGTACAGATGTGCATCAGGATGAGGACCCACAGAAGCCAACAGTAAAAGTAGTGTAATGGCATAGAACAGCACGGTCACTCTGCACATCTGGGTTTGATTCCCGTCTCTGTGCGCATGGAGTTTGCATGTTCTCCCAGTGCTCGGTGGGTTTCCTCTGGGTAATCCCGTTTCCTCCCACAGTCCAAAGACATGCAGATTAGGCTAATTGCCCTTCCCAAATAGCCCGTAGTGTGTGCATACGTCTGCTCTGCGATGAAGTGGCACCCTGCCCAGGGTGTACCCCGCCTTGTGCCCCAAGTCTCCTGGGATAGACTCCAGGCCCCCCGCGACCCTCAATACAGAATAAAGCCGTATAGACGATGAGTAAGTAAGTGATGAGTATATAAGGATGCGGTGCAGTACTTGGCATGATGCTGGATATGTTTGCTGCCTTAATTCAGAAATCCTTGACCACCATTTATATTAGAAAACAATAAGAAAAACAACTATGAGATTATTATGGAAAATGATTAATACAGATAAATGGAGGAGGGGGGGGGGGACACACACCAGCACACACCAGTAACATACTATGCACATGTGGTGAAGGCAGAAGCCAAGAAACCCACCTGTTTGTGTTGCTTTCCTTTAATATGCCCCTTGTATTTTATTATATAGTCTAACGTCTTATCACATTCCTAGTGCAGACATAAAAAAAGTAGGAATTAGACAATTACACATACACCTCCAGTGGCATGAAAACAAACCATAAAATTGATACAGGTTATTTGTATGAACGGACAATAATATGGTACTTACTACACACATGACTTTGCATGGAGGGTCATCTTTAGTTTGAGTGGCAGGACCTTGTGGTACAAAAGTAATAAAATTATATTTCTTTACTAGCATCATGTTTTATAAGAATAGTGTGGTGACATCAGATATTATACAGAAACTTCCCTTTCTCTGCTTCCCTTTTGTAAAGGGAATAAAAGGAAAGGAAGATAAAATCCAAATAATATGGGTGAAAATATGTAAAAGAGGAGGTTGGGCAGTCTTTAATCTCATACTAATAATCATTACTAAAATCTAGAGTGCACCAGAACAGGTCTTTACCTCTAATATTAAGAATTGTGATAGTCAACAATGCCAAAATGTCTATATGCGTTAGTTACTGTAACAGAGGAAACACGAACGCCATGATACCCTTTTGTACTTTCTCTTCCGGTTGCTCTGCTAAAGCTTCAGTGGTCGCTGTGCTAGTAGGTGACTCATGATCCTCTGGAGCGAACACTACAGGACGTCAATCGCAGAATGAATTGTGCATCAATCTCAGAAGGAAACAGAGTAGCTTAATGAGACGAATAACAAATGGGACTTACTGATCCGTTTTCCTGGTGTAATACTAACATTCAGTTCACTCTGATTTTTTTCTTTTACTATTCCCTTGAGCTTTTCCAGAGCTACAGAAACAGACAATCATCAATTAAAATTTGAGTGTACATGAATAATGACAGTGTTGTCACAAAATTGTAAAATGTTTAAAAAAAACAAAACAAAAAAAAAACAACAACAATAATAATAAATATATTATAAAACTATACACCACAAAATTTTCACTAATAGCTACTTAGGTCAGACAGCATTTGGGGCAGATGCTTGCTTACATATTAGTCTATATACTGACAACTGCAAAGGCCAAGGTGACAGGTGAGCATTAACTGACAATTTATAACACAGGGCTGGTCCGCTGTGGCGACCCCTCGACGGGAACAGCCAAAAGACTAACCTGGGTTATTGGGATCCGCCACTTAAAAATTGTTCTATTTAATGTGTAGTATTTATAGCAGTAAAAATAACTATTCTAAACAGTGCATAAATATAATTAATTACAAAAAGGTATAAATGTAACACTTTTATTTAAAGGAAGGCAAAAGAATAGCCTACGCTCGACTAAAGAACAAAAAATTTCCATTCCTTAACTAGCATCAGGGGCTCTCACACACAGAAATGTGACTGTTATACTCGTTATATCACTCAGCACAGAGCTGGGAACTGCCCCGTTTTTCTCTCTTCATTATTAATTCAGTGATGATCATTTCACCCTTTTTACTCATTGCAAACTTCGAGCTACTGTAAAGGCTTCTGCTAAAACTGCTTGAGTGAGGATCCGTTTACAAGATTTATCAGCTGAGTTTGAGGAGAATTTTTCATACTCTGATTATTCATGCGGCACCGTTCTTAAGTGGTGAATAAGTTTTGTTGTGTTAAAGCTTTTGACAGACTTGACACCCCCCAAAAAGTGTTTTTGCTTTAAAAAAAAAAAAATTAATAAATTGGTTTTACAGAGACTTAGTAATATTTATAGACTATATTTACTGGCGATGACATGCTGATGTGGCTGTCAATTTATATTTAGTGTTACAATATTATTGGTTTACGTGAACGACCAAGTGAGAGACAACAAATGTGTAAAGATTAAGTGATTATTAACTATTTTACAGAAACTTGGCGTATTTTTATTATGTTATATACAAAAAATTGTGTCGAGACATTATGTAGAAAAAGCTTCTAAGGAAACTGGTTGGGGGCGGGGGGACGTTTAAAGCTTGTGAGGTTTATCGATTATGATTTTCACAGTAATTACTGAATTATTATTTACAGTGGTCTTAATTATTTTACCTTTCTTCATTTTCCCCTTAAAAATTATATTCAAACACCATACATTGTCCCTGCACTGCATGTATTAGATGTTATGCTGTGGCTTTAGTTCCAAGTCGAAAAAGTGCAGCTCTGAATCATGACTTAAATCAGGAACTGGTTGCAAAGTCCTTAATGTGACTATTTTCTTACCGTTTGCAAAGCTTGAGGTCTTAACTACTTTAAAGCATTCCAGATCCACATGTACAGTCTAAAAATAAGGGCAAAACATTAAAAAACATTAACTCAGCAATGTTACAATACATCATATAAAAGTTTGAGAAAAGAAAAAACAAACAGAAAAAAAACAACAACTAGACGCCAACAAACATACAGTAGTGTCTTCAATAGAGTGAAAATATGATTCATCAGACTAGACCACCTTCTTCCATGGTCCAGTTCTGATGCTCAAATCCCCATGTAGCCACTTTTTCCAGTGGAATCCATTAATCATTGTTGCGTCACATCATATCAAACAGTCATTCGCTCTTCCATATAGGGCGATTTAACAGCAATTACATTCGTTAAAATTATATTACCTGTATTTCTGTTGGTGGGCAGACAGTTTGTGCCTGCTTGGCCAGATTAAGAATCTCCTTTTGGAATTTAGTGGAGTAATTGCTGTAACTGCTCTTGGGACAAAGTGTGGTTGGGTGAGCAGCTTTCTTTAAGGGAAAAAAAAGTAGCAGAACAAAAACAAATGCATGAATCAACAGTGCTAGACTGAAAACTAAATATAATAACCTACCAAATAATTTTTATAGTTTATTTTGCACTCGTAAGCTCTTACCAGATACCAGTAAATATGATCAAAGCTGATGCAATGGGAGATGCTCTGATTGGCTGAAATGTTCTTCTTGCACACAATACAGAGGTATCCACAGGATCCCTTGTTGTTTGGACAAGAGTACTCAATAAATAGGTTCAAGCCTGGGAAAAGAAAAAAAAAAAAAAAAAAAAAAAAACCAGCCATCTTGAAGATCACAGTTACTGCAGGTCTTTAAGATTTAGACTGTTACGCTCCAGTAGTCAAAGTCCTTCAGCTGTTACATGCGTACACCTGTTTCCTCTTTATGTAGTAATAAGATCTTCTGAATGAGGCCCAGGCATACCCAGAGCACAGCACTAAGTGAAATACTTGCCCTGTGCTCATGAGTAAGCCATGTATGACAAGGCCACCTACAGAAGCAAAAGAAATGGTCGAACACCAGAACTCAGAACGTCTAAGATCATATGATGAGAACTACCTGACCCTACTAACTGTGTCAAGATGTTCATTACTACTACGTATCCCTGATGATCTTTTGATTCTCTCCTGACTCGAAAGGTTTGTTTGTACCTGCTTTTGCAAATTCAAATCTGCTCCATCAGTCTACGTATTGTGTTCTCACATTATAGACGATTACATCCCTTTCTATACATGAGGGTGACAAAATGCTTATCCCCGTCCAGTGCTGTATGTGAAAAGTCATACCCAACAGTGGATTAGCTCTGGCAGGGTCAGTGATGTACTCCTGAATGGATTTTCTCCGGGGTATACCAGCTGGGTAGCAAGACAATAAATAAATGTAAAACATTACAAGTATCTATAGAAACACAGATGTATGAGAATAGGTTAAATAAAACGACTTTAACCTTGGATATGTTCCATTAGCTTGTCTGTTTTCGATAACACTGCCATGACTAGGGAGGACAGAAGGAAAAAACATGTTAGAATTATAACCTTCTGATCAATCGTTGAGAAATGCCAGAGTCTACTTTTCCACAAGTTCCCGTTCCTGGAAAACAGAATTTCTTTATTGTTAGAAAAACGAAGCTGGTTATAGAATCCTCAGGTCTTACACTTTTCTGTGGCGGAAAATAGCTTTACTATCAAGTTCCCAGCATACGAATAAGTTCCATTCTGAGAGCTCGTTCGTAAGTCCAACAAACATTGTCTAGGTACCAGGATATTAACACAATTGGCCTTTAGAATCGTGAAGATGGTTGAAAGATTCACGTTAAAAGAACGAGCAATTTCTGGCATCTTTTCACCTCGCTCCATTCTCTCAATTATTTTCACTTTTGTCTCCATCATTATTGCTTGGCGCTTCTTAGCAGTACCAGCTTCATCAGCACAGCTTTTGCGCCTGGGTTTGTACTGCACTTGCCACACAGGCACGCCTGCGACAATGTACGCCAGACATGTGATCTAACTTCCATTGAGAGCGCCAAGTGCCAGCCATCCCTTCCATCCCTCACCTCTGAGAAAGCTCGGCTAATCGGTCCCTATAAGTCCCTGGATGCATCACCCAGGATTCGAACCTACAATCTCTAGAAGACAGGGCGAGCTCATTACCAATGTGCCACTTGGAGCGACATGTTCGTAACCTCAAAAGTTCATAACTTGAATGTTCATATGTAGGGGGCTTGTAGTATACCCAATTTCTGGAAAAATATAGAATATGAGACATGAAGTCATAATCACAGAAAATTACCTTGATGATAGTGAAGTTTTTTGCACTTCCTCATTACCATCTTGGCCAGATCGTAAACCTGTACACACACACATACACACAGCTGTTTCACCCAAGCAAAAAACAAGAGAATTTTTATTTTTTTATTTTTTTTACCCGTAGGCTACCAGGACCCTTGTTGTTGTATTCTTTTCTAGCATGAGACTGCAGATAAGAAAAGGCGTCACTGAGCCAAGCAAATCGCAGCAACTCTGGATTAGTGGAGGCCTGAACCAAAAAGAAAATAAAGCATTCCTCAGACTTTGTCATTTAAATCAACTGGTATCTGGATTGCTCTATGACCACAGGCACTCACAAAGTAATTGAAGTAATGCTGAACAGAGCAGAGATGCTCTACAACATCAGCGGTACTTAAAGCCTTCTCACACACGTGGCACAGGTACAAGGCACCAATTTTTTCAGGAGTAATAAACATGGTCACCATGTCAAAACCTAGATACAATTTTAATTTTACAATTAGTAGACAAACTCAGAAGGGACTGAAAAAGAAATGTACAAGTGAAGACACTCTCACCAATGATTGGATCAGTCTGGTTAGGGTTTCTCAAGTAATCCAGGAAAATAAACATAGGAAAGTAAACTATGGGACAAAAGACACCATTAGTTATTTTTATATTAACAGGAAATGCAAACATAAGATATGTTATAAGATTATGTATGTAATATACACTGCATGCAGTAGGTATATAGTGTCAGATCTTACCTGGTCCCTTATGTACAGCTACAAAGAAAGCGACAGAATTGGGGGAAAAAATTTATTATATTACAATAATTTAAATATTATAAATAAATAAAATTATACCATTTCAGATGTTACATGTTTAACAGTGAAAGTGCATTTTCTCACATACGCTGTGACTTGAACTCGCACGATTAAGAACAGCTGAACTGTGTGGCCATAAACACACTTTATGGCCACATAATTGACTTTGGAGCAATAAAACAACCTCATGTGGTCTGATGAGTCCAGACTGACCCTATTCCTGACCTGATGGATGTGTCAGGGTAACAACGGAATCAATGCACCCATCATGCATAGTGCACTGTACAAGCCTGTCGACACAGTGTTATGATCTGGGCTTGCTCTGTTGGTCAGGTCTAGGCTCAGCAACATTATGTGGAAACCAAATGAAATCGGGTAATGACCTGAAATGTGCTAAATGACCAGGATATCCCTTTAGTGTATTTTGTCTTATCTGATAGCACAGGGATATTCCAGGAAACAAACTGTCATTCTGGGAGCATCTGGAATAATTATTTTCGAAATCATTTTCCCACACTTTATGCTCTTAACAAGGCTATAAGAACAGAGCCCGGTGCTCCAACTCGTACAATTCTAAAACCCATTTGTTCTATTGTCACTCAGAGTGGCTTTGGAGAGTGCTTCATTGGGCACACAGACTTATATCCCTCAGATTTCAACTTGAGTCTCTGCGCATGTTCCTTATACTGATCTTCCACTAGGCATGGTTCTGGTCCAAAGATGATGTGCATGTGATATGTAATTCCATATTTGTTCATTTTACGTTT
>JAOVVA010000030.1:11313932-11338440 GCA_028565275.1 Leiocassis micropogon | reverse complement strand
TAAGGCATGACAGACTTATTCTCAGCTCTACCCAGCCACCCATCATCTAGGTTGCACCCTCAAGTATCCTCCCAAATCCTCCCCTTACATCTGTGCCTGATAAGAAGACGAGGTTGAGCCGCAGTCATGGTGTGTCAACAGGAAGATTCTAGCTTGACCTTTAACCTCCCCTCCTCTGCCTAAGGATTCTGAGAAGAAGCCTTACCATCAAAGATTAAACCCTTTTTTTGTTCCATGCTTGTATATGGGGGGAAAATCCCTATGGTTTTTTTTCTGCATGTTCTGTTTTTTGGCTGGGAAAACGAAACGAAGGGAATGGAACAAAGAACCATCTTTTATTGAAACAAGGTAGTGCTTTCTTCTAGAAACACATGGCTTATGTAGTGATATGCCTACATGTGGCATTTTTCCATTCCACCACAGTTACAAATTAACTGATGCAAGACGTTCACACCTACAGAGCAGTGAGCGTGGAGACGGTAGCCTTAAACGGAAAGAGCTAAGACAAGACTGATGTTTTAATGTAACCGGAGTGCAGATTATTTCGTCCCACCCCCGTACTTAAAAATACATAGAGTTCGATGGGAGCTTCTCTTTTGGACACAGACAGACAGAACTGAAGGACTTTTGGTGCTACTTTTTGTCTCTTCTTTCCAGAGGTTTGTGTTGCAACACAGCGTGTATAATGACCAAGCACGAAGTTACCCGTATGTATGAAAGACAACAGAAGTTATGAGATGAGGCAAGATCTGCCTAAATTAACAAGAAATAGAATTTTGTAAAATTCAATATATTATGCCTTGTTTACACCAAGTTGTCCTTCTTTCTTCGTTAGCCAAATACTCCCCTGTTCAGCAATCAGAGAGTGAATCACAGATGTGAAATTGAAAAACCTCAAAAAGAATCAGGCCTCATCAACACTATCTGAGGGGGTTTTCTCTTGTGCGAGAAGTCAGGTCAGGTGTCCCATTTTGCCAGATAAAGCAAATATTGTCATATTTCTGCAAAAGAATTGCTAAAATGTGAAGCTGGTTTGTAGCATACTAACTACTTTAGCTAACTAGCTGTTATTAGTGTTAAATTAATGTTGGGTTAGGTAGTATGTAAATGTGTTGTGTTTTGTATTTACTTATATTTGTGTAAACTTTAAAAACGTTTAATATATTATTCATTAGGGCCCCATGATATTCTTGTTCTCTTAAGGATTACTATTAGGGCCAAACAAAGCCCTATGACAGCATCGTGTGTGGGATTTTTGGGAGGCTTTTTAGGGGTCTTAACACGTCACGCACACAACACGCTCAAAACATCATGACAATCAGCACACAGGTTGGAATCAGCTGCAATAAGGGCGCCAGAGCGGCAGATTTAGCTGTGACGATGCCTTAAACTTATGCCATTCTAAATTTTTGTCATAATGCTATTGGTATGTCCCTTTTAAATGGGAGACCCAGGCGGTGATGGCACAGGTGCTTGGGCCCGATCATCCTCAATAAAACGTTGTTCTTCAATGTTAGTTATCCACCAGTCTTTTTTGATTTTTTTTTATTTATTTATTTTTTTTACATTTGTTGATTTCAGACACACAATCCTAAATTTCAGGCACATACCAAAGTACTGCCAAAGTTTTATTTAATTTAACTCTGTACAGCTATTTTTGCATGATGCTCTGACAAAAAACAATAAATTCTGAGACTGGTTTTGGGTCCTCCAATGTATGAAATATAAAGATATCATTCTTGGTAAAGATCATCATTATTAGTGGTGCTTGCGAAGCACTACTATTGTTATCGCACAGGCTTATTGTTCTTCTGTACAAAAGTTTGGCGCGTAACTATTCCCACACCGTTTGTCGTAGACCCATGAATGAGGTGTCAAATCGTGCAGCTTATTGGGGAATGGGGTGCTATGACGATTCTAGGGGGTGGTGTTATGCGCTAAAATGCGTCCCTGCCACGGATTGCCCCCAATATCAAATATTATATTAGGACATACATTCATAGGTTTATTATTACCAAATATATTATTACTATTATAATACACCAAACGAATTTGATTATAAAATAAGCAACATAAAAATATACATGTTGTATATGAAAAATATATATAATTTATATATTTTTCCCCCTATACAATGTTTTTTTTTTATATTGCTTACTTTATAATCAAATTCGTTTAATGTAATTTGTAAACCATAAACCTATGACTTTATTTTCTAATATATTATTTGAAAGAGATTATGTAGGGGTTAACAGCCCCCGCCCCAAAAAGTCCCATAGACTTAACATTGAGACCAACATGAGCTATGACGTCAGCTATATCTATGACATGGCAAGCAACGCTCACATTTTCTTCAGGAAATGTACCTCTAGTTTTATATGTAACGCCACAGAACATCAAAGCTTGCTTTCATCACCCACCAACTCGGTCAGCCATGTTCTTCCTCAAACCTTAGAATGATGCCTGGTCACGTGACCAAGTCCCCTTCTCCCCCCTTCCTCCCACTTTTTAACTAGAGTTTAAACAACAATTAAACATTCAGTCATTAGAATAACGTGATTCTTTGGTGGGTAAATTTTATACCGAATAAATCTTGTTAAAAAAAAAAAAAAAAAAAAGTGGAAGTGGTACACAGTCTAAGCTACTCAAAGAAACCAAAACAATCCCGGGAGTAATAAACACACATGTGCACGAGGACACGCCGCTACAAGCGCACGCTATATTATTTACACGATTAGAAGATTAAATCCTTCCAAAAAAAAAAAAGTTTTGCATGGGAACAAAGTATCTCAAATAAAGCGAATTTCAAAAACTGTTTAGGCGAAACTAATGTGACGTTCCGAGCAGCTGCAGGGGTTAAATCTGCGCGACGAGTTAAACCAACGTTTTTACGCGTTAAAACTACTCACCTTTCACCTGGCGAATAAAAAAAAAATCTTCATTTACTTTGCTGAAAACCAAAAAAAATAATAACAACACACACACGCGCGCGCTCTTAAAAGACCATAAACTTAGTCACTGACCCGTGTTTCACACCGACAGGAAACCAGCTCCGTCTCACACTCGCGCTTATCAAGACGCAGGTCACGTGATCGGACCCTAGCTCTGCCCCTGCAGAATATTCTGATGAAAGAGTTTTCAAGATAAATGACGTATGAGTGAGGGATAATCAACAACGCATAAGGATAATGAATGAGTATCATAAGTGTAGAAAGTTATCAGCTTCCATTGATGTTCATGTATTGTTTGAGTTGTTGAGAATAAGAGACAAGAAGTGAAAAGTTTATGCATGCATGGAAAATACAGCACAGTGAAACCATCTATAGAAGAAGAAACCCCTCCTGTGCGGAGTTGTTGCTCCAATAAAGTATATCTTTGCTACCAAGAAATCCCTATTGACTAATTCAGTTTAATTATTTTCCTTTTACATGACACCCACTATAAGCATATTTTAATTAAATATACTTGTGCATGCAACAATGTGACAAAATGATAATAGTAGCAGACGACATAAAGACAGGTCGTAAATCATAGCAGAAAGGAGATGAGTAATGATGCTCCGTTTACAGTGTGTACTGTTTTGCGTTGTATTTGATAAACATTCCTTAATCACCGACCCAAATAGGAAATATCTATCTGCAAAGGACGAAACATTTACCGGTGTCAAATTCTGTAAAGATCAGTACAAGACTCACCTTAGAAAGTGTCCTTGGAAATGTAGTCCCCGGAATCGTCTGTTCTCGAACACTAAAGACTCACACCTGCTGCACCATACTGGGGGTACTAACCTCGCAATGGGAGGCAGTCCTTTTATTGTTTTATATTGCAATCAACTACAACTTCAGCAAATAAAACCGAGGTAGATATGGTGAACATGGAATAACTAAGCAAAGGGTTCAAAGGAAAATAAAAGAACACAAAGTCTTGTGAACTAAAATGAACAATGCATAGTAACACTGCCTAAAAACATTTCCGAAGTACAGCAGAACTCTTTTATACCCTGGTCCTGTGACTCATGTTCTAACAGCCTTACTTTTCTAACCAATTTAGCAGGTTCTAACCTTATAAGGTAAATACTGATGAACCAAGCTGCTCTATACTGCTTCTAACTAGACTTAACACTAGCAGCAGGATACATATTCATACATATTGGCTGGCTAACTGCCACACTATAACACAAAGTGCGTGAACCGCAGACATCACACTACACAGTACATCTTAGGTGTGAAGAACATCTCTGATAACCGTCGCCCTGCAGATGTCGACAGCTTCTTTCTCCACACGTGCTGCAGCAATGTCCGAAAGTCTTTGCAGCATCTCCTCTCGCCAGGCCTCTGCACATCTTCTTAAGCCTCCGTCGTTCTCGCCGAGCTGCGACTCGCCCTGCTTTTTCATCTGACATATTTTCAGCGTCACTCAATACATCTCCTATAGTAAGCTGGGACATATGACAACTTAAAACATTGGTCCCTTCCACAACAGTTCCCCATGTCATAGGGGATGGGTAATGACGCTCAGTGTACAGTGTGTACCCAACGTTCATGATGTAATAGAACAACACCAACAGGGAGATCAGTGAGGGGAACAAAAGCACTGATTCTCCTCACTGGTTCGATTCCCGCCTCTGGTTCGTGTGCAAGGAGTTTGCATGTTTCCCTCGTGTGTAAGCATATTTTAATTGAATATACTTGTGAATGCAGCAATGTAATCGACAGTATGTTAATCTTAGGTGAGAAAAACAGAAGTGAGCCAACAAACAGCAAACATATGGCATCCAAGGACGAAAACAAGCGACACAAAGATAGGGTATACCAGAACACCATATCAGCAGGTATAATATTAACAAGAACAGGTGTTGGACACACATGCAACGTGTGTATCCACAGCAACACACACATGTTTGAATAAAGAGCAGTAGATGAATAACCAAAAGACACACAACAGATTTTATAAATAACATGTTTAATAAGTGTAGACACAAAATAAAATAGTATGTGCATCTACATAGCAAGTAACATAAAAATACAAAGTATGAGGCCTAACATAAAAATGTACAAAAACATACGGGGCCTGGGTAAGCATCAACAACGGAATAAATCACATAGCAAACCTTCTCTGAGCCAGCACGACAACAATAGGAAGATCAGTGAGAGGAATAAAACCAGTAATGCTGCGAGTTAGAAGTGGTACAGGCGTTGGAGGAAAATTTGTTTGGGTACCAACAGAGGCACTCTTGTTAGTTTGTGTACTAACAGACACTTTAAAATTGGTCTGAGTGCCAACACTTACATGACAAGCAGGCTTTAGAAGGACTAGATTTGGAGTCGTCTTTCCTAAAATATGTAAGCCCTCTCTCCTGTAGATATTGCATTAATGATCCAGACGGCTCGAACTCATCCCGGACCGAGGCCCGGTCCATGCCAGGTTCAGTAGGGTTAGAATCTTCAGTAGGGTTATAATCCAGACTGTCCTGACTGTCTGAGTCATACAGAGGGATGTAGTCAGCACTTGAGCAATTGCGTTTAGCTATAAGATTAAATACAATGCGTAAATACAACCGTAAATGCGTAAATAAATATTTAAAAAATAGTGCAACGGAGATGCTTACTCATGGCCTGCAAAGATAATGGAAAATAACTTATAAAAAAACGTAATTATAATGGGGAAAAATTATGAGCACAAGGACGAGTCAGATAACGAGGTATACGACGTAATGGAACAATGTAGGAAAAAGGTAATTATAATGGGTGACCTTGTTGGAAAAAGTTGGACTATAATGGGTTAATAATTCACTAAGGAATGAAAAAAAAGTATACCAAGGAAGGGACTAGGGGTGCTCACCTCCCCTTGCAAACGGTATAAAATGAGCATGTACTGTATGTCACAGTCAAATCAGTCTGCTCTTGGTAGTGCTTTGATTCTTAACCCAGGCATTGCTGGGCTGGCTCACTTGGGCTTTATTGCTGCAATAAATCCTGTCTTACTTCATCCAGATCTGCACGGAGTCCGGAGTCTTTCTTTGGTTCTTTTTACTAGTGATAATGTATATGTTTAAATATTTATTTAAGGCAAAATGAACAGGTGGAAGATAAAAATCTAGCACAAATGCATATGTAGAAAGACAGGTTTTAATTATATTTCAGACTAATTATACTTTGTATAAAAAAGTCAATACTTTCTAGACAAGTCCAAGTTTCAAAAGGTGCAACCGTGCTTTGCATTGTTTTACAATTGTATGCCATTTTATGAGCTCTCTGATCCAGTAGCGATGTGCACGCATGTGTGTATGTGTTTGTGGGTGTGTGTTCTGAAACCAAGACAGCTTGTTTGCTGTCTGCTTTTAACAGCAAATTAACAGGAACTTATTTTATCCACCCTGCATGAATTTTAGCTGATATTCTTTATTTGATTACTTAATTCACTTTCACTAGAGTACTCTTTGAGCTAGTCCGAGTCACTGCAGGTGGAGAAGAGTTTTCAAGGTTCAAAGTGTTTATTGTCATATGTACAGCAAGCGAACAAGTCCCCCTGTATGATTAAATTCTTCCTTTGCCATCTGCTAGCAGTGCAATGTGAAATATGCAAATGTGTAATATCAGTGCCAGCAGTAAGTACAGTATGTACAATGAACAGTAATATAAAACAGTACAGCAGTACAGATTTATAGTTTATTTTTTTCTAAGTCTGTGCAAAAAGTCACATTGTGTGGATTGGATTTGATTATGGTTAAGCGATATGCTTTACAGCATGCAATGTTTTTATCAAGAACAATCCTAAACCACAAGAGTCGCATCTTCACCACAAGGCTTCTGCACTTGCAGTCGCTCCTGCCTCTTCCACTTCCTGTTTTGTATGGGGTTTTTTTTTTTCATCTTGTTTGACCTTTGGTTGAATTCTTCGCCCGCCCTTAAATCTAATCTTTAATGTAATTCTAGTAGCGGAAAAGTTCATGTGAGCTTGCACACCTACAATAAAAAGTATGCTTTTTGTGACTCAATGCATTTAGCTCAAGGCACCAAATTCTATACGCTTCAACTCACTTAGAGGTAAAAAGAAACAAAAATAAACACCCAGACACTTTCTCTAGTTTTTTTTAACAGCTGCAGTTGGGCTGCAAAGCACAGCCCCCTCTCTAACCTGTCTTCCCCGTTATTTATGCTTCGACCCCCAATAATTTCCACTATACATTCCTACCGTATACGTTCCCCCAACAGCTGTGTCCTGTTTCCCTCCCCCCTTGAGCATATGAATGGTGGGACCACACTTACCATATACAACTACACACATTTTGGACATACAAATAACTACAATACAGTAGGTCCCATGTTGCCCGTTTTGGGCCCTTGAGCAAGGCCCTTAACTGTCCAGATGTATAATGAGATAAAATTGTAAGTCGCTTTGGATAAGGGCGTCTGCCAAATGCCGAAAATGTAAATGTAAGTGAATTACAAACTGATAATCATAAAACCGGATTTTCAAATAGAATGTTCGAGAAATTATAAAGGTCATAATAATACTTCCAGTTTGGTGTTCAAACAGAGAAACTGACCTTGACATCTGAAATGAAAACGCAGGCCGGTTTTCTTTCCTCCCACAGCCTCACACACTCACACACCAAGGGTAAGAGGTGGTCAAGGTCAGTCTGGAATAACAACTTAGAGAGGACAAATAACTCCTTTTAATCCACAAATGCAAGAAGCACCTTAACATGGCCCTGTTGTTCGGGATGTACAAGTGTAGTTCTGTGTCACAGGACCTAAAATCATACCTAGATTGCTATGTAGATTAATATATTATCATAGAATGAGAAGCAGATTGTTTAGTTTGCTTAGGTTTAGTTGCACCTTTAATGTTCATTTAGGAGAAGAGTTTTGTGCACAAGGACAATTCTTCTGACACTCAGCCTTTTATATTTTTATCTATTTTTTCTATTATTCAGATTTCATTCTGTTTTTATGGTAAATCTTAATTATATTATATTAATATTACTAAATATGTACAATATACTTAATATCTGTATTGCAGTGCTTCTCTTTAATAACTTAGAGATTCAGTCTCTGTGCAGTACTTATCCTCTTTTTGTCTTGTACCTAATAATATCTATTATTCTTATTCTTTTTTTTTTAATCCTTGCCCACATACAATACATACTTACATTCACAGAGATTCACAGAGAGGTCCTAATGAAGTTACAGATTAGTATCAGTTAATTTATACATTTCAGTTGGAAATACACTGATATATTGAAATATTGCATATTGTATATATTAATATGTAGTGTTTAGTAATAGGTTGCCAGGTATACTAATGAAATAATAGTTCTGGATAATACTGGTTGATAACTTCTTCCACAGTATACAGTAGTAGTGCTGTCTCAAAAAAAAAGCTGTCATGTTAAAGAAATTTTAAAACCTCATTTTGAAAATCATCAGTTCCGCAAAAGAAGACAGAAGAAGGTTTACCTTACATTCTTACATGGTTTAAACAGAGTGGTGTTCATTGTAACATACTTCATCATATACCCTTACCATCCACTTTAGGAACACATCTACACCTACATATTCACGTACTATAATTATGCAAATATTCAGTCATGTAGCAGCATAAAATCATGCAGAAATAGGTCTTTGTTAAGGTCCACATCAAATGTCAGAATGCAGAAAAAAGCGATTAAAAAATTGAAAAGGTTTAAGAAGAATGATGCAATATGAAGCACCTTGTTTAAGAGAGATTAAATGTGAATCCCCAGACTGACTTGAGTTGATGTGTAATGTAACTATAATAATAAATATTATATTATAATAATACATATTACAGGTGTTCCTTTTAAAGTGGACTGTTAGTGTATACTGTATATACTGTATCTGAAATGTAGTGGTGTTAGTGGAAAGGCACAAGGTATAATATTTTCTTTTTTGTGACTGTGCTGAGCAGCACTCATCATCTCTTATAAGGCGGAAGTGGCAAAAAACCACAACAAACTCACGGCAGGGGCAAAACAGTTTAATCCACTGCGTGAATAAAATACAAACCGAAGAATAGCATCAGTAACAGATACATTAGATAAAACATTGACTAATACCAAAAAGATATAAAAATTGATTTATAACAAACTAAGGTATATAAGAGATGCATCAGACTTCATATATTACTGAACATGGGTGAGCATCAGAAAATAAGAACCCAATAAACAAATGATATTACAGAATTAATCAGATGAAGAGATCGATAGGGAGGCCTGTTGCCTCTGAGCAAGAACCACACCTATTGGTTATTTAGTGTGTGGCACATGAACAGCAACAACCTGACTTAATGGCAAAAGGGATGTGATAAAGAAAACCGATGGAGGAGACAGTGTTTGAGTCCCTCCCTTGGTTAACAGTATAAAAGAAGTGTGCATTAAACTGCTTGTCAGTCTGCTCTTTGCCTGTCCTTAACATAGCATTGGGTCGCCTCACTTGGACTTTGTTGCTGCAGTGAAATCCAGCCTACTTCATCCAGATCAACTGACTCTCGTGTCTTCTTTTGGTTTTATTTCAATTTGAGTTGTAGCTTATGTTTTAGCATTAAAGTGTTAGGGGACTTACACTTGCGATAACAGTAAAAGACAAAATCTTCCACAGGCCCATGCTGCTGTCTTGTGGTTTTCTGTTTCCTGCTGCTAGGGAAGCTGATTGTTGATTAAAGTTTTTTATGTTGCCATTTATTATCTCTTCTCTGGTCTGGCATTCTCGTTTCTGTTGTAAAAACTGTTTCTTTTTGTTTACTATTGTTTACTCTTTTTTTATTTTCTATTAGTTACAAAACTTTTACACTCTCCTTCCAAACTTTAAGAGACCATTTACTTATCAACAGGTAAGAACTTAACATTTTAAATGTTTAAATTTAATAATAAATATATTTAAGGTATTATTAGGAATCTAATATTAATTAAAAATATTATTATTAATATATTATTGAATGTAATCATCAAAAAATAAAATTTATATTTTTTAGATTGTTTGGTATTTTGAAATTATCCTATAAGGGATTTTAAAATATAAAATATTTAGAAGACTTACTCATTTTATCTACTTAAAATTTTCAGTACATTTTTATTACAGAACAAGACCAGACTATGCTTATCTGATTCTAGTGTCAACAGTAACATGCTAAATGAGCTCAAGCCTCATAAATCATTTCAGTCTGCCTCTTAGAACAGTGTTTTAAGTTAAAAGGTGTCATGTGTGGAAAATTTTTTATTGGCCTACAGTTATATTCAAGTGTGAGGTACGAAATACCCAGAAGGCCTCTGTTCATGAAGCCTTGATCCGCTCGTTACAATAAAAGAAAAGGCGCCTGCACGACAAATTGGGGAAGTGAGAAATATAGAGGTAGAAGGCAGGGATAGGAAACAAGGCAATAAGTAAAATAATAATAATATTTACTCCTTTTTATTTTATTTTATAGCTGTATACTCATAACTAACAATAATCAAGCAAAAAAGTATGCGAAGTGTGACCCAAGAACAACCCGTACACAAAGAGTGCAAGAAATTGAGGAACTTTAACGAAGTAGAAAAATACAGAAAATGCAAGAAGAGATCCAATAAATAAAAATAAATTTTTAAGAGCGGATAAAGTAATAAAAACAACATCACATACATCATATTTATCATGTTGGAAAACGAAAACAAAAAGCAAATTAATCACTAATCCGCATCAAAATCATCCTCAGAGGAAGAAGGAGAGAAGCGAGCTGGAGAGGTGGGATTGAGGCTGATGGTGGGTTGTCATCAGGTGGCAGAATGCTCGTAAACCCACAGTAAGGCAGTAAGGGAGGGCGCCTTGGAGAAGAGAGAGCCTCAATCTCAGCAAGTACAATCTCCAAGTGACGAACTATAACCGCTAGAGCTCTGATAAGATGCCGATTGTGGCGGTTTGGGTAAGTCAGGGTGTAACCACCTGCTCCCAGAAGGATCCTCAGGTGAGAGGATGAGCGAGAAGGGCACTGCCTGCGGGCTAAAAAATAAACAAAGGGAGAATTTTAATAAACATGGGCCCAAAAAAAAATCTGAAAATTGCACTCCAAAAATTTATATAATACGCATACTAAAACTGAAATTTACCTTTACTTTACCAATTATAACTACTATACACAATTATAGTCTACTATATATGCATAACTAAATAGAATCATGTAAATAATTCTAATCTGAATAGTAAAGGTTCAAAAACTAATAATATAAAATAATCAACCAGTAATCAGATCAATGTGTTTAGTATAAACTAACAATAGCAATAGTTATATGAAGAATAAATTCTAATTTAAACATGATCATGCGCTGATTTAATTAATCTCTAATTTAGTCTATAATAATGTATCCAAAAATTAAGCACATTAGTTACTAGTTAATATATAAGGTCAAAATCATTGGAAAAATATAAATATGAGATAAGAGGGGAAAATTATGTAACTGGGAGGTGCCACATCAAGCTGACCTGAACAAAATTAGCTTACATCTAATGAATATTAAGTAACTATTTGACTTAAGGAGGAGCAAACAATCAGGTAATTGAGGGGAAGTGAGGGGATCTTGTGGAATTTTCGTGGGGTGTCTGTTGTCTTTCATTCAGTGCTGTCCATTTACTTTTGGTTGCAATAAACTTTGCTGCTCTTTCAATACTCAAGTAGTTGTTGGGTTTTTGTTTGGAAAATTGGTGCAGTTCAGAAAATTTGCCACGACATACTAATAGGCCCGCCCATGCAAGGCCTGCATCCAGAATCTGTTCCAAGACCAATGTCCGTAGTACCACAGCCAAGAATAATCCAGCAATTCTCAACATAAAAATATGAATAATGTTGTAAAATCTGTCATTTACCATGTATGATTTGTAATTTTTGTGATATATTCAGAAAATGAGGACATCATGACTTTCAGTGATGTTGATTCAAATGCTCCAGGTGACTGAATGGATGGGCAGCTCTGACTCAACTTTGATTTTAAGAAAGAGATAGCAGAACACTGTGTAAACAACGCTGACATTTTCAGACAGGGTCGTTTAGCTTTTAGAAGTGAATTTCTACAAAGTACAAAGGTTGACCTTTTTAAATGCATAGCAGTCACTTCTCTCTGTATGAAAGTTACATCAACAAGCAGAAATCTTTCTCAACTCTGTCCATTTAGGGGCTCGAATACATTTTTAGCACAAAAAACCTGCCCATCCAACATGAGTTGAATGAAGGTGAAAAGAGCTTTGGTAATTATTTTGTAGATGGTTACTGTGAAGTCGGTCAGACACGAAAGGCTTTTGAGTTTCTCTGGCGTTTTTATCATGGTTGTGAAAAGTGTTTTCCCTTAATCACCCCACATTCTCTTAGCCCTTGTAATGTTAGCTTCAGAGGCGTCCATCAAAAATCTGTGGAAAAAGCTGAGAAACCCACAATCTGCAAGTCACAATAATGTGGGAGCGCTAATGGAGTAAAAAGAAAAGAAAAGTGAAGAAAAATCATGTGATAAACTTTAGAAAAGTATTTGACGCTTAAACAAATGTGTTACATTTACACAACGTAGCTCAACCAGGTGTGAGAGTCGATTCTCTCAATGTTACCTCTCTTTACCCGTATATAAACAAGACAAAGACGTACCCAATTGGTCATCTAATCATTTATTGCGACTTTGAACCTCTGGAGAATTATTTCAGTATAATCAGAGCAAAAGTATTACCACCCAGGAGCCCGTGGACACTGTTTTTTTTGTTCCGTTTAAAAAGTTAACTCCTCTTTCCCCAATGTAAAACATGCTGCAAACACAACATAAGCAATGCAAACACATACAGTAAAGGAGGCAAGAACTCTGAGAGGTACATGGGCCTCTATCGAAATAGCAAAAAAAATAATAAAAGGAACAAAATTCTAGAAGTGTTTGAAGTCTGGCACTTTCATAAAAGGTTTGATAATCTTTTTGTCAACTGAGTTAAAATGTTCCCCAAGACCACAAAAGAAAGTCCAGGATATCCATCCTTGATAGCCGGTATCCCTCCAGGCAACATAAGTATATTAAAAAATAGAAAGACAATGTCTTGGCAAATTTTAAGCATTCCACCAAATTTTAAACAAAAACCAAACAACTGTGAGTAGAGAAAAAGCAAATCAAGTTTATTGAAGACAAACGTAGACAGACGACAGACACCCCACGAAGTTCCCACCACAAAGTCCTCAAAGTCCCTGCTTCCTTAATTACACATGGGTTTATATACCTGAAAGGCGCCTCTAGATGTATGTTAATTTGTTCGGCCTAGTGGTGTGGTGACTCCCAATTCCATACTTTTTCTCCCCTTATCTCATCTTTTATTAATTGTTTAGTCATATTTGGGTTGGTTTTATTGGGCCTTCAAAAAATAAAACTCTCCTTTTCCTTTTTTTCAAAGAGAGTTTGGTTTGTTTCTCTTTTCCTTACCAGAATATCAACCATTAGTACTGACGGCTTAATTTTTCCCCAGAAAAAGTTTTGAGATTTTTCCAAGATGTGTAAGTATCTTATTCTTACTCTCCTTTCACCCTGTCATGTCTCATCTGTCCTTAGAATGCTTAAAGTTATTAAAATCATTTGGTTATTTATTTATTTATTTTTATTATACATTTATGATTCTTTTTATGATTATAAGATTGTCATAATGATTAATTATTGGACTTAATTATGATTAAAATCTAGGATTCATTTTATCAAAACTTGATTACATTACAATTATTATTATTATTTTTCCTGATTTAAAAGACTGATCATGAAATTTTTGATTCATCAGATAATTCTATACTTAAATCATAATTTGATCATTAACCTATATGATTTTAAACATTGACGTAACTGCTGCGTATAATTTTACGTATATCGTACATATATGGATTAGTAACTGTAGACACAACCATCATCGATGAATTCTGGTTATATAGCCAGACAACAGGCTGGCTCCTTTATTATAGCTTAAAGTACTTTTCCCTCTTGTTTAATTTTGCCGCAGGCTGTGCTCATCCCATCTGAGGATTCTCCTGAGAGCTGGTGCCCACAACCTACCCCACCCAAATCGGTACAATTTTCATCTGATTAGAGCATTGGCTGCTCATATTCGCCAACTGGAAAAAGTGGTAAATGCTTTCACTAATGGATTTGATTATTGATTGTTGATCCCTTTGTTGTGCTCTGTGTCCAGAAAAACGGAACTGAAAGTTATTTCTAGAACTTTTACTAAGCATCTTTGTTAAACTTAGTTTGCCAAACTTTGGCCTGGTACTTTCTGCAGTTTTCCATTATGCTTTGTCTGCATTAAAGATACTTTTTGTGTGTACGGGTCATCCTTTGGTCGCACTCCAAATGTTTTAAAGTTAGAAAAGGCGTATAATAATATAAAATTAGATAAAATAAATAAGTATTATTGGTATATTGTTAGTTTAGATATTATTTTTAGGTTATATTATTACTATTAAAGTTGTTTGAAGAGTTTGTCTCAGCCTCTTGCCTATGTATCCCTTTACTTCCCTAAATTGAGTGTCTGCATGGCCGGTGTTTTTCTCTGATGCAACAGAAGAACCAGAGTACCAGCTCTTTTACAGAGGCCTTCTGGGTATTAGACATTAAACATTGGCTTGTTTGGAGTGATAATTTACTGATATATAATTGAAATAAAAATTTTATTCCACACAATGAAGAAATCAAGCTAGATCCAAACCACATTAACGTTAATCCCACAGAATTTACACATTTTTTAAACAGCCATATAGACAGACAGAGGGCTGGAGCTGTGATGAGGGGAAGCTATGGATGGCTGTGAAGATAGTGACAATGGCTGGAGTCCAGATGCTTGAGTGGACCAAAAGGGTGAAGATATGGATAGGGTGTGACTTCCTCTGTGATGTGTGAAGACAAGGGCAATGATTTTGGTGCACATGTCTGAGTGGAAAGAAGGGGGAATCAAAAGATTGTAAAATGTTCGGAAAATATTCATCAGTCAGTCTCCACACAACCTCATTATTGTACTCAGGTTTGATTGAAATAAATCTACCACTGCATTTATCTATAATTAAACTGAATAATTTGTATTACTTAAAAGTCTGAATTAGGCAGGTCAGTGAAGGAAAATGTCCTACAAGAGCAAGTTAAAGTAAATGTTAACTGAGAATTACTGTAAGCATATTTTAATTACATATACTTGTGCATGCAGCAATGTAATCGACAGAACGTTAATCTCAGTAAAATAATATAGAAGCAGGGTAGGGAAAGCAGAAGTGAGCTAGCAAACAGCAAACATATGGTGTCCAAGCAAGCAAGACAAAGATAGAGCGTACCAGAACACCATATCACAGGGGTACTCAAATATAAATTTGAAAGGTCCACTTACCAAATTTCCATTCAGTCTGAGGTCCGGAAAAGTGACGGTCAAATTCCAAATAGAGAACTCCAAAAAAAAAGGCAATCCCCAAACTTTCGAACTAAACACAAAAATGACATGGTAGGCCTTTTAATGTGAAAGGTGACACCTTCTTTGTGCCACCAGTTGTTTGAACTTGGGCATAACAGGTGTGAGGGCCAGGTGGAGGTACTGATGTAAATGTTCATTGGTGAGGGTGTTGTGGTATGTGTTTTTCACCATGTTCATAGTTGAAAAGGCAGATTCACACCAGTACGTTGAGGGAAACATTGTAAGAATTTGAAGGGCCATCTTCTGCAGGAGAGGAACACCTGCTGCAGTAACCATCTTTGTCCAGAAGGTGACAAGATCACAGTGAGATTCCTGCAGTGCTAGTTTTTCTTGTAGCTCAATTAGATCTGTTTGCAGAGAAGCAGCACTGGCCCATTGGAGGACTTTTGTGGCTTCATTCAAGAATTCTGCAATATTTTTGACAAGAAATGGATTTTCGATGCACAGCAAGACTTGTTTTCCCGGAGGGAAATCTTCAACGCGAGTTTGGAAATTTTTAATCAGCTTGTCCAGGAATTCAGCATAATTGTGATGGTGATGTTTTCCTGCAGTCTGATCCAAAAGTCTTGGAAAGTGAAGCAGGTCCTGCTGCAAGTCACATTTGAACACCTCCAGCTTCATATTAAGGTCATTAAGATGGGAAGTAATGTCAGTTAGAAAAGCAACAATTTCCATTTTCTCGTCATTCTTCATGAAATCCACAAACGGTTTGGCTTTTGCACTCTTCTGGTCCAACAGAAATGTCTCCAGCTCTTTCGGCAGTGCCCAAAAAGGCTCCAGTACCTTGCCTTTACTAAGCCACCGGACATTGTTGTGAAGGAGCAAATCATCAAATGTTGCATTCACCTCTATTAGAAATGAGCGCAATAAACGATGTTGCAGAGCAGAGGATGCTCTCAGATAATTGACTAGTTTCATGACTGTTGTCATGACTTCTGAGTACCTTTCTCCAAGGCTGGCACACAAAACCATCTGGTGAATTATGCAGTGGTATGCCATGAGGTCAGGGTGGTGAGTTCTCAAGCGTGACACTAATCCCCTCTCTTTCCCAATCATACATGGTGCGCCATCAGTAGCAATCGAAACAACATGCTTCAGGTCTATCGCTCTGTCTCTAAGCATCTGTGTCACTGCTTCATAGATATCATCCCCCCTTGTGTGTCCATGGAGGTTTGTGAGACCCAAAACATCTTCATGAAATTCTCCCTTTTGTTCATCAAAAAATCTGACAAAGACCATGAGTTGTGCATTGTCCGTGATGTCTGTGGATTCATCCACAGCCAATGAAATGAATTTGGCTTTTTTTTTATAGCAGAACTAGTACACTGCTTGTAGCTTCATAGGATGATTTCAGCTGGTTTATTTTTATGGTCCTTACCTCTGAGTTCTGAGGGTAATTTTGTTCGAAATGTGCATGCTTGGTTTCATAATGGCGTTTCACGTTACCACTTCTGATGATTGCTACAGTCTCATTGCAGATTAAACACATTGGTTTTCTGCTTCCTATGGGGAGCACGAACGGGGGGCGGGGGATCAGAATCTATAAAACAAATTCTCAAAATTAATGGAGGAACTGGGGTTAAGCTTACTTTAATGACTCACCTTTGCATAAACCTAGAAAGGTCCCACACCATAATGGGACACCCAAATGAGGATGGGTTCCTGTTGAGTCTGGTTCCTCTTATGGTTTCTTCCTATTGCCATCTCAGGGATTTTTTCCTTGCCACCATGGCCGACACCCTTGGCTTGCTCATCATGGACAATCTCATTATTATCTAAACACATTTTTTCTCACTCATACACACTTCCATAAATTTTCTTTACATTTTGTGAAGCTGCTTTGAGACAATGATCATTGTTAAAAGCGCTATACAAATAAAATTAAAATTGAAAATGGAAATTAAAATATAAGGATTTTAATAACGTTGCTTTTTGTAGCAAAATTATCTTTATATCAAACATATACATATAAAATGTCTTTATATGGGCTATGCTGGGAATCAGTGTCAGACTCCATTTCCCAGAGTACCTTGCAGCATTCATACATGGCTGCTGTGAACTCCAACTCCAAGCTCACATGTTCAAGTTCATTTGACTACATGCTTCCATGCTCTCTCTCTCTCTCACACACACACACACAGTCACAGTATAAAAGTATACACTTTGTGTCTCTTTCTACCAGAATTCATTTATTTATTACTTTTCTGTTCTACTTTTGCCAGGAGATTTTATCGTGACACCACGAATGGTTCTAGTGACAAGGAAAAATCTGAGAATTATAGAAATTCATTCTGATATTAGTACACACTGATAATGACTATGTTCAATGAAATATTCTTCCTCAGAAGGGAACAGCTTGTACCTTCCTCATTTTAGATTGGCATGGGATTTGTAATTATTACAGGAGCTCAACAATTCTGATCGAGTATTTATCAGTAAAAACCTACTTGGCAATGACAAAAAGCTTATTTCATTCACAATTAGAGAAATTCAAGGGTGTATTTTTACAAACATTCGCATGTCCAACCTACAAAAAACATCTTGATGGAGACATTGAAAACTTCCACAGATTCATTTGATGAAATGGTACTGCACTGACAAAACTAGTGGTGCAGAATCATTAGACACAGAGGTTTATGTAAGGTTTTATGCCTGGAATGATGTACCTATATTCCAGATAACTCATGAGTAGCAGCTGATACTAATTATAAAGTTATTGCATTCTTTGCATGCTCTTGCATATATTTTTAAGGTAGATAATAGATTTGATAATATTAATGAGAATGTGTGTTTGTTCCATGTGATGGAGTCCCCTAGAATAGGCTCCAGGACCCTGAACAGGATAAGCAGTATAGAGATAAGATAATGATAGATAATAAACCTTTTTTTTTCATATCCAGTATGTTTATATATTTAATATTCAAGATATTAGTTTCTCAGTTATGTAATGGAAAAGGCAACATATACGTTTATTTATATATAATTTATTATTGTCCTATTAGTGACAGTCAGAAGTGGTGTGAACTTATCAGGTGTTACTATATTGCCCCCTACAGGCCACATCGTGTACTTACATCGTAATGTAATTACTTAATGTATTTACCAAGCAATAACGTAGTATGTTGTTGAATAAACAATTAAAAATAAACAATGAAATCACTTCTAAACAACTTTTTTGTTAGTAGCATAACTGTAAATGACAGATTAGGCAGCTAAATCAAATTTCTATTCAACATCAACGACTAATATTAATTTATTGTGTATATATTTATTATATACACAATAAAATTGATGATTTATTGATTTTATATTAATTATATACCTAAAAAAACAAGCAGAACTCAAAGAAACTCAAAAAAGTTGACAAACCAGCTAAAACAGAATTAAGAACCATTGAGGACAGAACACATTAATATCAATAAGCTGTTCAAAACATATGGAAACACACAAAAATCAAAAACAAACAAATAAACGAACAATAAAAACCCAGATAAATAGTAAAATGAGCACCCCTCTTGTACTGCTCGGTCACCTCCTGCTTCCGATTTCTCAGCTGCCTCTTCTATTCTTCTCATTTCTTGCTGTTCTGTACTTCTACATATGTTTTATATATATATATATTTATTTGTTTGCTGTTTTCTTTTCTCACTGGGGTTGGTCACTATATGTTGAAATATGCAACAAAAAAAAAAAAAGTAGAAAAAAAGACAAAAGAAATTAAGAAAAGGAAAACTCTCATGTTTAAACTAGATTACTAAGAAGATGCACATTCTGATTTCAGTATATACCTTTATCAAGATTTACTGTTTTGCCTTTATGCATGTGTACATTTATATTAACTTTTTTGCTTAAAAACAGATAATAATAATAATAATAATAATAATAAGCATGATCAGGCCAAACAGAATAACATCATACATGTATACAAGCAAAAAATCCTTGCACAGATATAAACAAGGAAACTATGGCACTCACATTGTCTCATATGAGCTATCTTTCGTCTTGAGGAAGCGCAAAGCAAAGAAGGCTCCTGCTTGGAGTGACAACACAAGTATAATCCCACCTATGAAGCTGGACAGGTCGAATGATGCCTGAGAAAACTCTGAGCCTTTAGAAGAGTCATCTGAGCAAGATGGATACAGTTCAGTAAATTTCTGAGTGGCCTTTAATCACACAGTGTACATTGTTATTGCTGGGAATCATATAGATGGTCAGCTTCAGGACAATTAAAAAATGCGATTACGTAATAGGAAAATGGTTAAAGATGAGAGAAACTAGACTAAAAGCTTACCTGATCCACTCTCTTCAAACCTCTCACTAACTACTCAAACACACACACAAACACACAGAGTGCATATGTTTTCATAATGTGTGAAATGAGTTTAGGATTCCATTTTTTTATGCAACATGATACTCACTTGGGCAGGAGTTTGTCTCATTGAACACAGTGCACTCTCCAGAGTCTTCTGTGTCAGGTATGCATCTCGTGTTATTATCTAAGCAAAAAAAGATAGAAAATTTTTAGAGAAAAAAAAAACCAGTAGCATGGTGGTGCTACTGTCACCTTGCACCTCCAGGGTCCGTGTCTAATTCCCGGCTAGGTTCGATTCCCTGTTCTCCCGTTCTCTTCGTGGGTTTCCTCCCACAGTCCAATAACATACAGGTTAGGCTAACTGCCCATAGTGTGTGAATGAGTATGTGAGTGTATGCAATCACTCTGTCCATGTCCGGGATAGGCTCCCCTGTGACCCTGAATGCAGGATTGAGCAGTATACATTCACATTTACGCATTTGGCAGACGCTCTTATCCAGAGCGACTTACATTTTTATCTCATTACACATTTTTATCTCATTACATTATCCCTGAGGGTTAAGGGCCTTGCTCAAGGGCCCAACAGTGGCAACCTGGTGGTTGTGGGGTTTGAACCTGGGATCTTCCGAACTGTAGTCCAATGCCTTAACCACTGAGCTACCCCTGGCCCCTGTATACTATAGATGTTGATGAGTGAGTAAACCTCTTGAAAGCCACCTCTTAAAGCAGGTACTTTTGTACTCTACACTCTTTAATAACTACAGTGAAACTAAGAGTTACAAAAATGAAGAGGGTCTGTACTGTACATGCGATTATGTAATGGGAAAAAAAAATTAAAGGTACAGTCTGCAACTTTGGATTCAAATTTGGATAAAATGTTAAATAAACACGAAAGAAGCCCAGTGCCAATTCCAAATCAGCCCGATACAAACCTCAAAATGTATCCTAACTCAACTATTATAAACATATTCTAAAACCTTTGGCTTCACATTTAATAAGATATGACATTTATGTGTTCTGGGTTTTGTCTTCTTTTTTTTTGTCAGTGTTACAAAGCATTTTCCTTACAGTCCATTTTCTTTAGAACAGAAAATAGAGCTGAATTATTTACTGGGGATGGTGTCTACGTGTGACGGCTGCCATGACACCGTGTGTGCACTTAAATTATTCACTGTCCTGTTCCCAAGTGCACTCCCCAAGGAATCACGTGTCACAGTAAGACACTTTGAGCACCAAATAGAGAAAGACAGAGCTGAAATATTATATAAGACCATCTCTATGTTTGTGTACGTGTTTGCATGTTCCTTTACCATTGTCGCAGCTTCTCCAAATACAGTTTGTCAGATTGAGAGCAGGATCTCCACCGGTGCATCGATTACATGAATCCAGCTGAGAACAGTCACCAGTGGCTGAATCATCTGTCAAGTAAAGGAACAAATAAGAATCCATGGCTTTAGCCTTATCATGTCAGATACGGAGAAGTTTCAGACTTTAGTTATACATTTCCATTAAACTGGTTGGCTCAGCTCCCAGCAGGCATCTACTTATAGACATGAATAAATATTTCATTATAAACTATACAGTGAAAATCGTAAAAGAGATCAACTATGAATTTAAAAGAACTTGAAAAGCCATCAGCCAAGTTATGATGAAATAAAGGAATGTTGCAAACTGTTTGAGGCACGCAGATAAAAGTTCAGGATATAGTATACAGTATGTAGGAATTTTCATTTATTAAATTACAAACTCACTATTAATTGACTTGTTACAGCCAAAATTATACATGTTGAAAATAAATTAGAAAAGTTTCTAATACGTAAAACCTGCTACTTCAAAATAATCACAATTAATGCAAACTTATTTAGTTGTCTATTTCTTAGTGTACATTATTGCTATTTCAGAAATTTAGCATCATCATATGTACATACAGTATGATGCACAAGTGTCTTTCTTTAAAGTTCCCTAAGAAGGTGACCTGACATGGAACCCAATAGATACTTAAACTAAAGTTAAAGAATATAGACAGAAGGCCAGTACTGAGTAGGATTATATGTCAAACAGAACATATATATCTGTTTGAGTTTTATTAAAGTGAGCAGACATAAGTGACATACAGTTTTGAGGTTTTAATGTGTTGATTCTTACCTGTATTTTGTGAGAGGGTCACCATCAACTGCATTTTCAGCATAGTGCAACACAACAAAAATGTGACGCACCTCATCCTTATAACCACACAGTCCTTGCAATATAGAGAAATGTAAAATCTAACAAAACAACTTTAATCTTTCAGCACTGCAGCCTGTGCTAACTAAAACACTTTGGAGTCCTCAATTATTCTGACGTAAGCAATACAGCACACACTCTTAAAAGGCATCTACAATGTACTAAACATTCAAGCTGGCAAATGACACAACAAAATACCAATTAAAGCAGCCTTCCAAGCTGTGTCCTTGAGGAACAGGACAGACTGGTGAGCTGTGATGCAGAGAGAGAGAAGTGTGAGCAAGAGTACGTGTGACATCATGCATCCTAAATCAGGGAGACTGGAACGTGTGTAATGTGAGACCAGTTACTTGACAAGCAACTGAACAGCCGGTCAGGCTGTATCAATATCCTAACCACAGTGTCCGTTCTTGGTCAATATAACCAGCCAGAACTTGTACAAACTCACACATGCAGGCACAATGACCAGTGCTGATGACACACAATTGATCGTTTAAGCCAAAAAAGGCACTCGATGCAGAGTACCTTCACCATTTTTAATATTGACAGGATAGAAGAATTTTTTGCTAGTGCCAAAGGCAGCTATATAACCAGAATCTTTCATCAGCCATTTTATCTCAGAAATATTACTAAGCTATAAAGTTGATGGTGGCACGGTGGTGTAGTGGTTAGCACTGTTGCCTTGCACCTCCAGGGTCCAGGCTTGTTTCCCGCCTTAGGGTTTGGTGTGCATGGAGTTTGCATGTTCTCCCCCTGCTTGGTGGGTTTCCTCCAGGTACTCATGCAGGTTAGGCTAATTGGCGTTCCCAAATTGCCCGTAGTGTGTGAGTGTTGACTGAAGGCCCTACCACAGTCGTAAAATGGGAATAAATACAATGGTAATCACCATTGGCCTCCACGGTCTCTAGTTGGACCACAGGGGTTCCTAGATGGATGGATATTGAGTTTATGCTGTTACATAATGAAAACTCTATTCACATAAACTGGAGGGAAGATTCGAACCCACAGCCCTGGATGTTTGAGGTAACAGTGCTATCCACTAAGCAATTGTGCCACTATATGCTGTTCTATTCCATTCTATTTCAGAATTTCCATATACAGAAATTCAATGTCATATGATCATAACATAACAAAGTTCCATAATCCTTTAAATTAATTTAGTATTCTTTGCCTTTTCTCTATATTGCTACTGTAATAATGTATAATACCACTTTCCTGTGGCATTCAGAAGAAGATGTTTTCTGTCTGAGTTGGTTCCTCACACAATTTCTTTTCATGTTATTGTAGATTTTTCTATGCATTCTATGTAAACTGCCTTGTGGAAAAGGCTAAAGCACTAAGCTATACAAACAAAAGGGAACTGAATCCAATATGTGCCAGTACTAGTCTCATCCAGATACTCTGTGCCTGCTTGGTCACACTGCAGTCATTATTCTTCTTACATTCTCAATCTTCAGGCTTCACAAGTTTCACAAGGTCATCTTCACACAGCCTGCAAAGACTGGTCCAAGTCTGGTCTAGAGGAGAGTTAGAGCAACTAGTCTGAAACTAAACACAGTCAATGTTTTCTCCTATTGTTGTAGTCTCGCTTCTGCAGGTGTAACATTATAAAATTAAATTCTACCCTGTTTTCTTAGCTTTTCTCATTTTTTTCGTCCTTCATTCTCTTCTCTCTCTCTCTCTCTCCATGTGCATGTAACAGAGAAATGAACAACAGTCTCACACTGTTACATAACATGATGTCCAGCCCTTCACCTCTCTGCAGTCTTCTGCATTTTTGGTCAGTCTATACTGCACTCTAACCTTACTGGGTTTCCAACAAACAGAAAGTGTGTATATTGTATATACGTAGTGAATATCTTCAGGCTGGAGGGATTTATTAAAGCCAAGCCTTGGATACAATCAGTCTTTTTTTCTTGATGTTAGGTAACTAGGAGGAAATCCGCAGTCTCCTCACACACACACACACACTCACCCACGCACTCTGCGCCCCCCCCTTCCCCACTCTCCCCCTTCTCTCCTCCGTCACCATGGAAAAGACAGAACAGGGCATGTTAGATTCCATCAAATCTCATGCAGTACTTATGGTTTCATGACGAATATGATGTGCATAAATTATTTTTGGATTACGCAACAGGTATAAAAGATAGATTTAGAAACTAAGATTGGATTATTTATCCTGAAATGGATTTCTTTGTTTAAGATGAGGAGGAAGATTGTGGGCATGATTTTAGTGAAAATCATAGGTAGCTTTAAAGGGAATTGTAATTCATTTTACAGATTATCACAGCAGAGGTTCTAGGAACCCCGTATCTAATTATTAATTGTCCTTGAAATCTCCCCCTTTTTTTCAGCATCCCTGGTTTTGTTCTTAAGGGTTGTTTGTTATCTCCAATTGGAGAGCACCGGAAGCACTTCCTTATATAGTCAAGGATGAGGAGAGGAGATTTCCCCGACACTTCGATCCTCGCCCACTTGCTTCATTGAAATGCAGAGCCACGCGTTCACTGCGACGCCC
>JAOVVA010000030.1:11271325-11290176 GCA_028565275.1 Leiocassis micropogon | reverse complement strand
ACCAGCCTCAGAAATCACCACTTAACAAACAGCACCTCAGATTAGAGCCGTTATGAAGGATTTACAGAGGATAAGTAGCAGATACATCTCAACATTAACTGTTCAAAGGAGATTATTGCATATTTTGGACGCCTACAACATTGTTTACAGTGTAGACAGAAATAAAAATCGGAATAGATCATATGCAGTTAGAAAGTGTATGCAACCTTTTGACTGGTAGTGTATATAAATTTAAGATAAATAAAAACCTAACAAAAATGAGATTTAAAAAAAATAGAAGAAATGGTTGATTTTCTGTTTCTCTCCAGAACTGTTTTGGGTATCTTTAATTGGAAACACTTCCTGGTTTGCCGGAAGCATAGCAGCTAGTCCCTAAATGGAGAACTGAGAAGGCTGAAGGCAAAGTCCCTGAATAGTTTGTTATTTCTCTCTTGGTTACTGAATGGGCTTTCAATGCATGTTGATAAGTTGTGCATGCTCTATCAGTGATAATTCAACAAATTTATTTCTGAACCAGGTTTGATGGAGGTTATGTCAGCTTTTCTATCCATTCTATACAATTATAGTTTAATACCGGACGAATACAGTACAGTATTTCTAGTGTATAATACTGTCAAGTTATAGGTGAAAAAGTACCTGCCTCGTTAGGAATGCTAAAAGTCTGCGTAGTTAGACTAGTTTCCTTGAAACTACTGTAACTTTTCTAAACATTACAGCTCCTCAATGGATTTTTGGCAATGCAGAACACAGCAAATTTTGGTTTAGTCTTGTTGAAGTTCTGATATTTAGTTCAGGTTTGAAATCAGTGCTACAGTACAGTGAGAAGAGCATAATGCAAGGAACATGACTGGGCCACGTCTGGTGTGCATATTATATCTAAATAAAACATATATAACTGAACAGCCATAATATTAAGACCACTGACGGACAGTGGGTAAGAATGATTACTTTTTTATAGTAACATCTGTCACTGGGTGGGTAGATAGAGCACTGTGCAAAATAATGTGCAAGGGTGTGCAAATAAATTCTGTAGAGCAAGGATGCCTTCCAAATAAATAAATACATAAATAAATAGCAAAGTAAAAAGTAATTAATTAAACAGTGTCAGTATTTGGTGTGAGAACACTTTGAGGGGCCTTTAATCTCAGGTACAGTTTGTGCAGTTTTATAAGGAAATTAGAACCACCCACAGTTCCACTGAGGACTTCGTTGCACCTGCTTCTTTTTTGCATGCATACAAATTTTTTTTGTGTGTGTGGTGGGGGGGGGGCTTAAATTTTTTATCTCTTTATACTGTACATCTGAGCACTTGAGGGTTAGGGGCCTTGCTCAAGGGCCCAATGTGGTGGTGGTAGTGAGATTTGAACCTAAAACCTTCCAATCACTAGTCCTATGCCAAACATCTTAACCACTGAGCAACCCCTAATCTTTTTATTTTGTAGTACAATACTGATGTTTGAAAATCATAAATGTTTTTGTCCTGACTAAATAATAAAGTCACAAAAAAAAACTAAAAAAAAAAAAAATACAAAAAAGTATAATAATAAAAACACAGAGGGCCTAAGACTTTTGCACAGGACTGTATTTTAGGGAGCGAGTGAACAGTCAGTTCCTGACGTACTGGAAACAATGGGCAAGCATAAGGATCTGAACGATTTTAAAAAGGACCATACTTTGATGGCTAGATATCTGGGTCAGAGCACCTCCAAAGTGGCAGATCTTGTGGGCTGTTCCCAGCATGTAATGCTTAGTACCTTGCTTTGTGCACACATAGTCATGTTGGAACAAGAAGTGGCCATCTTCAAACTGTTCCTACAAAGTTGGGAGCATGAAATTGTCCAAAATGTCTTGATATGCTGAAGCATTAAGAGTTCCTCTCACTGGAAGTATGGGGCCGAGTCCAACTCCAGAAAAAAAAAACACCAGTTCCAGCACATCTGCGCACCAGCGCACAAAGCAAAGTCCATAAAGTCATAGATGAGCATGTTTGGTTGTGACCGGCCTGCACCTGCGTCCTGACCTCAACCAGATAGAATACCTTTGGGATGAATTAGCCAGGCCTTCTCGTCCTATATCAGTGTCTGACCTCAAAAATTTGCTTCTGGAAGAATGGTCAAAAATTCCCATAAACACACTAAACCTTGCGGAAAGCTCTCCCAGAAGAGTTGAAGCTGTTATAGGTACAAAGGGGGTGGGGACAACATCATATTAAACCCTGTGGATTAAGAATTGGAGACTCAAGGACATATGCATGTGAAAGAGGGCGAGCGAATACTTTTGGCAATATAGTGTAATTTAATTTCACAAATATATCCCGACCCCTTAATATGTAACAAGATAATTTATTATAAGTTACTCATGTCACCTGTCACTTGTTTTAATGTTATGATTGATTGGTGTACTGTTTATATAATGTAAAAATGTTTATTTTTATTATTATATGTTATCATACATATTACCTGTATTATGTTTTATAATTTATATATTTTTGGCTTGCTGGTCAAGCCTATTTCTAAGGCTAGAGTGGGATGACGATGTGTGTGATATGCTATATGATCTGTATGTCACACATGCTATATGTACTGTATATGACCATCTGACTGTGAATTACAGTAAATTAATGTTACAGGGTACCAGAGGGCACTCGCAGAAGTTCAGGAGCATTATGTTTAAAGTATCTGTCCTTTCTGACACAATAATTTTTTTTTATTTTAACAATAAGTGACACTTCTACTTTAATATTATATCCTTGAAAGGAGGCACAGTGGAATGAATATATAGTGCATAGGAGGAATAAAACATGAATGCATAGAGAACATAGAGACTTTAAAATGAGGTATTCCTGGGAACTCACATGTTCCCCATGGAGAAAGCGCAGCTTATGTCTAATGATCAAAGATTAACAACAACACGCACATATATTCTCTGAGGGCATCACATCTCTATGTGAGTCACCAGACACTGTTGCCATGGTAGCCATGCGTGACCACAGATATCTCCATGGTGATAAAGCATCAGCCAGGGGATTCTGTTCTGCCATCAGAATGAAAATGAGAAAAGATATGTGTGACAGTACCATGCTGTGGCCCAGTGAGTCCATGATGTCCACAAGGCTGCGAGGTATAGTTCCTAAAACTCCCCTGTGAGGTCGAGTGCGGGGGCGTTTCCAATCCAGCCAAGCTTGATGGTGCTGGACAGATCCATATCCAGAGCCCGCACCTTGTTTGTGCCGAGTACTAGGGTCAAACCGATGCACCTCACATCTCATGCTTAAAGTGGATTCCAGAATCCCTGCATCCTTTCCATCCAGACTGCAAAGTAGTTAAAAAAAAACAGTCCAAGTCTCACAAAGGCATCACACACTCTGATATCAGAAACTACTTATTAGCTTTCTTGTTAGAAGAATCCTAATTAGTTCTTCTGTGTGTCTCAATTATTGCATTCATTAATTTATTCATTCTTTATACAACTTATCCTGTACAGGGTCACGGGAGCCTATCCCAGGGTACTCTAGGCAAAAGGTGGGTGCAATTTAGAAACGCCAGTTAGTATACTCTGTATACAGTCTGTCTTTGGACAATGGGAGGTAACAAGAGCACTCAGAGGAAACCCACCAAGCACATAGAGAACACACACACTTAAAACACACAGACCTCAAACTCTTGAAGTATGAGGGCACAATGCTAAATACTATACCAGTGTTCCACCCAGTTATTGTATTTATATCCTTATTTTTCTTCTGACATGTTGGAATAATGAATTTATTTATTTATTTATTTATTCATTTTTAGTGGATCTAGAGCCTATCCCAAAAACACTGGGCATGAGGTGGGAGAATTCATGCCAGTCCATTGCTGGGCACCATGCTCACACATATTCACACCTACAGGCAATATAACATAGCCAATCCTCCTACTTCATGTTTTAGGAGGTGAAAGGAAACTGGAGATGTGGAAAAGAAACATAGGAAGAACATACAATACTCTTCCCATACTGTAACCGAAGCTCAGGTGCATTGAACCAGGTGCCCTGTAGTCATGAAGCAGGAAATACAACCTGCTGCACCATCATGGCACCAAACATCTTTGGCTGTTACAGATATTTTCCCCAAATTTCACTGTTTAAAAAAAATACAGTACATTAAAAAAACAACTGTGTAAGGCCCTGATAGGTAGACCATCATGTCACAGCCATCCATGGACAGAAGACAAGGAAACAAAATGGCATTCTCTCTCCCCCTAAATGCTAGTTGTTCAGCGTTTTCTGTGAGTTCACCTTCCCCACGTAATTTGTGCTGCATGAGCAGCAGTTTGAAAAGTTAGGTGTCATCCTTCCTAGAATGGTAGCTGTCATATGATAGGGGAGAGCTGGCTGGTAGGTAGGACTTGGCAGGTGAACCGATTGTGAAAGAAATGGAACAAACAATAATGATACAGTCAATTATTTATTTTCCCCTATGTATAAAAAAGAACTGTGATGCATTCCTTTGGTCTTCATTGTAATTATTTCATTTTAGACCCATTGTCAAAAACGATTGTCATTATCCAAAAAAAAGCCCCACTGTATTCAGAATACATAAATAGATTTACCTGAAAGAGTAAGCAACACAAGGACAGCCAGCAGCCCAGTAATTTAAGCACAGAGCTTCAGAACCTTCCCCAACATATGCAGACCCAGACTCACCAGAACCCTGCCATCTGGAACAATTCACCTGAAGAAGCAAATCACAAAGAACCGTTGTAGTGTTTGTGTTGGGAAGTATCCCCAAGATAAGAGCAATTAGGCCGTTCTGACCTTGTGACAGTGCTTGGCTCATCGCCATGAACAATATTTTTACATAAAACTACAAGTTTTACTAGAAAAACAAATCTATCCAAAAGATTTCCTTTGGGTTACTGTGGTTACGGTTAAGAACAGGGTCAGATAGAGGCATAGTTTTACTGGCTAATACACAAAGCAGAGATAAAGGGCTTGTGTGTGCACATAATGTGTTTCGTCCTTGTTTGAAAGGACACATACCTCTGGTGTGGTAATGAATTGGATAAGACGCTGCACTTCAGCAGTAAAAGATGGTTGTCCTGTTGCCCAAGGCTGAAGCACAGGTTTTCTGTCTGTGGCCTGCACAAACAAATCCACAGGCTTCTTGAGTCATCTGCAAATTTCTCAAGCTTGTGTGTGTGTGTGTGTGTACGAAATTGAGCTACATTTCTAAAGTTTCTTCACAATAGGGTGGGTGGATGGGTGTGAGATGCCTCTGGCGGCTGGAGTAGTTGTGGCATGTTTTGGGGTCATGCTCTTTGTTTCTTCAAAGCCTGAAACTTAATAGGGGTTTGGTCTAAATGTATTCGTCTGTTGTTGTTGTTTTTTTTTAAGAGAGAGGGAGAAATAGTTAAAAACAGAACAGTGGATAGATCCCGAAGCACAATCCAATGAAACAGTCCAGTGTAGTAGCCATGGAGACACAGTAGAGGAAAAGATTAGTCAGTAAGGGAAACATCTATCTGATTCATTTAGGAGGGATTCCCTTCACTCCAGCCCAGTTTGGTTTATCCAATGATATGCAAGTAAACAAAGCTACACCGGCACATATATGATCACTTCGATTTTTTTTTTTTTTGTCATATTTTTTATGTGCTTCAGTGAATGTGTCTTTATCTGGGCAGCAGTGTTTACCTGGCGAGAGTTCAGCTCGTTCTCGTCGGTGTAAGCGCGCAGTCGTGCCGGTGTCTCTCCATCTGGCCAAAGTTCCGACGCGCTGTCCGAGCGCCCGTCTACGCCGGAGTCTAATGACCCGGATTCGTGACTGCGTATACTGATGACGGTGAAGTCGGGTGCAGACGAATCACGCGGCACTATCAAACTGACCAGAAGCTGGAGGAACAGTAGCACGGACAGGACGAGCGTGAAAACACTTAGCAGAGCGCTGCTGCATGCAGCCATGCCTCCTCCTGAGTGAAGCAGTGCTGCATGACGGAGAGCCAGAGACTTCTGTGGTGAACTCCACAGCTCCAGGGCATGAAGGACAGAGGAGCATGCACAGCTGGATTCCCTCTGGTGCAAAGAGAAGCAGGCACATTCTCAAGCACCCCCCCCCCCAAAAAAAAAAAACCCACATAGCTCACCCCCTACTCGCGTACACAAACACACACACACACACACACATACACACAAACTGTGCAGAGTACACACTCCCAGACGTATAATGTCTTGAAAATAAATAGCTGAATATTCGTCTAAAATATAAGTCAATAATCAAATATAAGTATGGATAAAAACTAGTTCATCAGTGCATTAGATTATTTCATTTATAAATAATTATATATAGATTATTTATTATCTAAAAAATATATAGATAGATTGTTTATTTTATATATATATAAAATTTTGCCCCCAATAATTAGAAATAGACTACTACAACTTCCAGGCTTTCCATTAGATTTTGGAGCATGTATTTGAGGATTTGTTCTCATATACTGTGTAAAGACAAACAATCAAACCTAAATATTTTTTAAATACAATATCGATTCATTCATTCTACAGTTTTTGGTGCAACCAAAGGCATGTTTTTAGTTACAAAGTTAGAACTTTAGGTACCAGAAACGTGTTGCTTAATTAATTAATTGATCGATTTATATATTCATTATTTTATTATTATTATTATTATTATTATTATTATGGAAAATTAGGACACCCAGCTGTATGCAAAGAATTCCAGAATAATGAGATAATGCAGCCGAGTTATGAAAAACTGCTGATTTCAGAAAAAAAACACACAGTCTCGTGCGTGCAACAGAAACTCCCACTTTGATGTCAAGTTATAACATGCAGAGTAATGTGCATAACATAATCAACCTGTCGACTATTTAATTGATAAGTGCAAACAATGAAACGATCTAATGTGTAACATTGTATAGAATAAAAATGCGCAGTGTCTTGGCTTGTCTTTCTCTTTGTTCTTTTAGTCTCTGATCTGCACTCGCTCGTGCCCCCGTTTGAACCTCGCGCACTGCATCAGGGTCTGACGCCGTGAAGCCTCGCCTCGTACAGAAAAACCCGAGTGGTGCTGAATGTCAACGAGGCACTGAGAGTCCATCACACACACACACACACACACACACACACTGGTAAATCCTACTGCTAAAAGAGATACTGCAGTCAAACAGGCTGCACAAACATACACAGCCTACAGAACATCTATGCGCAATCATCTGTCATTTTTATTAAGTAGAAGTTTAAATATTTTCATTTCTGCCACGCTTAAATAACGTAAATAGAAAACCATTAACATGTATTTAGACAGTACAAATAAGTTATCTGTTTTATAATACTTTTCTAGTATGTAATCACCTACAAAATTTCTTAAAACGTTTTCACTGTTTAACAAATTTAGTGTTAAATTAAATTCTTTTTATCTTTTTTATTGTGCATATTAAAAACAACAATAAACAATAATAAGAATTGCACAGCTACGCTAAAGATACTATACAATATTATGTCAACATAGTGTTGATTGTCACTTTTGTGTGAAATCTGTATACAAAATATAGTTCAAGTTCTAACTTCTGAGGGTTTTCGTAGAGAATCGAAGCATCAGAAAACACAAAAAAAAAACTTTATGGGATGTTATGTGATACAGACCAGTGGCTCGGACCAATGTCTGACCCTCATCTAGTAATTAAGAGTTAAAATGTGGCCAAACATTTGTGGACACTGGACCATCACACCCTTATAGGCTTGTTGATTATCCTGTTCCAGATTTTCCACTAGATTTTGGAGCATGGTTATGAGAATTTGTCCTTTCAGCCACAAGAGCATTAGTGACTTATCCACAGTTAGTGATCCAATATATCCCAAATGTGTCAGCTACTGCATATAAAGACATGCTGTCTAATTGTCCCTCTAGCTTTATGGCAAATGAATTATTCATATACATATGGATGGGATGAGCTGGTGTCCAAACTTTTGGCCAAATAATGTATGCAATGCTTGATGCATTGGTCAAACACAATGTTTGCTCCCTCCATATTTAAACAATGAAACATTTCTGCCAACAATGTCTGCTATGACAGTTTCCCTTTAAATACACTGGCAGTTCAAGAAAAATGCACCTGTTAGTATTTTATGCAATTTAATAGAAAGAACAGGAATTTAGAGGTTTAGAAATGCAACAAATGATTATAATACAAATCTAGCAAAATAGCAGGGGGCTTAAACTTTGATTTTATTTGTAAGGATGATCTTGGTTGTTTTAATATTTAAGCAATTTTTGAATTTTCCCCTTAATTTTGGCATACATCATCATTTCCAACTCTCACATCCATGACAACAGTGGTCTATATAAATATATTATATGTGAGTAGTTTCACATTTTGTATTTAGTTTTTAGTGTTTTATTTTAGTATTAAATTCAGCTAATACACAAGTAAATCTTTAAACATTTGCCACAAAAAATTGCTATGATAACACCTAAAAGCTTAGATATTATCCTTAGATGCCTTTGAATTTTATACGCCCTAATTTTTTTCACCTTTACACAGAACCAGACATTTCAGTACAAACCTACAAACCATAAAGCCATTTCAATGTTCTCTTCGATTGATCACTTAAAAAATACATTTGCCAGTTCTTTCCTCACTATGTGAAAGGCTCATGGGCTCAATGGTCAGACCAGCCCTGCCTTTTAATATGTTGGTCAAGTTCATTAATCTCAGTTAATCCCAGAAAGTGGCAGTAACTCATAGACATTTTACATATAAGTAAACTGACAGAGCATGGCAAATTTAACATTTAACATACATAAATAATACAATATATTAACTGTTTTGATGCAGTCATTAGAACTATTGTTTATTCAGGAGTCTAAGGCTGTTGATAAATTATTCAGTTTATCTTAAAAGACTAGGTTTTTAATGTTTAGGTGTGAGCCTATCTTGTGTGCAAGGTAAAAGAATTCAGTCTGCACGAGACACTACCTAATCCACCTACCTGAATGTTTTGGATAGTGAAAGGAAACCAGTGTATGCCGAGGAAACCCATGAACACATGTGGAGAACATGCAAAACTGTATATAGACAGTCTCTTGACCTTAGGACCAAACCAGAGACCCTAGAGCTATGAAGCAGCAATACTGCCCTCTGTAACACTGTATCAGTCATAAAAAGTGAAATCAGAAAAGTGAAAAATCAAATGAAAACAGCAAAGACCAAAAATGCCAACAAATGCAAAACCAGAATAGCAAATGCTAAAACACATAAATATTACATTGAAATAGACCATTGAAAGTAACCTTCCTTATTAAATATCACGTCTTTATTGCTGATTGGCTTCAAAATGCATCAGTAAGAAAGACTGTAGAAAGTTTGCTGCCTTATAAGCCTAAAGTAATGGCAATGCCGTTATGTACATTTATTTTTATCAAGGACATTCATGTGACAATAGATATGCTGTCAACTTTACGTCAGGTTATACAAAAAGAATTAGTCATCATAATAATAAATATCCACAACTTTTGTTTTGTTTTTGTATCTTGGCTAACTAGCTAACAGATTAGAACGGTGCATTTCTGTTTAGTTAGTCAATCAGCAACAAGTATGCAATGCTCTGCAAGGACCTACTTTACTCTACATTTTGAGGTCATTTTAATATTTCTGTATTTGCTGTGGTGTTTTGGTTTTGCTGTTGTGTTTTGCATTTTCGGAAATGCTGCTTCATTTTTGCTTTATTTACGTGTTACCCATACCCATTGTTTTAGTTCAAAACCTATTACAGCCATTTTATAACCGGATTATTTTATAAATATATTTAAATTCTATGAAAGAAACTGTAATCATATATTTAGTAATTTTATCCATTTTGCCTGCCCTGTCGCATGTGAAACATTAAAACACCACTCTACACCACTCCACAGAGCAGAGGCAGGACAGAGTTACGCAATGATAAGAACAGAATGTGTATTTAAATATTCCCACCTTAGATACAGTATATGGAACAGACAGATACAGTATTTCATCACAAAAAAATCACTGTACGACACAGCAGACCACAAGAAATAGGAACAGTGGAGAGAGAAAAAAGGAGGGGGAGCAGTATGAATAGGAGAATAGGCATTGTCCACACCCTGAGTTCCAGACCTCCATGCTCAGAAAGACTGGCCTCTCAGCACCTTTGCCAGAGCAGCATCTTTGGGGTCAGTGCATGAGTGTCTGTCCTCCTGACAACAACAAAAAAAAATTACAAAAATACAGAGACAAGAACTGGGTGTTGGGCAGGGTATGACCATGCTGCAGGCCGTGATCGAGAACAGGGATAGAAGGCATTTTATTCAGACAAACCCTATTAGACCAAACCATACCCTCGCTTAAACTGATTGCAGTAACTATTTGTGCAGAATCAAGTGGAACCATTTAAACTCACTTACAAATTGACGTCACTTCTTACATGTCATAACAGAAATTCTGTAACATTTTCAAGAAATTTTGGTAATAAATTTACAGACTTTGCAAAACTTTATCCACTTAATTTGCAAAACTTTATCCACTTCTGTAATTGCTATACTTCAGTTATTTACTTCATTGCATTGTTATTTCTGGTGCTGAGTTGGTTAGTGTGACTTATGTACAGATGCTGGTATTTTGGAGCAGACAGCACATAAGGTGGGATGAGGGGGATAAAGTTTGTGTTCAAAGCAGGATCACCATCAAAAACCCTGCAAAGGTTTTTTTTTTTTAAGTAAGTAATTAATCTCTACTGACATGGCCAGAGATGATGTTAAGACTAGAAGAGACAGATAGACACAGAAAGAGAATCAGAGCAGAGGAAAAAACAGAGAGATCAGTGTGAAGTCCAACAATCGTTTGCATGATCTCTCACATCAGATTGAACAACCATTGCAGGCATATCTGGAATTCTGTTTAAATGAGTAATATTTGCATTCTGAGGATTTTTGCAGTTCAGCGGAGGAGTTCTTCTAGTTGACATTAGCAGTATATCCATCCATCCAGGGAAAAAAAAACTCCAGCCAGGCTTCACAACTGGTCTTGTGCATGTAGGAGCATCTATCTGTGTATGCATGTGCTGTGCTATTTCAGTTGTTCTGTGTGTGTGTGTGTGTGTGTGTGTGTGGTGTGTGTGTGTGTGTGTCTCTGTGTGTGTGCGTGCATGTGCACATATCTGTGTCTTGATTGTCACTGCTGAAGAAATCATCTTTAGTCCACAGTTCCAAATCTCCTTAAGCCTATCTAACAAGTTTCTTCTGTAACATCACATTCTTATAAAATATTAGAAATATGAAAATGGTGTAGTCCAAAGCATCTGTTGAAAAGAAAGAGACAATGTATAAGCAAAGGTGGAAAGGGTGCACATTGACCTTGATTATTGATTTATAGTCATGACCATGCATCACATTTGGAATATTTGTTATTTCTAAATGTTAATTACAGATCTTAATATACTTCATTATCTTTGCCTCAAGCATGTTTAAGAACTTATGTCTTACCTTTATTGGTATGGTGCAATAATGCTAACTACAGGCTGGTGACAGTGAAGCCTTCATCACTGGGTTGATCCAACAGTTGGCAGAGAACCCCCCCTCGGGAACTCTGGGACACATAACGGTGCCCTACTGGTGCATAGCTGTCCATATTACCATGAAATCCCAGCTCCTCATGCTGGGGAGAAGAGTCTTGACTCCCACCCACACAAGAAGAGGACATAGTATGCCCTCTGAGTAAAGGTGTAGTATAAGACGAATGGGATGGTGCTCTCATCCCAGGGCTAATTAGAGACATGTCCCTTTTGTGTGAGGGCATAGTGATGGCAGTGGAGCGCAGCTCTTCATAGCTCTGGGGACTATGAGCAACACTTCCACCCTGGCCATACCAGCAAGGAGAGCTACTGTAACTGGGTGAGTCATACTGTGGGAATTGGTCCTTTGGCACACGATGTGGACTCAGGGCTGAGCTACACTGTGGCGGAAGTCGAGGACTAGGAGATAGTGTAGGGCTGAATGTCCTGGTAGTATGTCCATATGTTTGTGGTGGGGGTGTAGGTTTAGGGTGCTGCTTTAGGGCATCTGACTGAATTGACAGGCTGGGAGAAAGAGAGGCAGAGTCCGAAGGGTAAATATGGGCAAATCTTTCATCAGATGATGGAGTAGAGGTATGGGCAGAATAGGGAGATGGGTATTCACAGAGCTCAGGAGCATGGCTTAGTGGTGAAAGGCTACTGCTATCCCCACTGTAATAATCTAACGTTTCCTGGTATAGTCCGCCTGATGGAGCTATCTGCCCTGCTGTTGGGGGGGCTGCAGGCTTTTGAAGTTTGGACTTTGGTGGTAAAGATCGCTCTCTTTGGCAAGGAGAAAAGCCTCCCCTGCCCCTACTCCCCCTAGGCTGTCGACCGGCAGAAGCACTACGCTTTGGTCCACCTGCCTGCACAGGAGGACTTGCAGGCGAACCTGGGGGTATATGGCCCATTTCCTTCTCACTCTGTGCCTCAGCCCGTTTCTTTCGCCCTCTGCCTGGTTTTGTCCCACCTTGAAACAAGACATTCTGACTCCAGTTATATGAAGGGCCTGCAGAATTTTCATTCCAATCTAACATCAGCTTCTCTAAGCTTGACAGACTTGACTGTCCCTCAGATACTGGTGCATCCCTAGGGCAAAATGCCGCCCCCATGTTACCTATTCCTGTGTGGGAGGAATCAGAAGAGGACTCAGAAAATGTGTCAGGGCAGGGACGCTGTTTTGCCTTTTGGGGTGTGTAATTGGAAATGTCTAGGATATCTTTGGATTCAGCGCTTGTTCCACTGACTCCATATTCAGAGTAGGGATGAAACTGGTGAGTACCAAATCCATCACCACCCCAGGTAGATCCCCCTTGCCTGTAACCCCAAGGAGCAGAGCAGTGGTATTGTCTGGATCCTTCAGGAGGTGATGAGGATGAGGAGAAGGAGCTAGACTTTGATATTGACATGTAACTTCCACTTGGGGATGATGGACCAATAGACTCATTCTGCTGCATGGGGACATGGGTAGACCCAGGATATGCACTATAATGTCGCTTGGCAGAAGCTTGATAACTTGAATAATTAATGTGACGTTGTGTTGAAGAGGCAGGGGAGGTTTTATTGCCATAGGCAAAGCTGCAGTCACTTGATCTGGGCTGCTGCTGTGTCCCTTGGCAAACACCAGCTCCTTGAGGCACATTTCCACTATAAGTGGAGGAGTATTGGGAAAAACAACCAGAAGAAGGGTGAGGAGAACTGGGTGACCGAGAGAGAGAAAGAGCAGGAGACTTTGGGAAAGAAGTGGTTGGAGACGTTTGGGATACACTGTATAAAAATGGGGTCCTATTTGCAGAGCTGCTATGAGATTGGGCTGTGGAAAGGGAGCTCCCCTCCCCAGTACAAGCTGCTACTTTGGGACTTCTTTTAGGGACAGCAGGAGACCAGCAATGGGCTGCACCTGGACTGTTGCCTTCATATCCTGGAGTGATTTTACGAGCATCTTGGTGTCCTGTAGGGCTGGACATGGAGATGTCCAACAGATCTGAGGAGTCATCAGAATCAAGTAAAGAACGAAAGTATCCTGCAAACATTCCCTGACATTCCTCTGCATTGCTAGCTCCTCTCATTCCAGGACTATGGTATATTCCCCCTTTGCCAGTCTCAGACGACGGAAAACCTCCACGAGGTGAACATGATCCCTGGTGACTACCTAGATCTGGATCACACTTCTCTCCCCACCCACTATTTCCATTTTGCCAGTCTTGATCCAGAACTCCCTGACCACCTTTTAATGTTCCATTCTTTCGTGAACGCCGCTTCTTAATCTTTTCCCCAGCTACTAAGCTGCCTTGCTCATTTAATGTTGCTCTCTTCATTCCACCACCAAGCCCTTTACCTCTTTTTCTCGGAGTTCCGGGTTCAGACAGAGGAACTTTGCGCTTTTTGCCAATTGTCTCAAAGAAATCACTGAAGGACCTTTTAAAAGCCTCTGAGCACCCAGTCATACCCCCTCCCCTCCCTCCCATACAGCCTGCACGACCACCTCGCCTACGAAAGCCTGTGAGGCGGTGCAGTAGCGTGGACAGATTTGGGTTTTCTGGAGATGTGTGGAAGGTCTCAGGTTCTGTTGGAGTCCAACAGCGTGGGGGGGAACATCGACCAGTAGTGGGAGGTTGGCGGTTTAAGAAAGCCAGTTTAGAGAGAACATCTGCATATTCTACTTTAACATCATTAGTATCATTGACATACGACGGCAGAGGGGATGGCAGCTTTACTCGCCGACGCCGCCTGGGTTTCTTCGGCTCTGCAGCACTTGCAGCCCCAGCTCTAGTTTCACGCATGTCAGGCTGTCCTGGTAAAGCCTGCTTAGGGGGACGCCCCCTTCGCCGTTTCAAGATGACCGGTAGCTCTCCTGGAGGAAACATCACCATTACACTCTTCCCATTGTTTTTCATGCGGAGAAGAGCAGTGGGTTCCCTTGAAATAGGTGCAGGGATCTCTCCCCCAGATCCCCCTTCTGGTGCTTCTCCTGCAGTACTCCCTTCCACATGCGACACCACTGCCACAGGCTCTAGAGAGGAGATCTTATAGCTTTTTTGTCGTCGACTAAGATGCACAGGGATTCTTGCGATTTTTACCACTATCTTTCTGACACCTAAAAAACGACCTCGCTGTTTAGCTCTCTGTGAAATTTGAATCACAGCGCTGCTTTCACTTGTTGCTTTTCCAAACGGCATTCCTACATTATTATTTGGCACCATATGAATTGAATTAGTAGGAGCTGGTAAATCCACAGTGGATGAAGTAGCCACAGCCACTTCTAGAGGACATTCTTCCCCTGGTCCAATATCTTCTCCTCCCCAGATGTTCCTCTCCTCCTCTGTCTCTTTTTGTTCCACTTCCCTTTTCATTACATTATCTTCTGCAGCTCTGCGTAAACGAGATGACTTGCGAAGGTGGCAGGGGAAACGTGGCCGACCAGAACTCCTCAGGGTATACTTCCTCTCAGCATCCATAGGAGTGTTGATAGGATTGTGGCTTGCACTAGAACTATGACTTAATTCAGGGGTAGTAAAGGGATTTTTCTCTGGTTTACTGGTATGAGAGGGTTTCTCTGTGTCTACCTTACTTGTAGACTCAGGGGTGGTTTGAAGGGCTGAGTAGTTTTGTGAGAGCTGTTTGGTATGCAGTGGATGGGTTGAGTGGACAAGGGAAGTGTACGTTTCTGTCTTTGAAGTTATAGACAGATCCTCTGGAACTAGAGAGGTGTCCTCTTCCAAAGTTGATGATCTGCCCATTTCTGTATGTGTATTTTTGTGCATCATTACATCTCTCTCAGTATGCACATGGGTATCCATTTGTATGTGCATTTGAGATTGTAGTGGTGTGTTGGAGTGTTCTGTGTGAGTGCTCTGTTGTTGTGAAAGTGGTTGTTGGTGTATGTGCATCTGTGGGTGTGTGTGTGACTGAAAGTGTATTTGTTCATGCATGTGCGTTTGTTCCACATGGTCCATCTGTCTGCGTCTCCGTGCTCTGCGCTGAAACTGCTCATCATGGCTACGAAGACCGTTAGCAAGAGAAGGAGGTGAGAACAGTCTATAGTGTAGTGAAGCAGCTGTGTCAGAGCCACTTGTCCCTGCTGAAGTGACTCCAGGCCCCATATCTCCCATCCAGGAGCCTTCAGGTTCACTGCAGTCCTCCCCACTCAGGGCTTCGCAAACCAAGCGTACACTTCCAGATCGCAGACGGCCTGACAGTCGACTCATTGCCTCTTAAATTGACAGATTGCACTATTACACATATAATTTAGGCAATAAATATCTGCCTATGTTTCGTTGTTGTGAAGCAGCTGATCCAAAGGCAAGTCCCTCTCTCAACTTGCAGTTCCTTGCTTGGCAAGTCTGAGTGTGACACTGTCAGTAAATAAGGGCTTGAGATTATTCTTGAAAATTATCCACCAGTTTTTAGCTGTGGAGGAAAAAGAAATAGTATAAACAGTACATAAAAAGTATAAACATATATTTGTTGAAGTATATATAATTTATTAATTTCTTATGATTACTTTATTGACAACTGTTTTTGGTCTTACCATTTGCCTTGCTATGCTCATATTTTGTGTTATTCCTGTGGACAAAAGGACAACTGTTACCACAGTCATACACTTACAGAATCATTGTAACCCTGGCAATAGAATATGAGGGGAATGGTAACCATGGTTACAGTTTCCCTATCCAGTGCAGTTGCTCAAGAAAACAGTTTTTTTACCATAGCAATACAGCTTGTATCACAGGAACAACATTATGCATTAAATAATTAATAATTATATTCAATTAAATAATTTTTACATTTCAAGTTACCTGTTTATGTTAAAGCACATATTTAGTTTTCAACTAAACTCAAAGCAGTTAATTATTAAATAACTGATTATTTACTGGATCACATGACTAGACTTGGGCATCATTGGTTCACGCGCGTACACACAGGCACACATATGCGCGCGCGCAGCGCTCTTGGAGAATGCAGAAAAAAGTTAAACAATGAAGTGTGCAAAATGATCAATAGGGGGCAGCAGAGTGATGAGGAGTGGTGTCAGGAGAGCTGGAGAGAAGGCTGCATGGAAACCAGTGCGTGTAAGGATGGATGAAAAAGGCCAGAGAGTCAGAGGGTCTTGGCATAGTTTCTCAGTTGCAACAACCAGTGACAGAAAAAAAAACATGTCTACATATTAATCACAAGCATGTGTGCAAATAAAATTGAGAGATGTTACCATGTAAAAGTAACAGACACCAGACTTTTTAATATATATGAAAAAATGTTGTCCCATGTGGTTACTGCATGACTGCTGAATTAGTGTGTGAAAAGGAAAAATCAACCATTGTTACAGACTTGTTTAAAAGTGTAAACCTCATCATCTTGATGGTTATCAAGGCAATCTGGGATTTAAGCTGCACTATTAAAAGAACTGTAGCGTGTTCTCCGAGAAGAAACCTGAAACAACCTACCAGCCCGATTACACGACTGCGTGCTCTATACAGTAGCCTGTTCATTACTTACTTGCATTTTTTTTGCATGCATTTTTACTCACAGAATTTAATTTGAAGTGCTTTGAAGTGCTACAAAAAGTATTGTTAATTTTTTGTAAAGCCAAAAAATTACTAAGTCAGTAACGACAAACAGACATCTACAGTTGCAAAGCCCATACCATGCACACTCTCACTCCCACTCTCTTCCTTTTTTTTTTTTTTTTCTAACACACACAAGCTCTTATACACACACATTTCCATCCATCACTGTTACTTTTGCACATGGTTCTTATTACTAACTGGCAAGAAAAAGGGAAGCAGGGAGAGAGGAGTATAGGAGTGGAGCAGAAACATGTGCTGTGGTGCTCTGGGCTGAACAAACCCTGCCATGCCTGTGTGCTTAAAGATGCACTGGCAGACAGACAAACAGACAGAGAGAAAGCAGTAACGGAGAAGCAAACTACAAGTATCTACCAACACGGAAAGGCAGACGTTTAACCGAAGACTATTTACCTATATTGCTTTTGGAACCGCGATATATGTATAAGCCTCCGTAATACAGAAGAAGTAAAGGTATTCTCTAGAGACGAGAACGAGGATGAGATCATGCATGGGCTACTTAGACTGCATAAGTGTACTTTTCTGAAGTAGAAGACTCAAAGAGCCTAGAGCTCTTAGATCAGCTGCATACATTACCATGCTCCCTCTCTCTTGTGTTTTCTCTCTCTCTCTCTCTCTCTCTCTCTTTAATTAATGCCATTAATTAATTAAGCATCAGTCTAACTGAAGACAGGAATGAGTACTGCAGATCACCACTTTAATTATAGTCACACACATACCTCTCTCTCTCTCTCTCTCTCACACATACACACACACACACACACACACGTTTCATCCCCATAGCCTTTGAAAGATAGTGTGTCTGGAGCTTCTCCTCCCTTTTCACTCTGTTTGGCCGCACTACATAGTTCCCTGCCAGTGCACGCAAGTGAGCTGGAATAACTCAAAAACAAAGTGTGTGTCCTTCTGCGGGTGCATCATAGATTTAAACAGAGGAATTTGTGGCGGTTGCCTGCCAGTAACTCAATTAATAATATTACACGCTAACCATTCCCACCACCACCACTGTCAAGTTCAAGCTTTTCTTCACTTACTGCTGTTCGTCTCTCATTCTTAGGTCGTATTCTCATTTGTTCCACACTGCTATCTCATCCTGTTGTTTTCTCTCTGACACTGACAAAAAAAAAAAAAAAAAACTGACTGTAAGCCAATAACTATTCTTCCTCGTCACAATTCTCTCCAGTCTGCTCGTGTCCAAAGCCGCCCTAAGCCATAACTAGGAAATTACAAAAGTCAAGGACTGGCCAATAAGCGCTCCGAGTAGAATTTGAAACGCATTGTTTTCAGAGCCTTCTTAATGCGATTATGGAATACTTAAGCAGTCGTAGATTCTTTTTGTAAACATTCACCCACGTAAAAACACTTCAGTCGTAAACACACAGAAGCGATCTGTCCACATCTGCAATGCAGCAAGGAACGCTCGCGAAGAAGTGTTCGACTACTTGAAAAAATTGTTAATGGAAACCTTGCGATACAATGACTAATGTTCTGATGATGTGACCGCTAAAAGTCTGTCATAAAAGCACAGAGAAACACAAACAGGAACGCACACCGGCGTACAGCCCACACGAGTCCCTATCGCCAGCTCTCATTCTTGTAAACTATTCTCAGTCAAAACCTGAAAATGTTATTATTATTCCTTTTTTTTTTTTTACAGATACTGTTCAGGCAATATGTCATTTAAACCTGCGCAGTGGCAAAAAG
>JAOVVA010000030.1:11239473-11256823 GCA_028565275.1 Leiocassis micropogon | reverse complement strand
ACCAAAACAGCATCACCGGACGCACGCGCCGCCGTCACTTAATACCAAATGACACGGTTTTTTTTTTTCTTCCTTTTTTTCTAACAGGGCTTAAAGAATTGTTGCTCAGCAATCATCCATGTCTCCAAATGTTCTTGTGCATTTGCGTTTATCTGTCAATACAGGACAGAATTTTCCAGATCAGATCGTAGTGCACTCCTGCAGAAATGCTCCTTAATCATTTCCCTATGACAGACGTGAGGCTACAGTGTGAAGCACTCGAGACTGAGGAATGGATGAAGCGCTCCCTGGGCGCGTGTGTGTGTGTGTGTGTGTGTGTGTGCGCGCAACTGACCTATGAATGGCAGCGATGAGGTTAATGGGAATTCAACAGAAAAAAACACACACACACACACACACATACAAACCCCTCTCAAAATTCTCTCCCAAGGGGTAAGACTTGGGGTTATGCAAAATATGCAGTCTGCAAAAGAAGAAGAAGAAAAAAACGGCAGACGCCGTGCACTCACCGGGGAGGCGAACGCGCTCTCACGCTCCGCGCCGCTGCTGCTGCTGCTGCTGCAGAGCCGCCGCCGCCGCCGAGCTCCTCACGCGCGCGCAGACACCGATCACACCGATCAACGCCAGAACACCGGGACACGCAGCCTCACAGGTGCCCGCGCGCAGCACGCGCTCCACAGCCTGACCGCTCTCGGGCATGTCCCGCTCCGCTGTCTGCCGCCTTGCGACGCCGAACCAAGCTGGTCTCTGTCAACATCTGGTGAAAAGGGGAGAGATAAAAAAAAAAAAAAAAAAACTCTAAATTGAAAAAAAAGAAGAAAAAAAACAAGCTTCTGTTGACGGTGGAGTGAAAACGCAGAAAATGTCAAAAATGTCAAATGAAATCGTGCGCCGCAGTTTGCGCCCGGGGATGGAGACGCGAGTCTGATAGCAGTGCGCGCGTTCCTGCGCCGTTTCTCTTCCCTCTGCAAACCCACTGACTCCACGCTACCTCGCCAGCGCGAACTGCAAACGTGCCTAACAGCAGCTTCTAGGCTTCCGTAGATTCTTACAGACAGCTTATCCTCTGCTCTGCTCTGAGGGACTCTGGGTATTGAAGTCTTTGCTTTGCTTTGCTTTGTGTGTGTGTGTGTGTGTGTGTGTGTGTGTGCCTCTTTAAAAACGTTCACCTGTTCCCAAGACCAGTAAGCAATCAGGGTTCTCAGAAGGACTCCAGTTAATGAAGGTTGTCTTGAACCTTTCATGGGGTATATGAAAAGTTCAGACAATTTTCCGTCCCTGGAGTCCTCCTGAGCACCCTAATTGCTTACTGGTATTGGAAACATATGCAAGTGAATGTTTTAAGGTTAGATGCCGTTGGATGAATGGGTATTAAAGAGATTAGGAGATATACTATTGGAAAAAGAAGTGTTTAATTTTTTTAAACAAGGCTTAAGAACCCATAAGTGCTGAACCTCTGGGGAACCCCTTAACAATAGGTGTTGTTTGACGAATGCAGTATTAAAGATGTTAGGAGAAATACACTTACTCACTCGTCGTCGTCTATACTGCTTTATCCCGTGTACAAGGTCAAGGGGGCCGGGAGTCTCTGGAGACTTAGGGCATTAGGCAGGGTACACCCTGGACAGGGTGTCAATCCATTGCAGGGCACACATACTGTGGGCAATTTGGGAACACTAATAAACCTAATCTTTGGACTGTGGGAGGAAACTGGAGTACCCAGAGGAAACCCGCCAAGCATAGGTGAGAATCGAACCCCAACCCTGTAGGTGCAAGGCGACACTGATAACCACTAAGCCACCGTACCGCCAGGAGATATACAACTGTATGCTATTACAAAAAGAAATGTTTCATGTTTCCTTTTTTTTAACAAGGTTTACCCTTAAGAGTACCTCTGGGGAACCCTTTAATTTAGGTGTTGTTTGATGAATGCGGTATCAAAGTGGTTAGGATAAATACAATTATATACTTTGTATACTTTGTATTATGTATATGTTTAATGTTTCATTTTTTTTTAAAACAAAGTCAACCCTTATGAGTTAAACATCTGGGTAACCTTAAGGTTCTAGACCATCCATCTGGGTGTTTCCCAATCATAAAGGCTTTCCAATAGATTTTAATAAATAATTTTTTAAAACATTTGAGACACATTGCATCTGGTCGTGTGCTCATTGCTATAAAGAATAATAATTAAAAAAAAAAGAGTGATATAAAAAATGTAAAAATGTGCAAGCAGTAGTACCTTACCTTATTTTACCTCATGTTATCTTCCAGCCTGCATCTGGCATGTCAGCTCTTACTGCCATCTTGTGGCTTGTTTTAGTAAATCCAAAAATGACCATGTGTTGTATAATATATTTTTTTACTGCTGTGCATAATTTCATGATTGCATAATTTCATGTTGCTGTTGTTGTTTGTTGTTTATTGTTGTGTTTATAGTCATCTGAGAGAATTTCTGTGATAAACGTTAACAGCTCATCACTAACATGTCGAACCAACATGATTAAGGTCATTGAGTTTATTAAACTGAAATACCTTTATTAAAAAAAGCAATATTCTATAGTTTTATCAATTGCTCATTTAAAAAAATTTCAATTAAAGTATTATTTTCAGTAGAAATTAAATTCAGAATTTGTGATTTCTTTTCAACAAACAGCGTTAACAAATGCAGGTGTTATGCAGACACAGGTTTATCTTGTAAAATGTTTAATATTCATTCAGTTCAGACAATGGTATTGTGTGCAATGCAAAAATGTTAATGTAAATAATTAGACCTACAGTAATAGTCTGGAAAAAAAATAATATTGAATATAGACGTAGAATACTTCCTGAGTTTTCTAATTTGATAAGGACATTTGACAATTGATTGGATTTGATGAGTCTGTTTCTCCACACAGGATATCTCTGGATTATTTAACAGGATTCTTCACCTCATTCCAGTTTTTTTTAATGGAGTTTAGTTTAAAACACAAGCAGAACCATTTCTTTGGTATGTGAGGTATTTTGAATGGATCTGTGATATGTTGGATCATTTACTTACTAGGAGTTTCTGTGTTTGTAGTTTAACAGAGGTATATCTTTTTGCTGTATATTGCTGTATGTACAGTATTGAGATTCGTAAGAGTTCCTAATGACATTCAAGTCAAGGTTATTTCTTGAATGACGATGTACCTACTTATGCCAAAGCAACATGTAGTGTTTGGGATTGTTTTCTTTAGAAACAAATTCATATATTTCCAGACTCGTGTGGCCATATGTCATTTTTTTTATAATCAATCATAATTAAGACGCTTAGTCACTTTAATACCTTTCTATTTATTTATTTATTTATTTAGAACTTAAGCATCATTTCTTATTGTGCACAGGTTTATCACATCCCCATCTTTTCCAACTTCTTAGTATTGGTTTAGAGATGTAACTATGTGATGCTATGTACATGATTTCACCAAAAACTGCTAGAATCTGGTGTATTTGGCATATATTACCTATGTGTTATCCATGAAACAGGAGGTCATACATTAATCAGCCATAATATTAAAACCATTAACATTAAACCAAGGTTTTGGGTTCCCCCTTGTGCCACAAGGGCGGGTCTGGCCCCTAGGGGTGTGGCTCAGCAGGGCGACTGGGTGTGTGCAGTGGTGTCTGGCACCTGAACGTTGCCAGCGTTTTTTTTGTTGTTTGTTTGTTTTTTTTAATTGGGTGCTGTGCTGTGGGGTATCCATGGATCTGACTTGTTTCCAATCGGTGCTCAATCGGATCAATTAGGATCTGAAGAGTTTTGAGGCCGGGTTGGCAGCCTAGAGCTCTTTGCCTGCTGGGTATAGTTGGTGATACAATGCTGTTCAGTTCCCCTTGCGGTGGTCACAATGTGATGGCTGATTGGTGTATAATCCTGTCAGAGCTTAAAATAACATGTTCAACTATATGTAACATGTGGACCATCCAATAATTAGAAAGCAAATATTCTGTAGAGAAATGTCCAGTTGTGAAGATATTTTTTTCCCACTTGAACCTTCTAACACATCTCACTTGACCTATGACCTTAGTCCAAACATACCCATAATTCTTGAGAAATGAAACATTGCTTCTCTCTATGTGTGTCTCTCTCTCTCTCTTGCTCTGTGTAAGTGTGTGTGAGATAAATGCAGTCTTCATACACAAACATGTCGAGCAGGTTGTTGTAAAGAAACAGCATATAAAATACACAACATGCTCTAATAATCTGTCAGTAATTTGGGAGAAGAGAAATCCAAAACCCAAAAAACGCTGACAGTACTTGAAGGCACCAGTTTGATAGGCACTTATTAAGGTTTATAATCAGTTATATATTGTGAGATAGAATGCTATTAAAGATAGATACAAAAGATAGATAGGTCTGTTGTGCCTGACCTACTGAATAATCACTATACCTTAATAAACATGTCAATGCTGAGCCAAGACCAGATGCATAGATTTAGAAGTAGTTTCAGGGGTCTACACTATGCCTGATGTCAAAGCTATGAAAATCATATAGCTTCAGATAAGAAGGTTAAAGATAAAGCAATAAAATATCTGATAATAAAAAAAAAAATTTACATTGTAAAGAAATGATAAAGACATATAATTTGTTTGTTCTGGCCTAGAGGCCTACTGTGGCCAAAACACACTTGTGACTGTGCAAAGTCCGGTCTGACGTTTTTGCTTAAAGAAAACCTTATTACAGTAACACTGCGCAAATTCAGCTTACACAGTATTCATATACTTTTAAATGTATCATTGCTTTTAATGTAATACTTTAAAAGAAATTGTCTATTTACTTTAAAATGACTTGAAGATTTGCACATCATCCCACATACATTCATTCAGCGACTTTGTATGAGGGTCTCATCTGGAAATCCCTTTTAAAACCCATTAAATTCACTGGATGAGGAGCCATATAACTTTACACGCGCTTGCATCACAGGTCCTCTCCTGGCTGGTATTGTGGTTCAGTAGCGGTAAAGTAGTCCTCCAGGAAGCCCTGCAGGTACTCAAAGGTGTGGCGCTCGTCTGCATCCTTCCTCCAACACTGCAGCATTAACTCATGCAGAGACGCCGGACAGCCCTGTGGACATGGCATACGATAGCCGCGCTCCACTTGTTCCAGGACCTCCCTGTTATTCATGCCTACACGCAGACAAAACAAACAAATCATGTCAGTATTTTGCATAACAATGCATCAACTGGGAATATCTCTGAACGAAATAGTAGTTCTTCTGCTTATGTACGGCTATTTTAAAGGAGCGATCTGCAGTTTTAAAAGCTGTCTATAAGACCAATTACAAGTGCATTGAAAAACGTTGACAAGCTTTGCTTTCACCCCTTTAAATTCCACATAAATACTTTTTATTTTCATTTTTTGAAGGCAATGTAAGTATTTGGTAATTGGCAAGTTTTTGAAGCAAAACCTTTTTACGAGACCACGGGGTTCCAAGTCATAGATTTTACTATTGGTACGCAAAGCACTTTAAGTTTATTGCTGTCAGTATAAAATATTACAAAGATCAACATTTATTGCAAACTGATGCTTGCAAATAAAAAGATGAGACGACTAGAGGAAATAAAAGCAAACAAGACTAAATCAAGAAGCATTTTGAGCCGCTTGAAATGTGCCTTCATAATGACACACACACACGCACACTGACACACACACAAACGCATGCTGAATATACCTGGGTATGGCACTCTGCCTTTTGTAATGAGTTCAGTCAGTAGGATGCCAAAAGACCACACGTCTGATTTGATGGTAAATTTGCCATAGAGAGCTGCCTCTGGGGCGGTCCACTTTATCGGGAATTTCGCTCCTGTGAAACACCAAATTACGGCAATAGTTCAACACAAACAAAGTAAGAAAACAGCATAAGAATAAAGAAGTACAATAGAATGTAGCAGTAAAAAGGAATGAATGAGTAATCCCATCTGAGGTAAGGGCAAAGCGAAGTGCAAAAAAAAAAAAAAAACTATTCAGTGTTGGGTGGAGTCTGCGGAGCAGAGGACTGAGTGACCTTGTCTGGCGGTGTATTCATTGTCTTCGATGAGTCTGGCCAGCCCAAAGTCGGCAATCTTACAGACCAAGCTATCTCCCACCAGGATGTTGGCTGCTCTCAGGTCTCTGTGGATGTAGTTCATTCTCTCGATGTACGCCATCCCAGCTGCAATCTGTTAGAAACACATGCATCATGTTATCACTACAAAATACCTCAAACACATACCTAATAATGTATCACGTTATTAATAATAATAATAATAATAATAATAATAATAATAATACAAGACAAATATTTTTTATCACACACTAACTTTTCATTACACTGTGTTAAGAAGACAGACTGTCCTTAACTTGCCCTCAAATGTACTTTTTGTATGTACATTATGTTTGCTTTTAGAATTATTATTATTATTATTATTATTATTCCATCCATCCATCCATCTAGGAACCTCTGTAGTCCAACTAGGGACTGTGGACGTCAATGGAAGGAGTTATGGTCAACATTCACACACTACGGGCAATTTGGTAACGCCAATTAGTCTAATCTGCATGTCTTTGGACAGTGGGAGGAAACCAGAGTACCCTGGAGGAAACCCCCCCCAAGTACGGCGAGAACATGCACACAGACCTGACGCGGGAATCGAACCCGGGACCTGGACCAGTGCTAACCAATAAGCCGCCTTATTATCATTCTATGTCTTTTGCTACTAGACAATACTGCAAAACATATGCTTAATAATCTTCCCGTACTGCCTTTATTAAAATCCTAACACACTGTTTAACATTAACTTGGCACTGTATATTTTCCATAGACGTGTGATTCGAGATTGCTAGTCGAGAGTTATTACGATAAGGCCTGGAACAATAAATAATAGCGTTTAAAGTTTTAACCTGTGCAGCCATGTCAACAAGTTGAGGCAGCTTCAGATTTCTGCCATCTCCATCTTTGAGGAAGTCTAACAGGCTTCCTGAAACACAAACAAGTGGTCTTAATGCGATTAGCCTATGTTGGGGAAATTCATTGTGTGTGTGTGTGTGTGTGTGTGTGTGTTGTTCATGTGTGTGTATATGTTTACCTTGACTCATGAACTCTGTGATGATGTAGATTGGTTCTTCTGACACCACAGCATACAGCTGAACAAGTTTATCATGACGGAGTCTCTTCATGATCTGGGCCTCATCTAGGAAAGCCTCTGGAGACATGGTGCCTGGCTTCAGAGTCTTCACAGCCACTTTAGTAGTGCCGTTCCACATCCCTACAGACAATCAGAGGCAGTGTGACAAACACAGAGACACAGGGTTTATGAGTTAAGAGAGGGAGTTTGGGGAATTCGGAGAAGATGAGGGGTAAATGGTGGATATTGAAGGTTATTATAGAAGAATATGAGGCAAGGACAAAATAGACAGAATGGACGGACACATGCACAAGCAGGAGCTATGGAGCTTTAGAAAAAGGAAGGTAATAAACTGGGGTATTTCATGCAAAAACATCAGTCACTATGATGGTACCTTTAAAGTTGGATTTATTCTTTTTTTTTAATTGTGGGGGAATGAATGTAATTGTAGAGACACGTCATTAAGGCCTTCAAGGGAAAAATTGCAAAAAACTCTATGAATTGCTATTAGGATAGAATATGTGCTGTAAAAAGTTACTATTCCTAGTTGTTCTTAAACAATCAGTGTACCATGAAGGACATGTCTCTTGTGCCGTTAGGTAGAGGTCATCAAGGCTTGACCTTTAGGACGGCTGTTACACTCTGAGAGTACACCAATGTTTTTGCTTCACTGGAAAACAAAATGAACACTAAGCACAAAAACTCGAGGATCACATAAATAGCAGTGCAAATAAACTTGTGAAAAATCAAAGACTCTGCCCTAGGTTGCTAAGCAGCATCTTCTCGATGTTATCTATAGCTTTTCTCACAAAACTGCACAATTCGTTTTTAAAAGCACAGCGCAGATGTGCAACAAAGACAAATCCTGGTTTAAAGCATGGAAGTACTTTATAATACGCTAACGTGCTAGACTATATAAGCATAAGACAAGGCATTTGACAAAAACACAGCCTCCACCAGACACAGACAGCAACGTTGAAGCTAGCGGGGACAGACACTGGCTCCAGACACCGATGCTAAGGGTAACTATCTCACCCATCCAGACGTCACCAAAGCAACCCTGACCCAACTTCCTCTTGAGTTGCAGGGTGTCCCGGGGTATCTCCCAAGCATCTTTGCCCAAACCGAGGGTCTGGGGTGTGGAATTTGGACATGGAGTGGTCAAGTAGTAACATAAACCATCATGAGTACCTGAGGGAGGGTGTAAAAGAAAAACAGAGAGAGGGAGAAGGAAAAGGGTGGAGATGGAAGAAAAAGAGTGAAATAGTGTAGCATGCAATGATACAAGGATTAGAGGAAGACAAAGGCAACTGCACAGCCTTGGGGTGATCCTCATGCTGCAGCTCAGCCATTAAACACTGAAGCATAGCATGAGAATACACCTGATCATCCCACTGTGCTTGTTGCCCGTAATCTTCCCCTTCAACATGCCCCAGTTCAGCGCGGTTCCTACCCATCCACACTTCACCAAATTGCCCGTTGCCCAGTTTCTTAATTAGCTGAAGTGACTCCCTTGGTATCTCCCAAACATCCTTAGTCTTCACTGACAGGTCAGCTAGTTTAGGCATACCTCGCCTACAGCTGCCCATCAAACGGCAGCAAAGCCCTGCTGCACGATCTGAGTCGAAGAGCATACAGAAAGAGGGACATTCATATACACACAAACACACACACATTGCACATAAAGAAAATCAGATGAAGAAAACAAGAAAACACTAAGAAAGACAAAATTCAAGTTACATACAGCAGAAAGTTGCAAAAAAACTCAAGGAAGCACAACATAGCTTTGATACATACGAACAAAGAAAGAACAGATCAGTACTATCATAGGACAGAAGATGTGGCCTTGTTTTAGCTGAGGTTTAAGGTCCACACTTTGTATTGACATTTGCACCCTGTTAATTGAGTTGATTGCATGTATTGCATACACAGTACATACAGGGCGTTTATGTCTGACTATGACCAGTCCTGAAATCAAAAGTGAAAAAAAAAGGGGAAATAAAAACAGAAAGAAGCATGTTGACTTTAAAAAAAAAAAAGAACAAACCTTTTAGAAAGCATGACAGAGGAGGAAGACGAGACAATGTAAAAAAAGTTGACTGACCCCAAGTACACACTGTTACCATAAAGTACGACCCTCTTTAGACACTCAGGTCACTAAAGCTGGAGTTAAGCAACCGACATTATACACACTTAAATACACACTTGCTGACCTATTATTAGGAACACCTGTACACCTGAGACGTTACAGGTGTGAGAGGTCACAGGAGAATGACTGGACTGGGTTCGAGCGGACAGGATCACACCAGGTCCCACTCCTGCCAGTCAAGGACAGGTATCTGAGGGTACTAAAACAGGACAGCTCAAACAATGTCTTGTCTTTAACTGTCCAGTTCCATATGAGAAGCTTTCCTGTCCACCATGTTTTGATTTTTTGGGGGGTTTTTTTTGCCACCTTTGGGTCAGCATGATCCAGTCTGGATATTCTTCTACAAAATTCATATATTCATTAACAAGGCATCTCCATCATTAGAACTGTCACTCACTGTCACTCACTGAATGTAAACTCTAGAGGGTGAAGCGTGTAAAAACCCTTTGAGATCAGCAGTTCTTGCTAATACTCGAATTAGCTTTCTGGCACCCACGACGCTTCCATAGTCAAGGTCACTGAGATCACTAATTATAAATGAAGCTGCTGACTCATATCTTCATTACTTCATATGTTGTGTTGCTGCTACATGATTGATTGATTGATTGGATAATGGCACGAATAAGCAACTGTTCCTAATGAAGTGGCCATGAATGTATAGTTTAGGTCATTTTTATACAAAATCCTAGATGCAATTTTACAGCTTCTCAGGTCATCGGAAATAACTACCAACCCCTAGACAGTATATGAAAAGCAATTCACATTGAGTAAACGTATAAAACTCTGTACTAACATACTATATGCACCCAGAATAGAGAACATCGACACCACAAAGTGTGTTTCACTGTGCATGCAGAAGTGTATCGTGAACTTCAGTGGGCAGGAAGAACTATTTCGGCTGACCTGAATAATGTTGCACCAGTTGCTGAACAGTTTCGAACTGGCTCCGGGTTGTGATGTAATACCCGCCGTTATCGAGCTTCCTGATTTTATAATGCTTTACATGGTCACCCTTTGCCTCATCCCAGTCTTTGATAGACAGTGAGTATGCTCCTGAGGGACAGAAAGAAAGGCAAAATTCAACAATAAAAGTATATCATACATCTGGAACAGGCCCACTGAGAGCAAGGGTGAAAGATGTAGAATAGAAGTGAGAGATATCCCTTACCTTTAGTGGTCTCACTCTCTCTTATCAAGAAGGTCCCTCTGGGGTTGTTCTGGCCCAGGAGCTGCCTTTCTGCATCCTTACGGCCCATCTTACCGAAATACCACCTACGAAATTACACATTTACTTGCTATAATAAGCATATATCTATACAATAAAATAAAAACATACACATTCAGCTGCCATTTTATTAGCTACGGTAGTCTACTTTGTAGAAGTGTAATCGCTAACTGTAGCCCTTATGTCCGCCAGCCCCTCCCTATCCTGTTACTGGGTGTTCCTGACCATTTAGTCTCTATGTACATTTATTGGACATTTTTTGAGCCATTTCTTCCATACAATGTTAATCCCAAGAGTAATAATTTTTTAATACAAACGTGACTTATAGAATAGCCCATGTCCCAAATAATGTCTGTCTCTATGATGGTGAAAGTGTCTATAAAATGTGTTGAATTTCAACAAATGGGCTACAGTCAGTAACCAATATGGTAGCTGTACTTGATAAAATGGACAGTGAGCTATGAGTTAGCTGTAGTAGTTTAATGTATAATGTGTTACTCACTCTTCAGCCTGTATGGAATCCACAGGGGCCACATAGTTACTGGGAATGTATCCAGACTTTCCTGTGTCCAGAGATCGTGCTTCCCACCAATCACCTTCGCTGTAAAAGCAAAACAACAGGTTCTAACGGCTTCATACCCACAGAGTGGCAGTCGTAACGCACCATGATTTGAACCTGTCTAGCATGTAAAGTTTAACCCTTCCTGTTTTTTTTAGCTGTTGGGTTACTGACCAGATTGCTGGGGTCCCCAATGGCTTCAGTCCCCAATACCATAAAGTTGGCACTGTCAGAACCTTGAGTGAGGTCCTTAACTGTATCTGCTCCAGGGATGCCATATCAAGGCTATATCATATCGTGCACTAACTCCAACTTCCTATGGTATATGCAAATTTTACTATACTGTAAGGCTTTCTTCCTCTTTTAACCACCTGCAGCAGTGGCAATTATTTTGATACCTTTTCCTGTGTAACAAAGTCAAGACTTTTAACCAACTACTGTACCAATGTGACCGAACAATTTACTATTTGATATAAATAGTATTGTCAACGGTCATCCCACCTTTTCTTCTTGTGACTTCATGTGCATCTGGGAGGTATCTGGATTAATTAATCCAGACATATGTTCATTCATTCATGTCATTCTCATTTAGGTTCCAGGTAAATGATGGCTGTATCAGAACACTATTCTTATCAAATACCACCTCATGTGGTCACTTCTCAATCGGTAGAGCATCATACTTTTAATCTGAGGGTCCAGGGTTCAAGTCCTTGTTCAGGCGTGACTTTCTTTTTGGAAAAAAGTGAGTTTGGAGGAAGTTGTTCTTGGCGTCCAAGAAGACCATCTTGGATTAAGAATCTCTCAAGAGTGGAAATTTTAAAATTGCTGGCACCTTGCCATGGATTCCCACACTTCAACAAGCCAGTGGTGGCTCAATTGGTTAAGGCTGTGGGTTACTGGGTTATTGATTGGAAGGGCAGGGGTTCAAGCCCCAGTAATGGCCAGGCTTCCACTGTTGAGCAAGGATCTTAACCCTGAGCTTCCTTTCCAGTGTTAAAATTCTTAACTTTGCTGAATGTACCATGTGCATGGTCAGAAGAAGGTATACATTATACTTAATGTGCATGGCAAATTTTAAAGAACCAGCTACTGTATATACAGTATGCAATGAGTGTTTTCTTAAGTTTACTCACGTGTTATTGATAATGTGGAACTTTTCTCCCTTCTGAAAGCTCAGGTCATCTTCTGTTCGAGCCTCATAATCATATAGAGATATAAACATTGTCACCCCTCCTCCTGTAATCAGGCAACCGGTAACATACACACACACACACACACACACACACACACATTATCAATAGGGTGAAATTGGAATGTGCGGTCATTCTACATTTTAATAACAAACACACACATAAATACACAAACCTGTGATGGCAGCTGACCGGGGCTGGCTCGGGTTGGAGGGGAAGCTGGATGTTGGAAAAGCACTAGAGCTGGAGATTGTGTTGGGGAAATCATTGAAGTTTGGGATGAGGCCGACCCCTGAGTTCTGGGTGGGGTCAGCAATGTAACGCGAACTGTCCGTCGCCTGAGTCCCGCCCACTGCATCACATGTGTCACTATAGGACACAGCGGACGCTTTGGAGGCCTTCTTCTGCTTACAGCAAGCACAGCCCATACTAATCTTGATTTTCACAGAATATCGCTCATCACCCTGGAAACAGAGCTTCTGCCCAAGAGAGAAGAAAGCAGACATAAGGAAAAAAATAACTGCAGATGCAACACGTTAAAATGAAAGACACTAAAGCTTGGATTAAAAAATTAATTGTATTCAAATAAAAAGGTTTCTACTGGTGTATTTGGCAATGTTTCACTTAGTAGTCTAGAGAGAAGTGTATAAGGTGGAATACGAGCTTGAAATGATAAAAACATACTGCTGTTTTTGATAATTATTTAAAAATGAATATTTGTGAAACCCATAAAGTTGACAGTAGCATTCTCGATTCCCCAGTCTTATTTAAAAATAAGTCAATCAGGGTCTTACCAGATTTTCAAATCATCTGTTCATCCACACCATCTCCCTAGATGAAGAAAGAAATAGTCAGAAAGACAGAAAGTGAAAGAGAGTTCGAGTTTCTGACTTTTTGTGGCTTCCTCTTTTTCTCCCGAGTTCGAGAAATAGGAAGTTGCTTTTCTCTAGCGCGGCATTACGATTTAAAATGTACAGTATACAGATCTTTTTTTTTCAGCTTGGTTGGCCATCACTATCTGACTGACCATCAGTGGAGAAACAGGATGTCACTGCTACCCGTATTTCCTGGCGGTCCCGCTAAACCCTCCCCCTGTTTCCTGTACAGAAAGACTACGCGTTTCAGTGAGCCGAAACAGAGGTGGCTGCTTCTGATTTTTAAATATACCAATCTAAGATCAGAAGCACCATCACCACTCTTATCTCACACCACAGCATAGTGTGAGAAACACAGTCACAGCTTACGAACAGCATCAGAATTAGCACTGGAAGATGTGAAAGCTCTTGCAATATAAAAAGAATGTTACACCTTTTTTATTCATGTTTCTTGATGCACAGTAAAACCCAGGATATGTTGAACCGTATCGTGCGTATCAAAATGATAAATATTTCAGTATAGAAGAATAAAAGAGTTCTGTTTTGTTTAAACCAATATTAAAACTCTAGAATGTCTCTAAAATGTCTCTTTTACAGCTTTCAGAGCGGTGCTTATGAATATTATTGTAACTAATGGACTACTTTACTAATGTTCTTTCCCTTAAAAAAAATACATACTTCAAATTAAAAAATTAAGGTAATGAGCAAACTAATGTCTAAGGTTGGTTCTTAGTCTCCGCACTCTAACATCTAGCGATACCTCACCATATTTTACATAAAATTAATGAATCGTACATCGCTTATACTGTATTTTCTCTCGCTTTCTGAAAATGTGATTACAAACTCATAATAGTCTTACATGTTTTCTAAAATACTCCTTTTGTTAAACTTCTCGATAGCGTTATTGAATAGACCTTACTTTTATTGATCTTACACCTTCGTGGATGCATCCAAATTTGCAGTCTCAAGGAATGCTTCCTGATTTTCGTAGAATGTTCAACAAAACAAATTAATTAAGAATTACGAAATTATGGCGTGCACCCTGCCGTTACAAACTATAAAGCATTTTCATGATAAAAACATATCTAATATATGATAAAAATACATATCTCTCGAGCTCTTGAGTACAAAATACGCATGAGAAAAAGAAAGATGCCCCAGAAAAGTATGTTTTTATGAAGCTGTTTTTGTCATCTCATCAAAAAACAATGCTTAGCTTGAAAAGAAAATGTTATAGACATTAATAAAAAGATGTATGTGATAGCAATGAACAAGTCAAAATGGCATCCAGGCAGAACAATCTCATGAAAATGAAAAAGTTCTTAAAACTATTGTTTTTGCATGATGCATTTTTTTTTACTGCCTAATGCACTTTATCACTGACTGAATAAGTAGATGGATGAGGATGTAAATAGTTGAAAGATGAGCACCTTTTTTTTTTTTTAAAAAAAAAAGAAGACTTAAAGCAAGTTAAAGCATTTTGTCATTGCTCATGATAGCGGTGCTTCAGTAAGACAAAGAGCAAGTCACAGACAAGGTGGAGCCACAAAAGCCACGTTCGGATTACAGGAACATATAACCTTTCTATTTAAGACAAAGTGCAATGTATGTGAAATGTTATTTTGTAACATGTGTCAAATAAAAATGATTAAAGTAAATGAAGTGTGCTTAGAGCTAACAGCTAAAAGTGAGTTAACATGGACCAATTATATCTTGGTCCAAATAATCCTTATTTTTTAAAGATGTTTTTAACTTTTTTGAGAACGCTTTAAATAATGTCTCTATAGTTGGACCGTACACACAAGTGATAAGTAAGCAGACACCCTGTAGAACACACTCTTTTGAAACATTCATGTTGAAATATCTGTGATGTCCGATTCTGTCGTTAACTTGTTGGTTCATGCTGTATTTCCCCTGTTTGTGTGAGAAAAGGTTTTCTGCTACTGTGACATCACAGAACGAAATTCCTAGTACAGTTGCACTAGTGTTTAAAAGTCAAACAATTTTCAACTATGTTGAACATAAGTGATAATAGGCAGGTTTCACTATTAGGTCACATAAACGTTTTTTTCCCATTCACCATTTGTCAGCATTGTTTAAAGATATATATATATAAAAAAAAAAGACAAATCCAGCATAAAATTCAGGAAGATACCGAAAGATACCAATAGAAAGTTTTTGCATTGTATTAACTTCTGGACTTTTACGCCCTACTTATTCCTGCTATTCAGTACATTATAAATAAATAAATTATTTATAAATAAATAAAAATTTGTCTATTAAATAATATATATTTATTTATCAACCTATGAGTTAATTAAATTATAATAGATTATGCACCTTTATACATAATTACATGTTATTTTAAATAAGTCTCTAGTATATAATAGATCTAATCTCTAATATCTAACAGCAGTAAAAACCATGAACACCACATATCGATTCATAAATTTTCTTTTACATTTTCACGTTACTGGCACGAAATTCATGAAAATTATTGTTGTGTCAGTAACCAGCAGATACCATCAGGGTTTACCATCAGTAATCAAAATATTGGAATTGGGAAGTGTATGGTTCTTTATTTCTATATCTGCAATGGAAGACATCATACCCCTGATTTAAATGCAAATGCAATAATAACGGAATTACAGCCTGGTTACTTAATGTTGCAAGTAATGTTGTCCTGAACCATCGTAAGTTATAAGGATTTGCTTAAAATTAATTATACGGAGTGGTACGTACTATATCATCTAGATACCTCCTTGTTCACTCTCCGTCCATTCCACCTGGCAGGAAGCTGCCTGGGTAGGCAGAATTTTAGGGCAGTATTTGCATGAGATAATGTCTGGCACTATTAAGAGGGCAGAACAAGAACAACTGCCTTCTACAGTTCCTCATTTTAGCCAAATTTGAAAGGAAGATCAAATTGCTCAGTGTCGGTAATCTAACAGATCAGCTTACCATACAATTCTTTAAAAAAAAAAAAAAAAAAAAGATAATTAACATATTCTGATGTATATACCTACGAATATGTAAGGTACAAGTATAACACTAAGTAAAGTGTTGCATGGCAGATACGAAATGATCTTCTGGAGAGTTTGGACCAAGAAACTTTGTCAGATATCATACGAGGACTGCAAATAGTCGTGTATACGTTTTAGACACGCATACCTAAATGAAATACCCAACTTCTTCTTTTATGTAGTTAACATTCCTCACACCCACAGACTAAAATTACAAATATACATTCTATAAATGAGTACATGATGCTCTATCACTGCCGGTCATTCCTCAAACAAAACTGATGATAAAATAAATGCCACCTATTTTTTTCTTTCTTAAAGTGAAAGCTAAAGGTATATCACAATGGAAATGTAGGCCAAACCTAAAACAGACGCTCGCTATGATACTTATATTACAACATGCCAACATAGTCGATTTTTATGTTCTTATACAAGAACAGGTATTTCTATTCTTGTAAATCTTGTATCATCTGCCTATATGTACAGTAAATGTGAAATGTAAGAACTGGTATTTGGCAACGCCCTAGTATATATTGTGTTAAGAATAAATTCATCCCCAAATTATGGCTTTAAAAAAAAACAACTGATTTTACAATACAATTGTGACACAGAGCTCAGCAATGTGCATGATATGGGATATGAATTTTACTATATCATTACTAGTTATAAAGCCAATATATCATCATTTTTAATATAATTCCAGCCCTGATTATTGTATTATGATTCAGCATAAATTTTAAATGGAATAAAAAGTGATCATTTCATATATCCAAATATCATATACCCAAATATTGAGAAAAAAGGAAAACTGTATAATACAGAGTGAAAAAGGACAAACAGCGGCATAAGGATTTGCAGGTAATTTCTTTTTTTTTTTTCTTTTTTTCTCACAAAAACTTACAAACAGCAACAAACCTCTCATGGTCACACCCTTTCCTGTCCAATCATTTCCACTAGATAAGAATTCTCCCTGTGGATCTTGGACACATGCTCACACACCTCTTTCAAGTGTGTGAATCATTATATGAACAGATGTTTACATCTTTGCCTACATTCTTGCGTTTTTGGCACTCTGATTCCTCTCTCCAGCTTCCTTACACCACTCCTTGCTCTCTAGCTGTTTTCTTCCTTTCGCCCCTTCCTGCGACAAAAGACCGGAAATGCAACAAATCCTGGGACAATCCCACACCATATGAATGACGAT
>JAOVVA010000030.1:11222608-11239434 GCA_028565275.1 Leiocassis micropogon | reverse complement strand
TATAAAATCGTAATTGAATTATGTGGACCTATCATAACTATAAAGAAAACTTTTTTTTCTATTTCACCTGCCCTCCTACACATTCTCAGTTGTTGTTTTTTTTTTTTTCCCTCACACTTTTCCTGCCTGCCCTGTACCCCTTGCCTCTCCCCTTCCATTCTCTCTCTCTCCCTCTGGGACAGGAAGTTCCCTCCCCCTAACAGGAAGACTTGTGTGAGTGGAGCTGGAATGATAGGATACAGGGAAGTGAGCAGTCATTCTGCAGTATTCATGCATGAAAACACACACACACACACACACACACATACACACACACACACCAAATTCATTGTTCTGACAATAATTAATTGTGCATACTAGTGTATGAGTTTACTCCTGGTTATGCATTGTCATATGGAGTATAAAGCATTTCCTATTCTAACAACACATCAGATATGTGTGAAAACACAACTGCTGCACCAGCATATAAAAATACTGCAGTGCTGCTTGAACATGGAGCAACGAAACAAGTGAAGTCCACTAGAAAAGTGTCACACACTCAACCACTTCCTTTTTACACATGAAAGTGTAGATTTTTAGTTGATGAATTATGAAACGAGTGGAAATATTTGTGGAAAAACCGTTATCAGTACTATGTTCAGGTTTGGACTGTACTGTAACGTGACGGAAACCCTGACCTGTCAGGTAATCCCACAGAAATGTCTCTTTCATACAAATGTATAGTAAGATATTCATCTCGGAGCCATTTGAAGTACATTGCACAGGTCAGTTCAAGCTTGCTTGTGTTCTGACATTTCCCCGTGTTAGGGAAGAGACACAGGGCCGGGCCCACTTCCTCCCGTTGCGCCAGGAGGCCACAGTCAGGAAGTGACCTCGTAAAACGACAGGAAATGATGAACCTGGCCTAATCGGGTTCCAGTGACATTCCATTCTGTTTTCGCCCCAAAGCTATTAACTTTAATCGTCATTTCAGTATTTTCATTTAAGCAAATTTCGACTATGCAACAGCTCAAGTAACACTGAATATGGGTGTGTGCGTGTGAACATTCTTGTGAACAGTAAAGGTCATCTAGGCATCACTACCAGAAGCAGAATGGATGGATTCATTTATAGATGGATGGATGGATGGATGGATGGAAAGCATGAAAAACATTACTTTTAAAGATTCCAAGGTTACCTAGAAAATTGCATTGGAAGTGCTGCATTTCCAGCAATAGGTAGCCGGATGAAAGCCTATAGAAGATACCGAAGACAGGTGCCATTTAAGGCCATTTAAAAAATAATCGAAAAGGGTAGAGGTTATCCACATCCGGAGTGAAAGGACGCGGGCATCATCAGAAGTCTCCAACAAGCTGAGAGTCACACCTACATACAGTTACTCTATCAGTTACAGCAGAGTTCCAGGGTCAGTTAAAACAAGAAGAGACAAGGAGGCATATTAAAACTTGAGCAAACATTGCATTCGTCTAAATGCATAACAGTCGAATATGTTTTCTCAGAGACAGACTTCAGTTCACACTCAAAGAGAAACAATACCCGCAACACAACAGGGAAGTGATACTAACCCATCAGCATGCACTCCGGCGCACACCGCCTTACCCGGGTCCCTGTGCCGGAGTTAGAAACGCAATACAATTCGAACCGAGTGCCAAGTGTCGTTTTTACACACACCTTGTAAGTACAATCACATCAGTATGAACAACACATTGATGTCCATGTGGACCGGGCAAGCCAATCGGAGTCCTCGCGCGTATTTCTTCCCCGGTTTGGGACGCGTTTGGAAATACGTTCGATGCCCCTTTTTTATTCGCTTCGGTTTAACAAACAAACCAGAAGCATGAAACCCAGTCTCTGAGACTCACCTGAACGAACTTTATTTCCGGATCCCGTTAATTCCGCTATTCCGCTTTTTTTACGACTTGAAAGAGAAATCGCCGGCTCGGACCGCAGACGCGCTCGCGCTCTGTCAGGAAGGGCTGAAGTCTGCGCGCGCTCCTGTCCAGCGCGTGCGGGGGGCGGAATTGTCTCGTAATTCTCCACCCCTTGAAAACAAATTCACACACACAGCCAACACACACACACGTTCAGAAACCAAAGGGGTGATCATGCAAATTCCACCCACACAGACCAGAAGTCAGAGTCTAAACCCCAAACCCGGAGGTGCAACTCAACAGTGCCAGCTGTTCAGCAGGGTCTTTGCTTGTAGGGTGTTCCCAATGTGCATTGGTTAGGACCTACTGTACCAAAAGTGGTCCAAGGAAGGACAAGTGGTAAACCATCAACTGCGTCATGGAGAGTGAAAGCTAGCCTGCTGATCCCACCGCAGAGCTACTGCTGAACAATCTGACAAACAATTTAATAAAAAAATTTTTGTCAGAACACACCGTGCATACCAGTATGTGTAGTGGTGGTGGCACGGTGGCTTAGTGTAGTTAGCACTTTCACCTGGCATCTCCAGGGTCCGGCTGCATGTGCTTGGTGGGTTTCCTCCGGGTACTCCGGTTTTCTTCCACAGTTCAAAGACATGCAGATTAGGCTATTTGGCGTTCCCAAATTGCCCATAGTGTGTGAATGGGTGTGTCAGTGTGTGTATGTGTGTGTGCCCTGCGATGGATTGGCACCCTGTCCAGGGTGTACCCTGCCTCGTGCCCTAACCCTCCAGGGATAGGCTCCAGGCCCCCGTGACCCTAAATACAGGATAAAGCAGGATAGAAGATGAGTGAGTGAGTGAGTGAGTGAGTGTTCTTAAGCAGCCTATCCAACACCAACAACATTGCCATGGACAAAGTCACATTTTCATTCTTCTGATGTTTGGTGTGAATATTAACTGGAGGTTTCGACCTTTATCTGCATGATTTTATGTTTCCTTGATACCACATGACTGGCTAATTAGATAACTGCACAAATGAGCAGGTGTGTTCCTTATAAAGTGGTCAGTGGGATATTTAAAATCTGGTCTGTTTTTTATCCAAATCATAGTAACAGAAAAACATACATTGTTTATATTAATTTCAAACAACTATGTTTGTCCTTTAAAAAATAATAACATCAAGTGTAAAAATATGGTAAAAATAATAATAATGAATTAATAATAAAAAAGTAGACTTCTGGCTGAAAATTTGTGCAACTCCATCAATGAAAATAAATGGATAATCAAAGGTGTCGTCGGTTGTAGAGGTTCCTTGCCCTACAAAAGTCTGGTTACTGGCCCTTCTTAAGAAAATTTCTTAGATTCCAATTTAAACAAATTTCCAAATCGCTTAGAAGACAACGTTCTGACAGCTCCCTCCCCCACCCCCAACAATTGAACAATATTGTGTTTAGAGTTAAAAATCACTGTACAGCAAAAAAAAAAAAAATAATAATCCCAAATGTGAAACATGGTTGCTGTCTCATTGCCTAGACAGTCAACATTATAATGATCAAACCTTTTGCAGGACAATGGCTTGGCAGACTGTTACCTGAAGCTTAAAGAAAGTCGAATAATGCAATAAAACAATGAGACTAACCCACGCAAATTCTATAAACAGAAACACTTTTGTAGTATAAAGCAAAGAGCCAAAATTTCCATCTCACTACACAAATACCAGCAAAAATGCCCACACAGTCCTTTAAGAGACCCATTTAAAACTTGTGGGCAGGGCCTGCAAAGGGTGACAAATTTTTTGTCAAAGTGTGACAAAAGACTTTGACAAATTCCAAAATAGGCCACAACACGTTGTATACAGTAGAAGTGGCCTTCATATGGCTTGATCATATGAATCCCATGTGGGACCATTGCAGGATAAATAAGCCAATATCGATTTAACCAACACTGGCCCAGTGCAGGTTTTCTGTGGGCAGCCTGTCTACCAAACCCATGCAGGATCACTATAGGCTAGCCTGTATCAGGACATTCCATCCATCTATCTAGGAACCTCTGTAGTCTAATTAGTGCCCGTGGAGGACAACGTTGATTATTATTGTATTTATTCCCATTGCTATGACCATGATAGGACCTCCGATCAATATATACTGTAACATGCAGATCCCAAGGCAGAAATCGCCTCTATATGTCCACACAGCTGAGTCTCTGACAATCTTTAAACGACAACTTAAGACATAGTAGTTGAAGTAGTACTTGGTTTCCCAAAAATCATCCCAAAAAAACTTTCCCAAGTGTTTGACTGACGGTACTTTGTTAGTAACCTAATACCCCAGTGTAAGGATCTATCCAGTGACGGAAACTTAGGCACTTTTGTAAGCCGCTCTGGATAAGAATGTAAATGTAAATGAACACTAACCACTAAGCCAGCATGCCGCCATCAGCATGTTAATGATGCCCATATCAGCCCACTGGAGATTTGCATATCAACATGATATTGCCCAATCACCATGGCATTTGCCCAACAAGGCCACTAGGGATTTGCACATTGGTGCATCATGGGTCCCACAGCATTGGCTGATTTAAGGTTTGCACATTGGTACTCATATCTGGCCATTGTAATACTGATGTGGGCATGCTTGCTTAGGTAGCACTGCTAAAGATGGTTCTACCAACTGTTAAACACTGAGGATTTTTTTTTTTTACTGTAATCAGTTAACCAGTATGTTTAATAACTTGTTTAGCCAGAATAATTTGTTAATTATTATGACTAATTATGACAAATTGCATTTTATGGTCTGTAAAAGTAATGAATGCAGAAATGCATGAAATATTACAAAAATGCAATTCACAAACATTTGCTTGTAACTGTTTCTGGGAAAGTTTCATGTTGATGGGTTTTTGATTATGAACATAATTGCTCTGACTGAGGAGGAGAAAAATTTGGCAACTGGTGTTAATACAGTAAAAAAAAGTGATCAGGAAATTATTTAGACTGTGCATTGCCAAAATCATTCTGAATTCCACTGCTCTTGGGTACAGGCAGCTAAATCCCCAGTGATAACCAAGTGTACTGTAATTTGCATCTGATTTTACTGCAGTTCTTTTTTGTTGTTCTTGCCCTCTAGTGGCCGCTCGCCGTCACTGCAAGCTATTTTAGATGTAATGGTAAAGGTACAAGTACATAAAAATACATTGCAATAATGTGCTTGAAAATAGTAAAAATAAGATTAAGTAAGAATAAATTGGTAAGGTTTTTTTTTTATAAACTGCAGTAAGTAAAACAGTAACAAGGTAATTGTACTTTCACCTCAGTCCATCATGAACAGTAAAAAAAAAAATTTATTGAACATAAACATACATTCAGTTTCAGACGTTTTACCCAAGAAAAAAAAAAAAGTGCTTTGTTTCTTTCCATAATCAGGCTAGCTGGAGTCCAGTCAGTATGGAGACTGTTTTTGTAATGTGCCTCTGGGACACAGTGGAGAGAATACCGCACTAGAAAAGTTACACACATTCACAGTTTGATAAGAGAGGTCAGTGGGGGAAGAAGAAAACAAAAAAAAACACACATATCAGAATTGCTTCCCAACCCCGTGTATGATCAAGCAGCAGCAGAATGTCCATGTAATTACAAGACGAAAAGAAACGTTTGCAGTGTGTGTGTGTGTGTGTGTGTGTGTGTGTTTAAGAAAAAGAGCTTGCAGTAGTGCGTAATATTTTCTATCACACGGTTCTATTATAGAGTGTGCGAGATTAAACTGAATATTGCACTAGGGTTTTTTTTTTTGTATATTTCGTTATTGCTGATAGGGATTTCTAAGCTAATGCTTGTGTGCTAGGTCATGTAGCGGGTGATGGCTCGGAGTGCATAAAGTAAAGCTGCCTGCAGTCTCGCTTCCATCAGCAGCAGGTTCACGTGAACCTACAGAGAAAAAAGAGAGAGAGAAAATCATTATAATCAGAAACTCAGTTTTATCTTCTTGTCATTTTTAATCTCCATCTCTTTTGACCATGACTCCTCTGCACAAAATGAGGCCTACTTAAAAGTTCACTTTATATAACTAAGCTAGAAAAGTATTAGATCAAGTATGAATGGATTTCAATTACACTGTGTAAACACTCTACAGGGCAGAAAGAACTGCTGCCTCACCATATTCTAAAAGATCCATCACACAATCATTGGCATTTAGTCATTTTGGCCGAGGTTTTTAAAGTAATATAATAAGTAAATTGATTCATGGACTGTGACAGTATATTTCGGATGGCTTGAAAAAATTTAATACAATAGTAAAAAAAATAAAATAAATCAGACGGGGTAAGTGCATCAGACTGATGGCTATAACTTGTCTTGTTTGATGTAAAATAAAACTTACTCAAAATTCCCCTTTAGCTAAAAAATAGAGGATTAATAAAAAAGAAAAAAAATCCACTATCCATCATAAAGTTTTTTTGCTGAACATTTCTTCCGTATTTCTCCGCATCACATCTTTTAAAAATAGGTAACTACTTTCATTTCTGATATCTTTAAAACATCTCACACACACACACACACCACTACCTTTTCTGATTGGCGGAACTGTCTCCAGAAATTGGAGTACATTCTAAAGGTCGTCTTCTCCGGATGACATGCGACAGTCTTGATATACACCTTCATGTTACGTTCTAACAGCTGGTTGACTTCGCCGTAGTCGTAATCATCGTACCTGCAAACGTTTAGATACTTTATTCATCTTAAAATTTTCCTATTTCACACCTGTATCGAGACTCGAGTCTTGTCCTTAGAGTTGTTGTGCTATAAATACAGGTAAGTGACTGACCTGATGCCATATATGCAGTGTATGTAGTTCCAGACAGCTTTCCGGAGGGGGGAGGTGTCCACATCTGTGTGCATGGCCATGGTGTGATATGTCAGAGCGCAAACCACCTGGAACTTCTCTTCCAGCAACTGGGCCATCTCTCCATACAGCCTGTTCATGAGAGAGAAGCCGTGGTCCTCCCACGAGTAGTCCTGCGCATTAACACATTGATGAAAATGAGCTCAGAGAAAAAGCATTACTCACATTTAGGACAAAGATATGAAAAATATTATGTTTGGGAGATTTAAAAACATTATTTTTGCGAGTAAAGACGAGCAAAGATTTGTAATAAATTTTGATTTGGAAAACGAGCAAGTCTTGGTTTACCGAGTATCATTTATCACGCATACGTTTCTTGTTTTGATGCCGAGCGTCACGTGATCACAGCTGAGCCAAAGGGTTTTTCTCACTCTTGCACTGCGGAATTGTGGTTAAATCGTCTCGCCTGCTGGGTCTTAGTGCTCATCTCTTATTGATATAATCAACACGCGTGTACTGTTTACTATAACACTGTGACCACGTGTGTGTGTGTGTGTAAAACATATTTTATTTTGTTTTTGTAAGCGCGTGTGTTCAGCGCGCGTGTACTGTTTCTTATAACACACGTGTGTGCGTGCGTGTAAAGCAAAAGAAAATCTCATTAGAGGTTAAAAATCCTTTTTTTCTCTCCCTCTCTGTTTCAGCCTGTGTGTGCGCGTGCGTAATTTGACACCGTGCCGGGGGGGTGGTGTCACACACTCGCTCTCTTAGAGTGTGTGTGTGTGTGTGTGTGTGTGTGTGTGTGTGTGAAGCAGAGAGGGTGTGCTTCACACACACACACACACACACTCTGCTCCTCATAGAGACACTGCTCTGTCGCGATTCTTTTCAAAGGTAAAGTGCAGGTTCATTTGTTCGTTTGTTTTACTTTACAGCAGTGATTCCGTTCTCACACGAGTGTCATTAGCAATGTTCCTTGCAAATTTTTCAGACAAAACAGTCTTTCCGTTAATGTGTGTTTATGTGAAATTCAAATAAGAAAGGTTTACTGTGTAATAAAGTCTCATTAGAAGGTTAAAAATCCATTTTCTCCCTCAGCCGCTCTTATGTGTGTGCACGCGCGTAATTTGACACTGTGCCGGTTCATACACTCTCTCTCGGGACGGGAGGGGCTTCACACACACACACACACACACACAGCGTGAAACACCTAAACGGAAACACTTATCTGTCGGGATTTCTTTTTACTTTTTTTAAAAGGTAAAGTGCAGGTTAATTTGTTTTATTTTTATTTTATATTTTGTGTTCATTATTTTTATGTATTTATTTTTTTGGGATGTGGAACGAATAATTTGAGTTTCCATTATTTCTTATGGGGAAATAAAATTTGGTTTAATCTGGTAAATTTGGTTATCACGAGTGTTTTGGAATTCGAGCCCGGTTCCGGAACGAATTATGCTTGTAATCCAAGGTTTCACTGTATTTCTTAGTGAAATTGCATGCCATATGGACGTTGGGGTTATCCATCTGTATTCCACTGGCATGTGGTTGGCTACAGACACACACACTAGAAGTGGTAGCTCCAAGTGAAACCCATAATTGGGTGAAAAAACACATTCTGTTACTTACAAATGCCAGTATCAGTACCTCAAGAAAAGAAAATGTAGAAAATATGTATTTTGTATATTTTTGTAAACATTTATGAATAAATAAATGTGCTTTCAACATTATTTGTATTTTTTTAATATACATTTTATACAAAAGTGTTACCATAGATTGGCAACATATTGGGCAACTTCAATCACCTTGCTTTACAACATAATGATGACAAAAATTTAACAATTTTATAAAAATAAAAATAAAGTCTTGAAAAAAGTTTTTTTTTTAAATTTAATTTCCAAATAATTGAACGGTTGCTCTATAAATGGTTAATGCGTTGCGCTACTAATTGGAAGGTTGTACGTTTAAATCCTACTTGACGAAGACGCTTCATGTTCAACCGCTTGTTGAATCATGTCTCAGCTGTAAATCTCCAACACTACCAGGAGTCACATTACTGGAGGTGGAGACAATCCTGCTAGAGTTGCTGCTTGCTAAATAACCATGTGATAAAGCATGCCACAAAATTAACAAAGAATCTGATAGAGTGCAGGCTGGCACTGTACAATAAATAAATAAATAAATACATAAATAAATAAGAGGACATTTTGAGGTAGACACTGTTCATTACAGTTTAACGGAAGATTACTGTGGAAGGATTTATTCATTTAAGTGATTGATGTGATGAAATTGAAGTGCATGAAGTGATTAAAAATTTTATCTAAAGATGTGCACAGTCTGAGCTGAACGTATTCACTCATGGTCTATACCGATTTATCCTATATTTAGGGTCGCGGGGCGCCTGGAGCCTATCCCATGAGACTGGGTACACCCTAGGTGGGGTGACAATCCATCGCAGGGCACACACACATACACACACTATGGGCAATTATGGGGAAAGCCTATTAGCCTAATCTGCATGTCTTTGGACGTTGGGAGGAAACCGGAGTATCCAGAGGAAACCCGCCTAGAATGGGGAGAATATGCAAACCCCATGCACACAGAGATGGGAATTGAACCAGGCCGAGAATCAAACCTGGACCCTGGAGGTTCAAGGCGACAGTGCTAGCCACTAAGCCACCGCGTCGCCAGCTTCTGTCTCATAACAGAATGAAGTTATGTTAGGTTTGCTAGAGAACTAAACTTTCTGAAAACATGAACAGAGCAAGGTATTTACTATGTGAGGAAACTGCAGTTCTGTTTGTTTTTACCACTGTTTGTTAAAATAGCTTCGTACACTAATGATCTTTGCAGGCAGACACCAATGCAAGGTTATAAAAAAAGTACCAAAAAAAAAAATGCTGAAATATACAGTATTTATGGTTCCCTGAAACTGTCAAAAAAATGTCAAGAAACAAAAATGCCTAAACTGATTTTGCAAAAATTTTGTTTTTCCCAGACTGAGACATATAAACAATATAATATAATATCTACACTACTACATTACCCCAGGATCACCTGATATAACACATAAACTATATAACATACTGTAGCATGGGGTATGTTCTCAGACTGTTCCCTAAATGAAATGAGCAAATTACTGTAGCAAGTAAAAAAAAAAAAAAAAATCTGATCAATTTTAATTTGAAGACATTTCCCTTCACCCAATGGTAATAAATATGTGTGGACCAACAAAATGTTGTCTATAAGAAATCTACGTAACTTGATATTGGAGATGGAAGAAATGCTTGACTTTGAGAAGACAGTACGGAAATAAGATAGAAAACTATTTTATTTTCCATCTTGTCAAAGTCAGATTCCATAATCACCTCCTTCCTTCCTTCCTTCCTGAAGTAAAATTCTCAGTAGTAACGTTTGCCGTATCTGTGTGTGACATTACTTCAGTATATGAGACGTCGCAGGATAATCACATCTTTATCTCTTCCTGCTTCTTGACAACTGTAATTAAGGTTCCCCCTTAACTGTGAACTGCCACTCCTGCTTGTGCTCGCTTTCCAGGCTGTCTGTTTCTATAATACCGCGTGACACGGTCACCTGGCGTCGAGATAGGCACTCGAGACAAAGTTATAATTTAGCCCGGAGGGAATGTTTGTTTTTACTTGTACTGTATATGTGTGTGAGCAGAACCAGAACAGTGTGAAGTGCTTTGGGTGAAAGCAGCATGCTTAATGCAGGCATCGTTGGCTAAACCTGTCTGAAGGATAGACGCTGCGCTTGCACATTAGCACAGCGTTGTCATTTTTTCTGTCTGCAAGCCAGTTTGTATCCCTCCCGATGAGGCACCTGTTATAGCCGATAAGCTTGATTATGGCTCTCCAGGCATGAGTGATTGTGCTTTACTCTGCCCCAGGCACCCATGCTGTTGTTTTAACATTCTGGCAGCTGTCCAGCTTGTCATTGGTTTTGCTGTCCGAGACTCTGCTCCAGGTGCTGCGATACTCCCAGTGAGGCCAGGCATCACACACACCGCCTCTCTGTTTGTGTTTTTCTATTTCTTTTTCTTTCCGCCTCCTTCTCTCCCACTCAGGATTTCATTCCCTGCTTTGTGTACAGCATGATGACCCTCGACAGACTCATTCTTCAGGAAGAACCAGCAGCCACGAATGTTAGCCTGCATATGTAATGAAACGGCAGCAGATGGCTTCGCCTCGTACATCAATATTTTCTTTATTTTCAGCCTACTCCTGAATACATTGCATTTTGTTACATTCATCTTGCTTTACTAGCTAAATCCCTGAATAAGCAAAGCCATCTGTTGCCATTTCATTATATATGTGGTGTTATATTCATGCGAGTTTTGTCTGACATTGTGCTCCTTGAACAGACAACAGACTCTGGAAAACACATTGCTGCTCATATTTTTGTTTAATTGCTGACATTAAAATGTTTTTTTTTGTTCATCAGTAGGGAAGGAGCTGAAATAGTGAACGCGTTGGTCCTGGCGTGTTTACGTTTTTTTTTACATTTTTTTTTTTTTTTATCTGTTGTAACATCTCCTGGATATCAGAGTGTTTTCATGTTAAAAAGTTACAACAATAGTTGCACCTGATACTAGCAGGTATAATAATGCACTTGTTCCAGTGTTTCACTAGTGCTTGGATACCATCAAGGTAGAAAGTTTTCTCAGTACTCCAGAGCCATGATCGGACTGCCTGCTTCATGTCTGAAACCCTGGCCCCCCAGGAACTCCTTTGTCCTTTAATAACTGTGTGGAAGTGGTATGGAGCGAGGTCAGGGCTGTACAGGGAATGTGGAAATAACTCCCAGTCAAGTTCCCAGATGTATATCTTGTTATCCATCAATTTCAAGTGTTCCACTTGCTGAGTATCCATGGGAATGACTGCAGTAGGCTTCGAATCAGCTTGTACCGGACTGTCATTCACAGACATACAGTTTTCCTTAAAACATCAATCAGTTTTATATCTTCATTCACTAGAAAATTCATCAAAAGTCCCAGTTTAACTTGAAGGCCCCTTGTAGTTTGATTCTCCAATGTTGGTGACTTTTTTATATAGTATAATCATCCAATATACAGTAAATATATATCAGTATCTATACTGATATGGATTGGGTAATGTGTTAGGATTGAAACCTACAGAGGGCTGAAATCAAAAACGCACAGAAAATCATTCAAATTTACGTGACAGATTAGTGTCATTTTCCTGAAAATTCATTGCAGCAACTCAAAATAGCACAGTATTTAGGAGTTTATATGGCCCCCATGTGCTGGTAAGCATGCCTGACAACATCAGGGCATGCTCCTATTGAGACAAAGGATGGTGTCCTGGGGTATCTCCTCCTGGAACTGGACCTGGGCATCATTGAGCTACTGGACATCCTGAAGTCTGAGGACCGAAACAATGTCCCAGAGGTCTTTTAGTCAATTTAGGTCAGAGCATGGGGGCAAGTCAATGGTATCAGTTCCTTCATCCTCCAGGAACAACATAAGGCTGGCATTTTTGTGCATCAGGAGGACCCAGGAATTTGTGCACCAGCGTAGAGTCTGACAGTGGGTCCAAGGATTTCATCCCTATACCTAATAGCTGTCATAGTGCCGTTGTCTAGCCTGTAAAGGTCTGTGGATATGCCTCCCCAGCCCATTGCTGACCCACCAAACAGAATGAGCATTACCAATCTGGTCATGTTACAGGCAGCATGACATTCTCTGTGGCTTCTCCAGACACTTTCACATTCGTGGACCTGCTAATTCTGGTGTGTTTTCTGCCAAATGCCAATCAAGCACCACGGTCCCGGGCAGTGAGCACAGTGCCCACTAGAGGATGTCGGGCCCACAGACCACCCTCATGAAGTCTGTTTCTGGTTGTTTTGTCAGAGAGATTCACACCAGTGGCCTACTGGAGGTCATTTTGTAGGGCTTCGGCAGTGCTTATCCTGTTCCTCCTTGCAGAAAGGAACAGATACTGGTCATGCTGATGGGTTAAGGACCTTCTACTGACCTGTCCAGCTCTCCTAGAGTGCTCTTGAGACTGTGCTGAGAGACACAGCAAACCTTCTGGCAATGGCACATACAGTATTGATGTTCCATGCTGGAGGAGTTGGACTTCCTGTGCAAACTTTGTAGGGTCCAGGTTTCGCCTCATGTTACCAATAGTGAAAGTGACCCTAACCAAATGCAAAACAGGTGAAAGACAGTCAGAAAAGATGGAAAGGGGAAAATGTCAGTGGCCACCACCTGTAAAACTATTCCAGTTTTGGGGTTTGTCTTATTGTTGCACCTCTAGTGCATCTGTTGTTAACACCAAATTAGCGGAAACTGATTACCTCCCTCAGATACTTAACTGACCAAATCAATATCCCAGAAGTTTAATTGACTTCGTGCTGTACTCTGATGAAAAAGTGTTCCTTTAATCTTTTTGAGCAGTATATATACAACAAGCAAATCATGTTTAGCAGAGGAAATGTAAGAAATGAAATAATCTTGTAATAGGAATGCTCAAAATAAAATTCACTTTATTACTTGAAGTAGGAGTAGATGATTGCACACATAGATGAGCAACAACTAGCAATACAAACAGATGGCAGAAAGCTTGTTTTCATTTCTGTTAAAGTGTCTCATCACGGAAAATGTTTTTGAGCTGTCACTCTTCTTTATTAGGGATGTATAGAGTTTGGATGTCTTTGAAAAGAAAAAGTGAAGAGCTATCAAGCAGGAACTTGTCTTTGAAAAATTCTAGGATTTGAAGAAAATAGTTTTTTTTTCAAATAGGTTATACAAAACATGCAATATTAGTTTTATGGGAGAAAAAACAAGCAGATACAATAGGACACAAAGAATACAATATGAGCAATTTAAAATCTATATGGTTGACTTTAACAGCATGATATTAAGAAAGTAATTAGTGCTCCTACTTATCACATCTACCATGTATGCTTCTTTTTCTCCCTTTACATTGCAGTAAGATGCAAAAATGTGTTTAGCACACTAATAGGACTTAATTGCTGTGTTTGCAACTAGGAAATGAGTATCAGTTATGGGTAAAATCGAGTTCCAATTATTCCTCTTATGTTAATGATCTACTGTACCTGCAGCATGAAGAGTACTGCAGGGAACAAGTGCTGAAGTACGAAACAAACTTTAGGCAATGTTATGAACTTTCAAGACTAGCAAGGAAAATGATTTGTTTACTAGGTGCCAAGGTGTATGCATGCGCGCACAAACACACGCGCACACGCGCACACACACACACATACACACACAGTGAAGGCAGCTCAAGTGCAGATGTTGAGCTCGTTATCTCTGCAGATTTTCCCCGAGGCTATGCTCATCGGGGTCCAGCCAGGTGGAATTTTTCCTGCTGAGACACTCTGCTTGGCTCTATCTCGCTCTCCCTCTCTCTCTCTTTCATCTCATTTTGTTATCCCCCACAGCCCATTTCCTCCATCTGACAAGGTCCTTTTGCTCCTCAACCTTCTTTCATCTTCTCTTCTTCTCAAGGCCCTATTCCCTCACCTTCTCTCCTTGTCGTAATCACTTCAGCTGGATCTCATCATCCGTTTCTCCAGGTCCTCAGCTTCTCTCTTTCCTCCCCTCTATCTTCGTTCACTATTCTTCTCTTGGCTTCTTGCTGGCAGCAATTTCTCTCTCGAGTAGTGGTTTCTTCTACCCTGAGGTGTAGAGGTGACTGGGAACTAAAAGAACACTTGGTTCTCTTGCTGTCCTGACTACCCCTCTCACTGTTTCATCTCAGACAATGTTTGTAGCCCAGAGGCAGATGTGCTGTGTGTGTGTGTGTGTGTCTGATTGTCTGTATGTTAGACTATCAGCTTATTGCTCCCCTTTCCTAAGCATATGGTTTAGCTCAAAGCCACATGTAATCAGATCAGAAAAGACTATAATTGTCCACAAGCTGCCTATTCTCTTAAACCAATGTCCAGCTACTAGCTAACAAAAACTGCCATTTCTTGCATTCTGTAAAACAGCCCTAACTAACCTAGCCAAGGTTTGATTAACAACATTTATATTTACAGCTTTTGTTAGATGCCCTTATCCAGAGAGACTTTTATTTATTTTTATTATGCATTTGAGGGTAGAGGCTCAAGGGTCCAACAATGGTGGTGCTGAGGTTTGAACCTGGGAACGTCCAATCAGTAGGTCAATGCCTTAACCACTGAGCTACCCCTGCCTTCAACAAGTCTCAATGATATCTAATCTCAAAGGATTAGCTGGTTAAAATTACGTCATTTATTTAATTGCATATTTTCTAAGCAGTGACTCATTGCATTGTGCATGTGGAAATGCTCTTACCTTCACTTTTGGAAGTAAGTTTTACTGTTGTTTTTCTACGATTTGATTTCACTACACGTTCGAGTCATCTCCCATTATGCTCATTTAGGATGTTTTTTTAAACACATTTCTTCCTTAAAGATGATAGTTCACACTGTCCCTCAACATTTTAATTATGCATGTTACAGTTCTTAACCTAATTTTAATATTTTCGGCTGTCTCCTTAGTTGTTTTCTTTGCTTGATGCAAGACAATACTTTGACCTTTCTGAAACAGAGTAACATCTTTGCATGTTCACAGGATATTTCTTCTGACATGGTTGTTTAAGTAATGAGAAGCGAGTCACTGCATCAGTTAGGTTTAAATAACTTGTTGCAGCTGAATCATATGAATCACTGCAGTAATTATCCAATGGATGGCTCTTCACCTTTTTTAATTTTTATTTTCTTGGCTGGGCAGTGTATATTTTCACTTGCTCAAATGTCATGTTTTAGGATGAGGTGCAAAATGTGGGAAACATATCATGTGAAATGTCAAAATATGGCATTTGAATGCAATAACAACTGCTAAATAAAATATGACAAAAGTTTCCAGAATGTGTAATGATGCAGTATTTCATGGCTACCGTAGGTCAGATGATTCACGTTAATGTTGGTCACATTTGCCTCACATTTTAAAATGTATAACGATTAACCTTACTCAATGATTTTTTTAAGATTACAAAGATTAAAATGAAGGTTAAAATATGATTTTCTAATCATTTCATTACCCTGATTAAAAAAAAAAAAAAGAAATCCATTCTCATAGCATTATTTTCTTGTTGAGTTAGATACATCTGTATGTTCTAAAGAGTTTTAAAAGCACAATGTCACAGATATTATGGTACAGTATGCCCAGTAATATACCTCTTCAGTCTAAGATGTGGTTCAATCCCCCCTCTGTGGCAATGTGTGTATGTATTGCATTAAGAGCAATCACACAATTAAGATAAATGAGAGAATAATTCCTTTCCTGCGCGATAGTGACAGCTCTCATCCATAAAGTGGATATTGTCCTGTAAAAGGATCCTTTATAGTGCTGTTCCTCGAAACCACAGCCAATCTAGTTAACCTTATAACCCCTGAGTAATTCAACACTTAGTGAAAGAGAGGGTGTGAAATTAGAGATTTGGCAAATGAAACGTGTTTTGACAGCTGTAAAATCAGTAGTGTAATATACACCTCTCTCTCTCTCTCTCTCTCTCTTTCTCTCTCAGCTTTAATGGAGATGATTGCAATAATTACATACCAACATATTTTAGCAATTAAATACTACTGGTGCTAATCAGGAGGCACAGGAGAAATAAAAAAAAAATTGCGTAGTTTATGATATTTTTGTAATCGGTTTTGCTTTCTTACTGTTTTTTGTAGGCTTTGTTTAAATGAAAAATAATAATTGGAGAACACTAAAAAGTATTGTAACACACTGTTATCACAGTATCTCAGTTTATAGCACAGCATTGTTAAATGCTTGATTTTGATTCATTTGATTTTAAATGACAGCAGTTCTGAGTCTACTTTTCCTACTTTTTAGGAAATATGATGCACTGAATTTTAGTTTATCCGAAACAGGTCCAGAAATGGGTCACATAGGCAAGGAAGTAGCACAAACACACATGATCACATGTTTTTATTGTTGTTATCGTTTGTTCCTATGAAGTCTGAATATATATATATATATATACATACATGCTACCGTTCAAAAGTTTTGGGTCACTTTCTAACTCCATGATCGTTCCTGATTTTTATTTCTTTCTACATTGTAAAGGAATGCTGAAGGC
>JAOVVA010000030.1:11199334-11222508 GCA_028565275.1 Leiocassis micropogon | reverse complement strand
TTAATTATTTTTATGTATTTATTTTTTTGGGCTGTGGAACGAATAATTTAAGTTTCCATTATTTCTTATGGGAAAATAAAATTTGATTTAAGAGTGTTTTGGAATACGAGCCAACTTCCGGAATGAATTATGCTCGTAATCCAAGGTTTCACTGTACATATAACATATATATTCTGACTGATCATCTTTACACTAACCAGCCATAAAATTTAATCTTGATAAGAGTGTGTAGGTCCCTCTTGTGGCCCTAAAACAGTTATGAACTGTCGATGCATGGGCTCCACAAAACCACAAGAAATGAGATCTGAGGAATCTCGAGGCCAAGTCAACACCTTGAATTCTTTGTCATGTTCCTCAAATGATTCCTGAACAAACCTGTTTCCATGAAGGGGTGTATTTCTTCAGCACCATTGTTCAGAAGCAAATGTCAAAGTAACAACCACATGAATGGCATGAACATTGCCAAGAGCTTTCCACTGCCTGCCTCTACCAGTTTGCCTTTCTTCCATGGTGAATCCTGGTTCCATCTCCTCCCCCAGGTACAGTAAGTGAGGCACACGCACCCGGTCATGTACATGACGTAAAAGAAAACGTTATGCATTCATCAGTCCAGGCCATAGTCTTCCATTGCTCTGTGGTCCACTTCTGATCCACATGTGCCCAGTTTTGACGCTTTCAATGGTAGACACGGGCCAGCATGGGCACTAGAGATACTTTTAAAATATCATTTACAATGGAGGTGAACCAGTCGACCGGCCAGTGACCAGAATTGGCTGGTTTTCTGTTTAATTGGTCATGACCGGCGATCAGCCTCAGATATAAATGTGCAGAAGCTCCCGAGTGGTGCAACAGAAACGTATTTTCATGGCATCACATTTTCAAAAATCACACGCTGTAAAAGCCTCCAATATGCCTTTTTCTCCAAACTCTGAGGGAATTAGTCTCAAACCCACTCATTACACACACACACCTGTCTCAAAACACAGTGAGTGCCAATTAGTCTAAAATCGCATGCCTTCAAAGCAGCGCCCGCCTTAGAAACCACACGCACATGTGCAGCCGCTCAACCCGCATACTCGTTGATAAGAGGTCCAAGACGACCTTTCCAGGTTAAGTAAAATTTCGCAGTTTCTTTATAATCCTACAGATAAACTATTTACATATTTTCACCACAATTATTTGCCAAGTTTGTTTAGAAACAATAATTATAGTGGAAAACTAATGTTATAAGGAGCTGGCTACATTTAATTACTTATTAAACTTTTTTTTAAATATTTAAAATTGGTAATAAAATCAGGTGGAAACGCGATTTATAAAATCGTTATCTTTTAGAATCGCAATTTTTATCGAATAAATGGGAATATCATCATATCGGGAAGTGACTGGTGGTTTCCATCCCTAAAGGGCGCTCTGAGCACTGTGTGTTCTGACACCGTTCTAATGGAGCCAGCAATAACATTCAGCAATTTGACACACAGTAGGACTATACAAGCCAGCCTTCACTTTTCCCACATGCACTGCACATGAGTCTTGGTCGTCCATGATTTTCCCTCTTTGGACCTCTTTTGCGGGAGGTTCTGACCACTGCAGGGCGGGAAGATCCCACAAGAGCTGGAGTTTCCTCCGACCCAGCCGTCTGGCGATCACAAATCGGCTTTTGTCAAAGTCGGTCAAATTTTTACGCTTGCCCATTTTTCCTGCACCCAAAACAACAATGTCAGGGACAAAATTGTCACTTGCTGCCTAATATATCCCGCACACTTCCAGGTGTCACTGGAACAATATAATCAATGTTGATCACTTTACCTGTCAGTGATCAAAATGATTTAAAATTAAACACAAATTTTTATTTTTTTAAAATATATTTTCTGTAACTACAGTCTAGTTTTACATGTGAGCGTGTGTGCGCCGTACCTGTGCTCTCATGGTGGGTGGCGCCTGCTCTCCTCTTGGACTGAAGTCCTGATAAATGAAATCTGCATCCCGGACAAACCGTGAGACAGAATCCGGAAGAACAGAACGGCCCACTGGTGGGAGAAAGTGATTCGTTTTTTCCAAATTCATAGGAAAAAATAAAAATAATACTGGATGTTGGCTGAAGTTAATCAATATCCTTTATTAAATCTTTTTCCTAAATGACCATCATATCTTTCTTTCTTGCGTTCTTATTTCCTTTTAACCCAGCTGATTGCTTTAGGCAATCTGTTAACTTCCCAAAACAGAATGCGTTTTAGTTACGCAAATTTGGGACTAAACGTCATATAGTGTTTCACTGGACAAGTAGGTCACTGTGTAGAATCTACACTGTAGATTGTGTACACAACCATTATGGTATACCTTATAGAGCAGGGACATACACTCACAGAACATCCACACACACTATAAAATCATTCTGATCATCAAACGTAAATGGAGGGACGAAATGTCAAGTCAGAGACTATGACTACTGGACTTTGCACTTTTTTTGTTTTTTAAGAAACTGCTGATCTCCTGAAATTTTTCTGCACAACAATCAATAGAGTGGGGATAAAAGAAAAAAAAAAAAAATCACTAAGTGACAGTTCTGTGGCAGAAACCGCAAATTAAACAGAACGGCACAATCAAAACAGCCTGACTTGTTGAAGCTGACAGGAAGCTTCCGAAAAACTCAAATAACCGTTCCTTACATCTGTGCGGCGAGCAGAGAAGCATCTCTGAGCATGTTTGATGTGCTAGACTCTCACCAAGAAGACCACATCAAGTTCCGCTTTTGTTAACCAACTACAGGAAACTGAAGCTACAGTGGGCTACAGTTCTCACTGAAACCATCCGGCTTTTGACTAAGCGCCAATGAGTGTACAGTGAACAGATGATAGTTCTGTTCTCGTTAACATACCCGCACATTCAAATTAGGAAACTAGCCTAATTTATAATACACCACCTTCAGCTGGTTCCAGTAAACTTTCAGTTCTCTCTCTCTCAAAGCGGGTAACCATTTCCTCCTGGGTGAACTCCTCTTCTTGCTGCTGAACCATCATCATCTTCTCCATCAACAGCTGCACTTCATTTACAGCCTCAGTCCACTGCATGAACACCAGACACATATACAGGTAACGTGCTGTTCAAATGTATAAAATTTGTAGCGATTAAAGTTTAAAGTAAAAGGAAAAAAAGCAACACCTTGTGTCGATGGGCACGGCCATCCTGAGGAGGCAGGGTTGAATTGTTTCCTGCAGAGGATGGTGGAGGAGACGTCTGTTCAGCTGCGGAGTCTGGCTCTGGGTGAATGCCACAGCCCCAGATAAAGGAGGCAAGAGAGTCGGCGTGGCTTATCAGGACCACGGCTTGGATGAGCTCCGCTAATGACCAGCGAGGTTCTGCTCCTGGACACACAAGCTCCTGTGGATGTAAAGGGTAGACGCACTGCTGGGAGATCATTCAACATTTCAATATTTTTTTTTTTGGAATATTATTTTTTTATTCAATTAAAGATTTTTAACCATAAACTTTTACAACACTGTATTGAAACTCTGTTTTGTAATCCTACATAAGACACGACACACAATATTCCTAGGCATAGGAAGTAAGTAATCTAACGGAAAAAAAAAAAAAAAAAGTACTGTCTATGGAATTATTGTGGAAAAACAATATAATCATTATGCACTCAATTACAACATATTCCACCATAGCCTGCATCATCACGCAGTGGTAATATACTCTGGGTGGGTTTCTGATATAGTTAATAATTCATAAAGATATTTATACTCACTGAAACATAATAGATTAGCATCAGTAATTACTGTAATTATACTGTAAAACGGTTTTCCAGTTGGCGTGTTTATTTTGACCTACATAATAAGATGATGAAACAGAACCATTTAATTGCAGTTGAATGCTTGTTTTTTTTTAATCGACATCGATCAGAGCAAGAATGCAAGACATAAAAATATTTTTTTGTTTGTTAGTTTATTTTTAACAAAATAACCTCTAAATGAGTCAGAGGCAAAGCATTAGAGCTGTACATATATACATACATGTTATGTTTTATACACTGCCACGCCAAAAAAAACAAAAAATGAATGAATGTGATTAGAGATCACTTAAAACACATCGTAAGACACTGACAGAAGAAGTCACAGCTAGAATTAATAATACAGGTAGTCCCCGACTTACAAACGAGTTCCATTCTGGGAGTAGGTTTGTAAATTAGATTTGTTCTTAAGTTGGTATCTGCTGCACTGCAGTGTCTATGTTTTGTACAATACACGTGAGCTAATTCCACAATTTGTTCGCATCTACGAATGTTCGTAAAACTGTAGTCCGTTCGTGGAATCTGCAGAAATTCGCATCTTGAAGGTTCGTAAGTCAGGGACTACCTGTAGCAAATTTAGGAGCCTTTCCGCATGCACACGAATCGAATAACACTGGAGTCACTTCAATTGGTTAGGTACAGGCTCAGCAAAGTAATATGGCAAAAAACCTAAGTCAGCTGACTACCTGAATGAGCTGAATGACCAGTTTAACTGTTTCTTCCCTGATGGCATGGACATCTTCCACGACTCAGATTGTGAACGAGTGGTTCTGGGAGCATAAACAATCATTTTCATGCAAATAAAATGTTAGTGTGAGACTTTTTTTGTTTGTTGATCAGGCAGTGTGTGATCAGCAGTTTTTAAAAACTGTACAGTACTTAATCTTCCTCTGAGAACCATTATACATTTAATACATATTATTAGATTTATTCAATATTATTTAACTGAGATAATTTAACATTAAGAGAGCAAAGAACTATAGCAAAGCACAGCAGATGCTTCAGAATTTTTGTGCCTTTCGGTATACAGAACAGTTCTCATACACCTACGAGCCACTGACTCACACACTCACTCATTCGTTATACTGTTTATCCTGAGCCTATCACAGGAGACCCGGGGCACTACACATTGTGGGAGGAAACCAGAGTACCCAGAGGACACCCACCAAGCATGGGGCAGGCATGCAATTTAATTTCCAATGCACACAGACCCTGGAAGTGCAAAGCCACAGTGTTAACCACAACGCCATCATGCTGCCAACCTATAGTACAAGCTTTTCTGATTTAATTTACCATTCAAGAAAGAAGGCTGCAGAAAAGACTTACATAAGCATTGAATTAAAATACAGTATATGGAGAAAAAAAATGTGCTTTTTAAAACATCCCATTGTTGATTTTGTTGCCTTTCACTCTTCTGGAAAGGCTTTTCACTAGATTTTGGATTGTGTGTGTGTGTGTGTGTGTGTGTTCATTCAGCTACAAGGACATGAGTAATATTGGTGAAATCGGGTGCGGAAGTCTGGGATGCAGTCTGTGTTTCAAATTCATCCCTACATTACACAATGTGGTCGAGGCATCGACACCATCTCTTCATGGAGCTCACCTTCTGCACAAGGACATTGTTATATTGGAACAGGTTTGGTTCTCTTAGGGCGAGAGATGGGAATTTGTAATGCTTCAGAATACAAAGACACTCAGAACAATTGTGTGCTTCCAAGCTCAAAGCAGCAGTTTGGGGAAGAGAGACAATGAGTGTGATGGTCAATCGTTTAAATACTTTGGGCATATGTATGTGACAATCAAATCTTATCACTTTTATACAGTGGTACCTTGGCATACAAACACCCTACCTTAAGAATTCCTTAAGAACTGAAATTTTGCCTCTGAATATGAAGCACCTTCGGCATACGAGCGACCGAACCGAGCCGAACGCTGACCAAAACGAGTTTACATATTTTTTTGTGTTGGGCTTTTTTTTTTTTTGATTTAGTGAAGACATAGCACCATACGAAGCCAATTTCAGTTTAATTTTTAAGGCAGCCGGTGGCAAGAGGAATCATAAATGAAGGTAAAGTGAGGTTTAATGTCTATTTATTTCATATTTACATGTCTTTTGTAAATGTTTTGAAAATTGGTAATATTTTGGGCGGCTGGAACGTATTATCTGCGTTTACATTATTTCCTATGAGAAAAATGCGTTTCACAATACGAATTCTTGCCTCCGGGAGGGATTAAGTTCGTATGCCGAGGTGCCGCTGTGTACTGTATAATATTGCAACACATTATGTCAGTAGTATATTTAAAAGGTGGCACTCTGAGCATTTCTTTTCTAACAAGCATATAAACTTTGTCCTCAGACATCTTACTGGCACAGGTTCAACTTTCACGGTGGCAATATTCAAATGCTGTAATTATTATCCAAGGCATTTATTACGATCACAAAGCAAATTGAAAAACAAAAGCCACACCCAGCAGGGTTTCGATGCAGCGAGCGGCTGTATTAGTGTCAAATGTGCATTGAGTGTTTGAGAGTCTCAAAAACAAAGTGATAAAATTTGACTGTACATTTTCAGTTTATGTACAACAGTTCAGATCAGACTTACTTAACCCGTTTTACACCAGATGCAATGCTGCACGTTGGCACAAGTGCACCCTGACCCATTTTCGTTTGATATTACAGTTGCGGTTGCCTGTGGCACTGAATTTGTGTCAATTCACTGGTTGGGTAAATATACAATGCAAATATCAGTACTGCAAAATTAATATGAACATGCATTACTGTGATCACTTAAAATTTAACAAATTTTACACTTTAGTCTGCGCCGGAAGGGGTGGCTGTTAAAGCAAGGCTGAAATACTGAGAAATACTCAGTAAAAACTTATTTCGCTATATAGCATCTGTCAAAACTAAACGTTTGAGGTCAGAGCGAGGAGAAAAGCTTCATTAAATATTCTTCATTAATATACTACTCATGTCAAATATTAAAAATAGGCAGAAGCCCAAAAGCAACCGCCTGTGTATACTGTTTGTATTGTATACAAGACACAATATTTACATGCTGATTTTTTGCGCACCTGCTGATACACACCTTAAACCGACCGAACATCAACTAAAATTCGGATTTCATGTTATATTCACTCGTTTCATACAAGAAGACTATGTGTACTGTATGTTTACAAAGTCTTATACCTGTATGTGTGCCTGGGTGATGAGCCACGGCCGATGTGCTAGAAGTTTGTTGAGCGTCTGCAGACGCTGGAGCTTTTGAGGAGCACAATGAATACCTCTGAGCCAGGACTCGTCGCCACCAGCCAGCAGAAAAGCAGAGCTGTGTAACTGCACCAGGTAGGAACACTGATGACGAGCAGACGCCTGCGGAAACAAAGCGAATGCATTATGACGATCAGGCAAAGAAAACTTGGCGTATCGATCAGAAAAACACCAAATATGGCAACATCTCTCACCATTATGATAATATAGTGTCTCCATGATAGTGGCAAGGGCCCATCCGGCTGCAGCAAAGCATTCTGGGTGCGCAAGAAGCAGTTCAGGTAGGTGGGATGCATCCCCATTACTGCGGTGACGTTATCAGCATGACTGACTGACAACAGAGTGTCTGCCAGCACCTCCTGCCCTGCGGCCTCATTCAGAATCTAAGAGACATAAATCATAAATAAGCCTGGTAAACATACTTATACACCAAAGCATACTTCAAATCACTTCACATAATTGCAATTGTTAAACGTGTAACATTAATATAAGCATTATTTATGTGGCTAAATTGTACATTTTACATGCTGCTGTCTCGTGTAGTGGAATGCTGGCCTGGTTTATGATTGTCTTTTGTCTGTAAATATGCATGAGTTGCTATGTGTAGTCTTAATAAAGGACCTGCATGTAAGAATTTCATTGTGCTTGCACATCACAGTGAGACTTGACTTGACATTGAATTTTACTAAAAGATACTGATGAAACAAGCTCATGTTATGTCATGTTAAGATCTTAACACATGAAACGCATGTATTTTCGGCAAATTTACATTTTAAACCCGGCAGGCGCTTTTATGCAAATCGAACTTTTAATGCTCTAAAGGGTGGCACCACATAACTGAGACAAAGTTGACAAAACTGTCCAATATATATTCTAAACAGAACATTAACATCAGAGTTCATTACTGTAGTTATGTGTGTGAGTTTGCCAAAAGTGTCTTTTGTTTTTCTGAGAAAATACACACCACTTCAGCTGGAATGAAGGCACTGGGCCCAGAGGACAACGGCTGAAGGACCTCTAAAGCACCCTCCTCCTAGGAAAGACAGAGAGATGAATGAACATGAACAAGGAAGACAAGCAGAGGAAAGGACAGGGATAAAGAGACAGAAATAGATAAAGAGAAGAAGACAGGGAAAAATCGACAAGGACAAGCAGAAAAAGAGAACAGAAAGACAAGGAGAGGAAGAGATAGGGACAGAAAAAAATAAGGAGATGAAGAGAATGTGATAGAGAGAGAGAGAGAGAGAGAGAGAGTGAGAGAGAGAGAGAGAGAGATAAGCATAAACAAACAAACATGCACAGTCGGTCAGGGAGATAAAGAAAAATGCACACACAGACAAGAAAAGATAAAAAAAACAGGTACAGAAAGACCAGGAAGAAACAGAGACAAGGAATAATTTGAGACAGGGAAAGAGCCACAAGGGTGGAATGAAGGAGTGAAGGACCAAACGAGATAAAGAAACAAGGACAGAAAGAGCAATTAAAAAAAAAAAAATCAAGCAAGTTTCAATAGAAACACCAAGGGAAAGAGACAAGGAAGACAGGGTAAGGAGGAGATCAAGAGACAGGGAGATACAAGGGAGAGACAAGAGACAAAAATCGGGAGACGGGGAGAGACAAGAGACAAAAATCGGGAGACGGGGAGAGACAAGAGACAAAAATCGGGAGACCGACCGTGACCAGACGGGGAGAGACAAGAGACCGACCGTGACCAGACGGGGAGAGACAAGAGACCAAACGTGACCAGACGGGGAGAGACAAGAGACCGAACGTGACCAGACGGGGAGAGACAAGAGACCGAACGTGACCAGACGGGGAGAGACAAGAGACCGAAAGTGACCAGACGGGGAGAGACAAGAGACCGACAGTGACCAGACGGGGAGAGACAAGAGACAGACAGGGAGAGACAAGAGACAGACAGGGAGAGACAAAAAGAGGAAATGACAAGAGACAGAGGGAGAAAGAAAATGGCAAAAAGAAGAGATAGGGAGAGAAAAATCAAATTAAAGAGACAGGGCGAGACAAGAAGAGGGAAAGACATATGACAAACAGAAGGAGACAGAAAGAGACAAAAAGAGAGACAGGGAGAGAAAGAGACTGATAGAAAGAGACAGGGAGAGACAAGAGACAAAGAAAGTGAGATAGGAAGAGAGGGAAAGAAAGAGACAGTGAGAGGCAAGAGATAAACAGAGGGGGACAGAAAGAGAGAGAAAAGGAGACAGTGAGTGACAAACAGAGAGAGAGAGAGAGAAAGAGAGAGAAGGAGACAGGGGAATGGAGACAAGGTGTCTTTCAGACACTACCTGGACAACTCGTTTTATTCGCACCGCAGGTTTATAGGGACTAACAGACTAACAGAGAGCGAATGCCGAACCAGCTATTTTCACGTAAACATGATGATTAATTAATATGTCCGCAGAGATAAGACTCAGTGCTGATAAAGGCAGTAAACTGCGCAGCGCCTGAAGCTCCTGTCTGTGCGGAGACTCCTGGTCACTGAAACATCATTAAACACCGATGACATGCTAAAAATCTTACAGCTATCTCTTTATAAACTCACCTTCATCAGACGAGCTCATGTGCTACAATTACAGGAAAAATCTGAAAGTTCTGTGCGTGTCGATGTTTCCAGAATCTGAGGAGTGAGCTAAGTGGATTAAACTCAGCACAGACTCACAGTGCGGAAAACAGGAAGTGGATATGGGAGGGGGCGTGGTCAACCTGAACACACCGCGAACAGCTGTTGCATCATAAGCGCGAGCTGCAGCGTGACGCAACCGACCTGCAACCCGGGGTGCGTTTAGTAACAAGAGCGATAGAGAAACGATTTTTCTTGGCTGATGAGTGTAGATAAAAATAATTTGACAGACAGACAGACAGACAGACTGTGTCTTAGGACCGTCCGATTGCTCTGAAACGCTCCTTTATGTACGCGGTATATTCGCGAGCGCTCTCGGTACTGAATAAGCAGCCCGTCGAATCGTAAGATCTCGCGATATTTGGAAATACCCGCGCTCAATTTGAACGAGTTTGTGGCATATACAGTACACTACAGTACTTTAGTGTGCACTAGGAAGGTTCTGTCACAGCGCTGCTAAAAGAATGTATTTATTCGAGTTATTGATTATTATTTTGCGTTTACTTTATGGATGTTTTTGCTTTATTTGTTACGTAGTGCAACTTTCTAGTGTTCATGTAATTTCTCTGCATATAGTCCATTAGAGGTGGCTTAGTGGTTAGCACAGTCACCTTGCACATCCAGGATCTGGGTTCGATTTCTAATACAACAGAAACAAAAATTAAAACGAATAATAATAATAATTGTATCTCTTGGGTTCGATACCCACCTTGTGTTTTTGTGCATGGAGTTTGCATGTTCTCCCTGTGCTTGGTGGGTTTCCTCCAGGTACTCTGGTTATCTCCCACAGTCCAAATACATGCTAATTGGTGTTCCCAAATTGCCAGTAGTGTGTAAATTAAAGTGTGTGTGTGTGCCTTGCGATGGATTGTCATTCTGTTCAGGTTGTACCCCACTTCGTGCCCTAAGTCTCCTAGGATAGGCTCCAAATCCCCCAGGAGACCTAAGGTACAATTATTATTATTATTATTATTATTATTATTATTATTAGTTTTAATTGTTGTTTCTGTTGTATTATATCTAACCTTGCTTTGCATAATTATTCCAATTGTTGCAGTTGAACCTTGTTCATTGTATGTATTATCTTTATAAATAATCTCCTTATAATAATATAAATAATATATCAAATATAATATCCTTTCTACTTTAGGCCTAGAGGGTAAACTAGATGCATTTGTGTACATCTCAATTAGTGTAAACGCAGAAACAAACACACAGGTATCTATGCTAGTCTACTCCATTTTGCCTTTGTCACCTGGGGATCCTAAAGTCTCCTCAGTGGAGTGTAATTTCTGGTCACTTACCAGAATTAAAGCTGAGCTGGCAAACTAAATTATTAAAATGACTTTGGCTCATACAGTGAGTTTACTGAAGAAAAAAAAAATAGGGGACCATGGACCTAAAGGCCTCCTGGGTTAAAACTGATAGAACACTTTTTTCACTTTTTTTTTTTACTCTAGAAATGTCTATTACAGGGAATTTTACATTTTTGACCAAAATGTATGTTATATACAGTACTATACAAATATACGCTAAAACATTTTATATTAAAATATAAATATATGGTGCACCAAACAGAAATCAACTAAGCAATATCAGTATGCGCAGTGACCACCCTCTGTCTAAAATATCTTTAGTTCTCTCAGAAAACCAACTACACTGCAGATGTATGAGTAAAGCTGCTACAGTCATTCATGGGACTTTGGATGTCACACTAGTTTCTGCTTGAGAAGGTAGAATCAGCCACTGTTATGTTTGTTTATTTATTTATTTATTTATTTATGAGAAGCCTATAATCGGCATGGCACTGTATTATTAGTTTTATGTCACATTTTTCACTCTAATGTTTTTAATGAATGTTTAAAAGTCAGAAAAGTGTATTAAAATTAGGGCACCTAAGACTTTTGCTCAGTGCATGGCAGGCACAGTGTGTGCCTTGAAACATTTTCTTAAGCAATATAATAATTTCAGTCACAGAAGTTTCACCACAGTACTCCACAATTAGTACGTGTGTTCACAATTCTAAAATGCCAAGACCAATCTCACTCATTTACCAGGCACAACCAGGGTGTATTCTGTCTCGTTCAAGGCCACTGTGACCCACTGTAAAAACAGTGGATGTTTTTCTTGTCGTGCCCAATCATATGAATATGATTCAAATAATACAGTAACCGCTGTGTTACTGAACGTTCTAAAGGTAAAACGATCTGTTCACGCCACTACAAATTAACAAATCTTCTTCTGTGCAGTTCGGCAGCACAAAATCCCAATCCCTCAAATTCAATAGAGCTCTACGGACTGACTTTATCGCACAGTGCTGCATAAACATGGCACAGTGTAGTAGAAAAACAGTTACTCTGCTACTTGCTTTTTTTCCATACCATCAAGGATACACACAGACACACTCACACAAAAGAATATCGATACATACGGACACAATAAGACAAACACAACAGATTTTTATTGAATTATAACAAGCAGTTAGATCTCAAAATGCTTGTCTATAGTGTGTTTTTAAGTTTTAGTGTATGTGTGTGTGTTGTGTAATTTAATATCTTATCTCCTGCTGTTTTTTTTTTCAAGAAAGGAAATAAGCATTCACATATTTATTTCAAGTCAGAATTTATATTAAATTAATATTATATATATATATATATATATATATCTATATAAAATCCAGTATATTGTTTTGTTTGGTCACAAGTTGAAGTGAAAGAAGAAGTCACTGGCAGATAAAAGAACGAGTGACAGATAGATTTACAAAAACAGCTTGTGGTAAAAGAGGAAAGTTGCATTAAGATGGTAGAGGCCTTTAAATCGTATAGTTTAAGTACATTTCATCATAAGGACGAGCTGATGGTAGAATAGCACCCATGTTCTCTATTCATAACTGTTCTGTATTGAACATGCATACATCTCCTCCCTGTGAAAGTGAAGAGATCACGTATAAATAAAAACACCTTGATGATCAGTGCTTCAGCCCTGGGAAATATAGTCATTTAAAGCAGACCTAGTGAGAAAACTGAAGAGAAAGGCAGCGAGAGGAGTCAGACGTCACAGGAGGTGACTCAGCAGTAGTGAGTGAAATGGTGAGAAGTTGAGACGAGCAGAGCGCTCATCTCTCACACGATTTTGTTTTCCAGGGCAGAGATCCTCTTTGTTATTGCCTCCAGTAATTAGATTGTTAAAGAAAATCATCAAACGTACAACATTTATAGTGCAGACTTTAACTGTTCCGTTTTGCAAACAAATTTAAATGATTACAATCCAGTAGTAAAATCTTCCAACATGTAATATCTGTAATGGCAATTGTCTTAATTTCCTTTTTTAAAAAATTTTTTTTATAACTATTCACTATCATCATCATCTCCGATCCTGGTAGTGCCTTCTATCATGGCCCTGGTTGCCATCAGAATAAAATAAATTAAGCCATCTGGAGCAACACAATCCTTTAATTTTCAAATGCAAATGCGCAAAAACACATTATGATGAATTCATAATTGTGAATGCATAATTTTGGTCAAAAGTTCATATACAGATCATGAACATAAATGTCATGGCAATATTGGACAATGATTTCTTTGAACTGGTGTTTTTCTCTGGAAGAATTGTTGTACAACATGCATTTTAAATAAGATTTATTGAAGTACATGTTTTAATTGATCTATTCTGTATTTTATGTACACCGGGCTTTCTGAAATCTACACAGGGTTAAAATAATACATACCATTGATTTAAATTATTAATTCCTTTGCCAAGCCTAAAACGATTTAGATTCCTTTTAATGAATATATTCTGCTATAACTGGTAAATTCTCTGTGCCAACATAAAAGGGTTTGTTTTGCAGCACTCATTGGATTGACCAATACACAGTACAATGGCAAGTCAAACTCATATAGATGGGCTAAATTTTGCAGCTTAGGACAAAGAAAAACGCTTTGGGAGGAAGGTTTTGACCAGAGGTATGTTTGGTGAGGCATTCAAGCCCAAGAACACTGTACCAACTGTTGAGCATGGTGGTGGTAGCTTCACACTTTGGGGCCGTTTCTCTGCAGGTGGAACTGGTGCATTGCAAAAGTGGATGAAGAAATTAAGATGGTGGACTATGTCAGAATTCTTCAGCATAACCTCAAATCATCAGCTAGATGATTGGATCACTTGGGCAAAATTGCATGCTCTAACAGAATAATGACCCCGAAGAAACAGAGCCGGTTATGGAATGGATAAAGCTTTTGAAGCCTCAATCTACACTAGGAACTCTGTCAAGAAAAGTGGTCAAATATCCAACCACAGTTCTTCCAGAAGCATGTTGGCAACCATAAGCTTGTGTTAAAGGTGAACATTACTAAGTAAAGGTGACCATTCAACCTGAAGTATTAGGTGTGCTGTATATATGCAGTATACATAAGGGTCTTTATATGATTTAATATTTTACATATTATTGCCATGACATTCACTTTCATAAGTGTATGGAAGCTTCTAACCACAGCTGCATCTATATAATAAAAGAAATCAGCAGCAATATAAAATTTTTGTAACCTCGCTGATAGATGATTTTTGTACACACATGCGCACACTTACCCATTTGGACCTGTAACCGTTTGACAGAAACATAGAAAAAAGGATATATTTCTTTGATAATGCCTGGAGTGCCTCCTCCACTTTTTTCTGGAACTTTGTAAGAGACTGACATTCGCAGGGATTCTCAGGTACTGCAAGTGCAAGAACAGTCTAATTAGCAACCATAGGTCTATAGTGTATTGTAATGGTTTTTTTTTTCTTACGTAGGGGTTTTACCTGGACAAGTGTTGATTTGCAGCTTTTTGCCGATCTCGTTCATGGCTTTGAAGTCAGCAGTATAGAAATAGTTTCCAGGTTCTGAAGCGATTTCCTTCAACTCATCTTCGACTGCGTTTCCAACTCCTACAGCATACATCTTGAAGCCTAAAAAAAAAACAGGTAACCAAATAATCCTTGAGCTCCAGTGTTATACTACAGTAGTATAACTGTCCAGTATTGTTACCGTTGTCCTTGGCCTTCTTTGCAGCATCTCCAATGTAGTCTTGTGACCTGCCGTCAGTGAAGACGATGCCCACTTTGGCTGCCCCAGGCCTAGCACCATGGCCAGTACTAAAGCTTTTTTCCACCATGAAGTTGAGAGCCTGTCCAGTCATGGTTCCACGCTCCATGTAGTCCATCTTCCTCACGCCCTCCTTGACGTCTTTCTTGTTGTTGTACTTTCCAAGAGAAAACTCCTGTTTGACAGCACTAGAGTACTGCACCAGACCCACATGAACGTTTCTCTCTGACACGTCCAGCTTGTCCACAATCTGGTTGATAAACTTCTTCACCAGCTCAAAGTTCTCTGGCCTCACACTCTTTGATCCATCAATCAGGAAGACCACATCTGTGGCAGCATCACTGCAGGCTGAGACAGCAAAAAGATGGAGCAGTTATGGGTGGATGCTTCATGCAGTTATGGATATGGGAGGCCTTTTATTGCCTTCAGGTTAAACATTTAGCCAGTACACACGCATACTTACCACTGCAGGAACGGCCATCTTCCTTGAGTGTGTAGCCCTCTCGGCAGGCACACTTGAACGATCCAGGTACACTGATGCAAATGTGCTCACAGTCATGATCACCTGTTGCGCACAAGTCGGACACTGTGCCGCCATAGGTGTCACGCACATACACACACAGGACGGCAGGTGGGGTGAGTTAGAAAGGAGAAAATAATACTATGTTAAAAGAGAAATAAAAGAGTAAGACTTTGGGTCACATTTAATGATTTGCTGTGCTCTTTTCAGAAAACAGCAAATCCTTAAAACAGACTTATCAGAGGACCATGCACCTGAGGGGAACTAGGCACCAGGGGCACCTTTTATCCAGGTTATAATGTACAGTAGTTACAAGTGCCTGTTGCTCTGATACAAGTTTTCTATAGCACTGGTTCTCAAATGTTTCTGTTCTGTATTTCTGATTAGTTTGGCGAGGACCAAAGGTTGAGAACCACTGCACTACAAGAGCTACATTCATAACATCGATCACCTGTGCTTTACTTGCCCCATCCACAAGGGTGGCGTGAAAAGAGCACTTAAAGGCAGCATGCTCCCAGTAACCCCATGCCTTCTTTTGACTATATAGGGTTACAAATGTACTTTTGACGATGCTGAATTGGTGACGGTGATCCTGCTTGGGGAGTCCATCCTTCCGTCCCTTCCTTACATTTCTTTTTTTCTCGCATACTCACCACAAAAGGCTTCCTTGAACTTCTGGGTGAGCTTCTCGATGAAGCTGTAGCTCTCCACATAATCAGTGTGCTCATCCAAAGGCTCACTGGCTATCTGCCTGAGCGTGTTCATGTCCACTCGGCCCACACCGATGGCATATATCTCAATGCCTGAGTCCCGTGCCTTGGCTGCAATGTCACGGATATTGTCCTGTGGCCGCCCATCTGTCACAATGATTGCTACCTGTGCTCACGTGGAAAAGGAATTGGTTTGAATAATATTAAAGAATTGTAAGAATATGCGATTTTTGTGTATTTAAGGCTGCTCATAGAGAATTCCTGACCTTGCTGATACCAGGGGATTTGGTTCGCGCACCCTCTGCTTCACTGAAGGCCACGTTCATAGCAAACTGGATAGCCAAGCCAGTCATAGTGCCAGAGGAGAGCGGCTCGATTTTGGATACCGCCTTGATCAGTGCAGGCTTTGTCTTGTAGGACTTCAGTGACACTTCATTCTTCACCCTGCTGGCATAGTTCACAACACTCACACGTGTGGCATCGGGACCCACATCCAGACCGTCTATTATTTTATTAAGGAACACCTTGACCTGCTCGAACTCGGAGGGCCGCACACTCCGAGAGCTGTCAATAATGAACACCAGGTCAGTAGGTTTGGTCTGACACAGTCCCGATGCTATGAAGGAGAAGGAAAAAAAATGACACAAGAATTGGGATCATTCAACTGAAATTTTAATTAGTACAGTCATAATCATCTACATAGAGCTGCAATCAAGGTGTCTATGTTAAGAGTGAAAAATCAAACCAAAATGTCCAATAGACATATGCAACTAGAATTAACAGCGACAGAATACACGTATGACACATACATGTCAGAAGGTTACTCATCAGGAAATATGCAGCTCATTAAGCTAAAACATTCAACAAAATAAACACCGATCCAATACTTTCAGTGTTTATTCACAAACATTGTCTATATTAGTTCTGGGTAATGTGATCGCTTTGAGCCCTATAATAGGATCTGTGTGAGTGTGAGTGTGTGGGAGGGGTGACAGGGTGTGGGGGGGCATGAGACTTAAGCTGGCAAGACTCATAATAACTGCCATTGATTATACACGCTACCGCAGGTATTTGCACACAGGTCCACATACACACCCGGTGTAAAGGACCTCTTTGTATATGACTGTAAAAATGACAGGAATAAGTTTCTGTAGATTTTTGAGGATTATTTTCCCAGCTTCTTCGTCAGCCACTGTACCAACTGTGTATATATATATACATATATATATATAATATAATATATATATATATCATGCTTGCTATCAATAATATTTTCGAGAAGGTTAAATCTTTTGTATAGGTGTAAGACCGAGACAGGTGACATAATGGTAACAAGAAGCGAAGTGAGGGAAACCAATGAGAGCCCCATAAGGGGACTATAAGGATGTTTTTGTTGTTGCTCCTTTTAGAGATGCGATATTAATGATACACAGTGGATCTGTATGTAATGTGTCCAGTGACATTGGTATACTGGATATATACACTGAAAGACATCCCAAACATACATAGAAAATATTCTTTAATACACTTATTGAAGCACACGCGCACACACACACACACACGTGGACTCTTCATGCTCCCATGGGTCAAGTTCTGCCAAGTATCAACTAGTTCACACACACACAATTCATGAATCATGATTCAACAACACCTACATATATATATATATATATATATATATATATATATATATGTACATATTGTAGTTTCCTGTAGGGCTTTTGAAAGGGCAATATATATAGTTTTATCTTAATTCCTTTGCCCCTTCATAAGCCCTACAGGAAACTATAAATCGTTAACTATACTTTTTTTTATTAAGCATGTACAGCGGAAAACACTTCTTATGCACTGTTATTCATGTAAGCTCTCTATTTGTCTGTGTAATTCTCACCCTCTTCAATCACTTAGCTCAATTTGAAATCGCTTTGGATTTGGAACCCAAATAAATAAACATAAATTTACATACCATACATACAAAAATGACAAATGTACACCAGTAAGTGCTAATCATGTGCACTCAATTAAACTTCAGCATTGACTCAGACATTTTAAAATGACAACAAAAAATGCATTTTCTCCTTGGCACAGGTGTATATGTATTCATTAATATGGATATAGCTGTTTAAATCAGATATACACCTTTAGAAAAAAAGGGTTATACTTTAGAAAAAGGTTCTATCTACCTCCCGGGTTCTTCAGTTTGTTCTGTACAGAACCCTACAAAACAGGATTTCTCTTTAGAGAGCTAAAGCTTAGATGTAAAGAATCAGTCAATCATCTGATCCTATATATTCATATATATTAGTTGTTTTTCTCACCCATGGCAGCAGCTCCAACCAATCGATGGTCCAGCGTGGCTTGAGCCCCCAATATGCACAGTATCATCACAAACCCTAGCAACGCCATACTGTATGTAGTACGAGTTCTAATGAAAGTCTCTGTAACTAGCTGCACAGTGATTTAGATAGAGTGAGAGACTCTCAGGTTATCAGTGCACACCAGTACAGACACACTTCAAGTCTAAAGACGTCCCTCCTCATCGACAAGGTGTGTCTATAAGAGTTTATTGGAGAGGAGGGGGGGAATACCTGCAACAAAAATTACAGTTTGGCTAGGAAAGACAAACATACCTTGATCTATGTAATGTGTACGTGTGTGTGTAAGGTGGACCAGGTTCGTTTGGGGCTCTGGGAGGGTCTTTGACTTGGGGTCTGACTCAAATAAACATTCCGATGAATCTCTCTTTTCTGGCCAGGTTTCCTCTCGAGGTAATATCACACACACATCGATTTATCCACAGGATGTACGCAGGAATTATGAGTGCACTACCAACACAGGTAGCCCTGTTTGAGCTTGTAAGTGATCGTGTGTAAAGTGTGGGTACCGTATAGAGCCTTGTAAGTTCATTATATGAGAGCGTGTATGTATGGGTGTGCACACATGTGAAGCTCAAAGAACTTCTAGGAAAATGTTGGGATCTAGTTATGGATTCACTGCGTGCAAGCTAAAGAGAGACGTACAGACCCTGTGTAAATAGTTTAAAATGGTTTAGTTGATAGTTCAATGGGTCTTTATAATTTGTGAGAGCTATTTACAATACAATGTTGGTCAATGTGCAGTAAATCCAAGTTCAGCGTTGGTCAGACTCCTGAAAACAAGCTCAAATGTACACAGCAAACTCGCACACAAACACCCACTTTGACCTGGCTTGGTAGGTTTTCTGCCCACTGCCAATAAGTCATAAGTCATACACTCAGTCCAAACCTTCTCCAAAATAAATCATATTTTCACACATTTATTTGCCTTATATCTGCCAGTATGCTAAAAACTAACATATAAAACGCCCAGAGAAACAAACTGTTCTGTTAAAACTTCCCGTAAAAGTTCCTGTAAAACGTCTCTGTTTGTCCAGGTAAATATATCTCTGTCGGATTAAATATTTCAAATACTTAAACTCTCTATAGGAACACCTGCAAGCTGGAAATACTATCCATGTACTCAGTAGTAAAAATGCCCAGACAATATAACATTTGAAATTCATGATGTTTATTTTGTATAATTATACCCTTTTTTAATTTTTTTTATACATTTCCAAAATCTGAAAAAAAAAAACAGCCTTAGCTTGAAGTCAACCAAATCTGGAAAAGTAGTTCATAAACTTGACATTCATACGTCTTTCTACTTCCGAGTACATCATATTGCCTCATTTATTTTAACCTCTAATTAAAACATAAAAGACCATATAGAATGTGATTTACTGTATCTTTGCCATTTCTGAGGTCCACAATCAGGCTTTTGAGTTGGCAGAAATCTCGACCGGTTTAAAAAACTTTTGTTCAGGTTCAAACCAGCAGGAAGTATCAGTACAAGATTATAGTAATTTAAAATTAACTGTGGTATAAATGGAAATAATACTGGTGTAAAGCATATACAACCAATGAAAGCATTCTTGTGCATATTAAGCGTTGTAGCCAGGAACAGTGGAATTTTGTGTATTTTTATTTGTGTATAGATATGTGCCTTTGTGTATGATGCAGTTGTATACCAGCATCATACATGCACAGAATGAAGTGCTTGAGATAAGTCTGTGTGCTTGCTTTATGCCTCCTGATACTTAGGGAGCATGGCCTCAGGTTTCATCTTCAGCGCCTCATCATAGGAGGGAAGTTTCACCTGTGATAAATACAATGTAGATTCAATACATGTGATTTATAATATTAGAGAATATAATCTGAAAATCTGATTTAATCTGATGGAATAAGAGGATGAAAAGTCAGTGGATAAAAAAAAGAAAGAACGAAGAAAATTTCATGTATTTGTAAATAGGGGGAAAAAAACAGGTGCACAGGTAAGTTTGTGTTACAGATACAGTAATTTTAATGTACATCTTAAAACCCACTCACCATCACAGAGCTCTCAGCCTCTGAGATACACTCTCCCTTCAGTGCATAGTAACAGCGAGTGGACACATGGAGCATATACACCTACACATGAACCCCCCCCCCAAAAAAAAGTCGTAAGTCCAAGTTGTACATTATACACACTACCAGTAAAAATTTCTTTCTACATTGTTAAACAATACTGAAGGCATCCAAAATATGCAATAATCACTTTTCAACAGTTGATAGAGATGTATCTGCTACTTCTGCTCTGTAAAGCTTCATAACGGCTCTAATCTGAGGTTCTGTTTGTTAATTGGTGATTTCTGAGGCTGGTAACTCTAAATGAACTTCTCCTTTGAAGCAAAGGTAAGTTTTGCTTTCCTGGGAAGATCTTCATGAGAGCCAGTTTCATCATGGTGCATGATGGGTTTTGCAATTGCACTTGACGATACTGTTCTTGCATGAACAGTTCCAGAACACCTGACCTTCGGGTCTTAATCCTTGTTACTTAATTACCTAATGTGGTACATGTTATTTCATAGTTTTGATTTTTTTTTTTATCCAGTATTGTTCTAGAATGTAGAAAATAAATCCCAACTTGTGTCTGGTACTATACACAGAGAGGTTGGTAAACAAACACACACACGATAAAAATGCTTAAAAAAAAACAAAAAAAACTAGTTCCCCTTTTTTAAATAAAATTCTCTTCAACTGCACATACAGTAAGGATTTAATTTCATGTCAAGACAGAGCTCTTTTTGACTAAGTATAACTTGCTAGCTCCATCTCCCTCCACCTTTCCTGTCTCTCCAACATTGCTCTTCTGTTTTGACCCAGCTGTAAAGCTGAAAAAGACACCTACCGTGACAGTCAGACACCCTATTGACAAAGGAGATTATGTCGTTTCTGGCTAAGCCCTTTTTTATTTATTTATTTATTTTTTTAGACGCCTAGCTGCTTAGAACATGAAGACGTGAATGTGTGATTGCGTGCAAACTACAGGAAACTGTGGGAAGTGACATTAACTGTGGTGCACATCAAATTCTGAAATAGCTACAGATACCCAGATAGACATACGGTCAAAAACCACACACAGAGTATGAAGACCAAACCTTCAGCAGTATGTACATCACGAAGAGGACTCCGAATATCAAGGTGACGCGGCTCAGTTCCTCTCCATCCAACCCGTCACCACCTTTGAGGTTTGACTGCAAAGGCATAGAGACATACATTAAAAGAGACAACACTTCATGTTATTTCTGTTGTCTTGTGGTTTAACATTAGCCATAAGTGTCAGTTGCTCAAAGAACTATTGATTATGAGCATGGCAGAGTGATATGTACCACTCCCAACACACCACTGAACCACCAATGCTTACAGTCTTACAGTGTTATGTACCACTGTACTGCTTATGTAATGTCAATTTACTTTACTTAGCTTTTCCGAGGGTATTTTAACAACGTGGATAATCACTTATTTGGGATTATATTTGAATATTTCTCAGCTTTCAAAGCTTAAGAGAGCCATATATAGCAATACATGAGAGATCTGCTAATAACAGAACAGACTGCACGGGGAAAGAAAAGTTATCGTAAAATATTGATATAATAAGCAGAAAAGGCCATAAGTGATGATGATGACCTGAGGCAAGATAACCTAGCTGACTAAACAGTACGTCATGGTTTGGTGTTAGCAATGGGAAAGAAAGCAAAGGCGTTATTATTTGTGGTCAGGACATCTGATGCCGAGGGACTAAAAGTGAAGAAAAGCTGTTTGGAGCGTAAATATTGCATTGGGCAGGTACAAGTTTCTTACAGCCAGCCGTAGAGCGTCTTCATATGTGGGAGTGCCGGGAAGTCCAAACCGAGCATCAAACAGGGAGAGAAGACTCAAAGCCACATCAAGAAACATGAACAGCATAAACGGCATCACACACATTGGCCCCTATGACGAGAGAGAAATGAATGTTACAGATATATTCCCCTCATATATATATGCACACAAGCAGACACACATGAAGAGAAGTAAGTTTGTGTGTCTAATGTTCATGCCCCAAGCCCTTTTAAATGTTCTATGGCATGTGTGGGTTGTGAAACAAGAGTTGTAGTATTCCCTGTTACACCAGATTTTTGTTTGTGACTCAGTTTTACTGTATAGCAAATTGTGATGCATACAGCAGACTCATCAGCAGAGAACAGATATTAGAATATGTTCCAGTGTGCGCGCACACAATTCTGAAATAATTCATAAACACGCATTCAGGGAATTTTTCAAATTGAAATCTTAACGCTGTTATACAGTATGTAGTGGTGTTTCTGTGAAGCTTGGACAAAACGCTCACTCATGCACACCTGGACTGCATGTTCTTCACATTCATCTGGTAAACAGGTTTTAATGTTTTCTCTAACACAAACTGCTGAGATCAATTTAGTGATAAATATACTGACTTAATATCATAAGACAAGTGTATTTGAACCATTTAGATTTCATACATAGCCTGTCCATTATAAAAATATACACACACACACTTACCTTATGGTGAGACAGCATCACCAGTACACTGGAGAATGACATCAGAAGCAGCGTAATGAAGTTGGTGGTAATTTCAACTACAGACAAATATAAAAATAAAATAAAACACACAGTGAAACTAAACTGTAATATTATTTATATTTATATATATATATAAATAAATAAATAATGTATATATTACATATATATAATATATATCTAATATATATCTTTATATATATATATATATATATATATATATATATATTTTT
>JAOVVA010000030.1:11183226-11199234 GCA_028565275.1 Leiocassis micropogon | reverse complement strand
TATTTTTTTTTTTTTTTTTTAATTAAATGTGTAATTAGGATGAAATCATTAATAGAAAGATTGATTATCTTTCGGGTTAATAAAATTCCAGAAAACATTTTGTCCAGTAAAAGGTGTCATCAAGAAAAAAAGAAAAAAAACATCTGTTCATGTTTCTAAGCACATTGGAATTTTTTTTTTTACATAATTCAAGTAATGAGATATTCTCATAAAAATAAAAGTGTATTAGAATTGTATGATAACTAAGTATTTCATCACAAAGATACGTTAATTATTTTCTAGAATTTTGATGATCTGATAGATAAGTTTCTAGTGAAAGACTCACAGACGCAATTGCCATGGTTACGTTTGGTTTTCATTTCAGTAAAGGACACGGTGATTGGATCTTTCTCTTGGATTATTCCACTGGTCATATCCACAGCCACCAGCAGATTATACACCTACACACACATACACACACAGCTAGAATGAATTTGAGTTAGAGGGAATCAATTCATGAGTATGGTCTGTGTCTTTGGATCTGTGTACTCTGGCAGTAGGTATGTTTTCTTTTTTCACTGTGGGCCAATACTAACAGAACCAGCACCCTGTGAACAGCGATTCATTCAGAAAAGCATGTAAAATTCTAAATTGAATAACACATATAGACAACACAAAGATAGTGATGGAAAGCGTGCCATGGGGCAGTGTTTTGTCAAGGTATTTTAAGTGAGATCGAGCCGATTAAGGTTGCCAGTGAAAACTGCTGACCCAGACGTGTTCTCGTTTAGAGTTTCGTCCAGCACACAGTGGATGTTGCACCGCAGTCTGAGCACATGGCAGAGTTATCAAGTTATTTATAATTGTATAAAATAAATCAGATTACTCTACATATTACAATACAAATGTTTCAACATAAGAAATGTTACATCACACGTAATACTAAAACAGATTATTAATCCAATTCTTTATGCAAAGCCTTTTTAACAAATGATTCTTGAAATACGTAATTTCCTGGAAAGTCCCTATCTATCTCCAACATTAACTACTTTTTATTATTATTATTATTATTATTACGCAGGCCTAGGTTCTAGTTCCTCAAACTTTGCACACCGAGTCAAACAGTGCTGCTAATGTGACTGTATATGGGTGTGTTGCTTATTCAAAATGTCTCCTTGCTACGTCTCTGCACAGCTCGTTCTGTGCATTAGACCAACGTTAACTTCCCCTTCTGCCGCTAACTAAAATGAACTGATACCGTCAGAGCTGTTGATCAAACGATGATAATACACAAAAACAGGAAGAGCAAAGAACTGAAGTAAAGTACAAATTCATACACCCTTAAAAAACATTTTTTTCTGCAGTCAAATCTACTGACACACATCAGAAATCTACACGAAAACACATTGATGAAGACATTTCAAGCTAAACTATGTGACTCTTGATCCAGGTGCTGTAAAATGCTTTGTGTGGATGTAGGTAGGTAAACATTACCAAGTAGAAGATGGCAGAAGCTCGGGTGGCCGTGTTGACATGGCAGCAGAGGGACCGTGATCCAGGCATGTTTCTCCGGTTTGCTTACACACACACCGTATGAGACATACACTGACAGACACAGCCTTACAAACCACTTTCACACTTCCTGAAGCTGATACGCATGCACAAAATGCAGAGTGGTTTCACACACGCATTGTCACACACTTGTACACTGTAGGCCTAAGCTGCGAAACGCATTTACAACGTTTTCTTACAAATAAAAAGTTCAAAATGACACCAGTGTAACAACTTCATGGGGATTTCTTTGCTACAACTCTTTGAAAATTTGTTAATTAGTATTTGTATCCTTTTAGGATCATTCTGTTATAGCATTCTTGATTTGTCCCCCCCCACTCTGTTTGGTACACAATTTAGATTGAATAGCTGAAAATGGTGTTCGAGTCAGCAAAGCTGTCTGAACTTAATATGAAGACATGAGGATACGTTAGTAGTAGTAGTCTACCCAAAGTTGCATTGGGAGCACAGTTGTTTTGTCACGTGCGAAGAAACTGCAATAATGGTTATAATGTAAATATAAACTTAAAGTTCTTCAGTAAAAGTGTTAAAAAGTATACTTGCAAATTGTTGAAACCACTGAGAAAACATGTTCAACTTTTTCTTAAAGTTTGGAGAAACAGAGCCCTCTAGTGATTACATAATGCTCATGTCACATCTTTCATTACAAATACTGACAGAACTCAAAAAAGACAAACAAAACGTCTAGCCAGACTCATGTTTACTCTTCATTGGCCCATTACATCCACTGACACACACTAATCAAATGAAAAGACACAAGCTGAACTGATAAGAGATTAAGGGCACTTTAATTAAGTCTGCTGTCAACAACGAAAAAAAATGCACAAAGTACAGAAACACACAAACATACTGCAGACTCAGATTCTTCTATTAGTGCTGAAGGCCCTGAAACACACAACAGGAAGTCATTTCACACAGGAATACACCCCCACATAACCACAATTCTCTCAACTTCTCAGAAGTCACTTGCATGCATTTAAGCAGAGACAGTGGTTTTAAAGCAGTGGTTTTATTTTTAAAATAAAAAAATCTCAAATGTAAACTATTAATTTACATATTTAAATCATTAACCGAGGCAGTGAGTGAGTAGATTGGGGTCAAGCATTCAAACGTGCTATATATTATTTCAAGCGTTTTGTTCCTATGAAACACATCCCTAGTGTTTCATTCCAAAAATCATGTCTACTGTATTTATACTTAAAAAATTCTTGAAAGACGTTTCATGTGCTATTATAACCCACTCCTGAAATAATTATTTTTGAACAATCCTACAATCTTTTGCAAAAATAAATTGCCTCCATTTCCCACAATATACGTGTGAATGTCAGTGCATGATGCCCTCAGACGGACTGGATGGACATTGCATTCATGGTGTTTTCCCACCTTGCACACAGTGTTCCCATTTAAGGATCCGAATCCACCTCAACCATGACCAGTGTAAAATTGTTACCGAAGATGAATGACTGAAAATAACTTATTACTTTCAACTGAACCAGGAAAAATAATTTATAGAAGATGAATGAACACCATCACTGCATCAAATACCCTCCCATTTTATCATCATGTCTAAACACTAACTCCTTTTGGTACAAGAGTGAAAACCACCTGCTCCTGCAACTTTTATTTTGTCACAATGTGCCTCTCTTGAAAAATATGATGTGAACCCCAGTATGTAAAATACTGGAGTTTTCTTCAGGAACCATTTAGGGAATTATTTGTACCCTTAAATATTAGCTTTAGTAAGTCTTGTGCACAGTCCAAAATCCAAAAAAGCACCAAGAGGTGTCTCATGTTTTGAGCGATTAACCCTACTACCCTTTATCACAAGAACATAAAAGCAGCACTCAAGGCATGTTCTGTTTTAGTCAGTGAAGTGCTATGAAAAACAAAAATAATTTAGCACCATATAGCTCCTTTAAAGCACAGTTTACTTACACAGCCACACATTCACACACACACCTTTCAGAAGTGAATGGGTGAGAAGTCACAGTGGAATATGGTGTCTGACTCGCTAACTTTGACAGGCATACTGTGTCCCGTTTCCTCCAGCTCCGTTTTGACACTGGCCAACAAGGGGTCAGGGGTGGTAGGTTTAGCCAGGCTGGGACATGTTCCCCCCTGAGGTGTAATGTAAGACTGGGGCGGGACCAGTGGAGGGTAGTGGCTCTCCCGACCATGGGATGAGAACTGGGGCTTTAGCATTGCGTGTGGAACAGAATGGCTGTACAAGTCACCAGTCCATGGGTATGCCTGCAGTGCTGTGCAGACACAAGCAAAACATACAAATGTATCACAAAAGATCCTTTAGCAGAGCGAATGCATTTCCACACATGCACTTTTCTTACCCTGTAGCCCAGGCTGCAGTAGTATCTGGCTACTGTTTTGGCACTGAAAGTAGGCATGTCCTCCGTTGGTGCAGGGCAACATGCTGCTACCAGGTCCTGGGTTCAGGGTCATACAGGAAGTTGCAGTGCCCTCACTCGAGTTCGGGGTAAGATATGGAGATGGAGTGAGGTATGATAATCGTGAATATTGTGGCAATAGTGTGTTCGGCTGCTGTTGAAGTATGTTACTGCTTTGTTGGGAAATGAGTGTGTTAGGTTGGTGAGACAGTACTGAGCTGGACTGTTGGGGACATGTCATGAACTGGTAAGACTGAGTGTTTCCAAGACCAGAGGCAACAGCCTCATATTTAGCTGACGAGCCCACAGAATCAAAGTTAAACCTGCAATACAATAATTGTTTTTGTAATCTACCATGAATAAGCAAGGAAATGTATCTGTTTTGTGTTATTTATCAAAAACAGTGTAAGCATTTATTGTGTCTTGCAAATAATAAAGTGTTGCAGCTTGCCATCTAGTGGTGTATGAGGGGGGTGCAGCTGCTGATGCTGCTGATGCTGCTGGTACTCACCCAGTGTCGGGGCACATGCCGATTGACTGAGGCTCACTGTGCTCCGGTGTGTCCAGCAGTACAGACAGTGTGTGTGTAGGGGGGTTGTATGCAGCAAAGAAGGGTAGTGAGGCACGGCGCAAAGGTGGGGGACTCTGCATGAGGTGATGCTTACAGTCCCCTGTGCTCCCCTGGGACACTGTAGTTGACACATCCATGCAGCCCAGAACACACAATAACACAACAATAACCAACCAGGATATGGAATTCAAGTGATGATTGACTGGTATTAATGTGAACAGTAGTAGTATTGATAGTAGTATTAGCAGTAGTAGTATTTGGTGTAATTTGGACAACTACTCAAATCACACTTTTACACAGAAAATTACAAAAGACTAAATCCAATTCATTTGTTCAGGATTATAGTTGCATTTCCTTACATATCTACATTACGTCTTGTGAAACAAACAAAAACTGAGCTATCTGAATATAAATCAAGCTGTATACGTGGACACCTGATGGGCTTTTGCAGCTGGTGAGCAATGTACTGTAAGGAGGGAGTGTGTTTCCTGTTTGGGGGGGTAGGGGTGCAATCGCAGGACCTGTGAAAATAGGAGGCCTACAAAACAGTTAATACAGGCACAATGCATACTGAAAATGTATACTGAGAAAACTGCTTTAGTTTCACAAAAAAAAAAAAAAAAAACCTGTAGATTGGGGGTTGAGCAGGTCCCTGTGTCCGGGTTGCGGGAGGTTTTCTTGTTGTCATTTTGGAGGTTTTACGCCATTTGGCACGCCGATTCTGAAACCACACCTTTAAAAAAAAAAAAAATTTTTTTTTAAAAAGTGCCCTTATCTTCCCAATTTGCATGTGCATCATCAAAAAAAAATAATAATAATCAATTCTGTAATTCACAGGACTGACCATGACCCTCTGGGGTGTGACACCGACTGATATTGCAATCTCTTTCCGCTTGTCCGCATCAGGATAGTGATCATCTTGAAACATCCTCTCTAACTCCTCCAGCTGATCTACAAAGACATACAAAAGCTGTGTTCTTTTTCAGTGACCCCATATGATACTTCCAATCAGAAGTCAAGCATCTTAACCACTGAGCTACTACTGCCCTTTAAGTTGATTGGAAGACAGTTTTGCCTTGAATGGAAAGCGCTGATGAGACATTTTTTGATATAACCGGAGTGTGGATCATTTTTGACTCATCCTCAGATGACTGTCTGTATACATATTATAATCTCTATCAGGATGCTTTTGGGAGAGGTAATCCATTTGGTCCGAGATGGAATGGTGAAACATTGCATGCACAAGGTGTTTACATGGTGCCAGATTAATCTATTTACACATTGATTCACTCACCAGTACTGTAAGAGGTCCTGGTTTTCTTTTTGGGTGCTGGCGCCAGCAGAGCTGTGTTGCTGACACATGGTAAGGGCTGGGAACCGCTCTCTGGAGGTGCTGATTTTAACGGCGCAGACCTGCTTGTGAAGCGGGTATAGCGGCGTGTAGTGTACACCTGTTGCAGAGTCACCTCCACTTGCCCAGGATGAGCGAGTGTTTTGGACTTCGAGGGGCTCCTTTCATATAACTGCTTGGTCAAACAGGGAGCCTGGCCCACTGGCATGGACACTAAACTCTGGGTTTGAACCACTGGCAGTGTTTGTAGCTGAAGCACAGAGGGATTGCTAGGTGGGAGTGTGAGATGTAAAGGATTCTGGGAGGGGGAAGATATCAAGGAGGTCTGTGAAAGGGTTAGGGACTTGGCAGGACACAGCAGGAGCTCCTCATTTACACTGCTTTCAACGGACTCCTCACAAAGCATCACCAGATTTACTGGGCTACTTGAGTCCAGCTTTAAGACACTCTTCTCCTCCTGAGGTGGAGGGATCACATCAATCATTTTTACATCACACTTGCTTTTATTCTCCACTCTCTTTTCTACTTTACTTCCGGCCATTTCAAAAACCGCATCTTCTTCACAACTATCTTCATGATCATCATCATCACTCTCAACAAATCCTTTTGCCACCGTTTCTGTTTTTTCACTTCCCTCTTCATTTATAGAAATAAATTTATGGTTTCTTTTTAGCTCTGCTTCTTCATCCACATTCTTTTGCTGTTCACTGACTCCGAGTGCCAGACAGGGTGTCTCACCTTCCTCCTCACATAAAGGACACAGACTGTCTGTAAACAAAGGACATGGTTTACTGATGAGCTATGAACCTTTTATCAGGTTTGTAGTTTTGGAAGACACAATAATTAGGACTGCACTCTGATATCAGATAACATCTCTAAAGTGTGTAATCATGTGCAATTCATACTAATGTAACAATCCATATCACTATATATATTTTATTACAGCCTTAACTTTGAGCTAAAGAAAAAAAAAAGTTGGAAACATAAGTGGGGTTTCTGTTATCAGTTGTTCCTAAAACTCATAAAGCTATGCCCAAAATAAAAAAATTTAAAAGTATACACTATAGATTGAAGGTATGTTTTAAAATAACATACTGTATAAAGCCTTCCTTTAGACTCAGAAGCGTCCAAACCTTCTGAATCTGTTTTCGAATCGAAAAGCTATAAACTAACTTCCGGAAGGCTAACAACTAATTACCTCCTTCAATTATGTAATTATTAAATCATTTGTGGTCTAATTTAGGTTAATTTACGCACCGTAATCACTAGCAAACAGGGAGTCCTCGGCCATCCTTTTTGTAACTCAAACTACCTATCTGAATTAGCTTAGAGTTAAAAGTACCAGCTAAACGCCAAGGTTCAGTCTAAACCAGGTAATTAGTGAGGGTTAATTCTAGTTAACCTGAAACAGCTGGGAAAGTGTCGTCACGTGTCCAGTGTAAGCCGCGCGCCATGCCCAGCACGCGCACCACCTCACGCGTCTCTAGGTTGTCTCTCTCTTTCTCTGTGTGCGCGCGGTCTGTCTGTCACTGGTTGTGTACAGTATGTGTCTATAAGGGGGGTAGAAAATTTGAAAATAAAGTCCATATTTCTAATGAAAAAATATATATATTGAAACAAATTGTGCATGTACTTTACATTGGACACACATTACTTAAAGAAAATGAAAGCAGATTGTTTAATTTTAACATAGGAACCTGTGGGGTCAAGCATTTTTCTTCGAATGGGCCGAGATGGAATGCACAGGTTTTTCAGGTAGTCATTTGGGATATTGCTGAGAACCTCCTGAAATCCTCCAGTGTGTCCGCCAGCATTTTCCAGGACGTTGGCTAGGACAATGTGGACCTCATGAACGGCCTCCAAGAAGTAGGGAGAACATGCAAACTTCCCCGAGGCGAATATCGAACCCTTAACCCTGGAGGTGCAAAGACACAGTGCAGCCTTGACCAGAAATTATTTGATTTATTATTAAGATGGGGTATATTAATGTACACCTACTGTATATAATATGCGCACCATAGGGGACAGACATTCCTAAAAACATAGTGGTTAGCACTTTGACCTCACACCTCTAGGGTTGAGGGTTCGAGACCCGCCTTCAGGTCTGTGTGCATGGAGTTTGCATGTTTGATGGGTTTTCTCGAGGTCCTCCAGTTTCCTCCTACAGTTCAAATACATGCAGGTCAAATGGCTTTTCCAAAATTTCCCCTGGGATCCAGGCCCCATAACATCCCCCCATATACAGTATAAGCGGTATGAAGAATAAGTTAGTGAGCGAAGTTATGACATTTCATGTTTTTATTTTATTTAAACATTTTTAACGTATCAAACGTTGGTCCTGTAGGGCCACAAGGCCTCTTCATTTAACAGGAATTACCTTTTTCATGGCACACACGAAAGTAGGAAATTGATGAAAACATTCTCTTTTTTTATTTTATCCACCCCATAATTTATCTAAATCTAAATATGATGAATAAAAAAAATAGTGGTCTGAGATGTTTTTTTTAGTTTAGATGATACTTTTCGAAAGGTCTAATTGGGGAAAGATTTAGCCCACCACAAACTTAACTGTTGATATTACGGTCTGCAGGGGGTCCCAAAAGTCTCCACATACTGTATCAGGTACATTAATGGTTTTTAGCAAATATCTTTTTAAGTTTTTCATACGATGTATTGAACTCATTCTCTTTGCTGGATCGGGAAACTGCCTCATGTGTTAATTTCCCCTATATGGAGACTTTTGGGTATTGTGTCAGCAAGAAAGCTACATCTTGGCATTTCTGTAGCTTAGCAGTCTTTTATCTTATAGTTTGCTGGTAATCATTATTGAAAGTTTTTAAATGCCTTAAGCATTCTTGACTTTTTCTTTTTAGTTTGTTGCGTCTCAGCAGAAAGGTCCAACATTTGGCTGTAAACTCATAACAGGATGCCTGACTGCTAATGGCATACCTGCTGCTGAGGGTTGAGTGGGACAAGGTGTTGGAACATCCAGTAACCGCATTGTCAGGCAAGATGTTGTGTAAGTCTGGAGTCTATTTTTATTTAAAGTATCTTAATCACATTTTATGTTTTTAACATACTTAAACAAAATTAGATTTGATTCAATACATTTGTGGTAGTGGACTCTCTCTCTCTCATCGTTTCATTGTCTGTACTAATATACTTACTTCTATACTATCACTTTATCCTGTATACAGGGTCGCGGGGGACTGGAGCATATCCCACGAGACTTGGGGTACGAGACGGGGTACACCCTGGAGATGGTGCCAATCCATCGCAGGGCACACACACTACAGGCAATTTGGGAACACCAGTTGTCCTAAACAGCATGTCTTTGGACTGTGGGAGGAAACCGGGGTACCCGGAGGAAACCCACCAAGCACGGGGAGAACTTGCAAACTCCATGCGCACACAGGCGGGAATGGAACCTGGCCCAGAATCGAACCCAGACCATGGAGGTGCAAGGCGACAGTGCTGACCACTAAGCCAACGTGCGGCCGATAGCGGACTCAGATTTCTATATTCTTCTATATTCATACTTTAGTCTCAATATGAATGCATATTATTATTCTTTTTTTTTTGTAATAATATAAATGAACAGTATACAACCACTAAATAAACACAAGAGACCCACAAGTACCCAATCAGGTCTTTTATTTAGAACAGAGTGGTATATTAGTGACAGAATGTCGCCCCCCGTATACACAAACCAAATGAGAAGAAATAAAACCCCTCTGCTCTTAAAAATGCGCACGTATAAAACACAATGGGCAACCTTCACATCAAAACCATGCTGGCCTGTGATTGGCACACAAACACAGGAAGGCCCGCCTTTTATTTGGCCATGGGTAGAAAGTGACAGGTTAAGGTAGATGGCAGGGAAAAATAGCAATCAACCAAACAAAACTCCACTGAGACAAATCCATCCATTCAGGTTTAACACACAGTGACCACCAGACACTGCCCAGTGAACAAATGTGTGTTGATGTTGGGAGGCTTGTGGGTGTGCATTTGCGTTGTGTTGATTCAATGAATTTAGGACATTATAAGCCACTGTAAGCTTGTAGCCATGCTGGAAATAGCTACATATGTTTGAAAATGTTTCGAGAATTTCAAAAAATTGAACTAATAGTCATGATGATTGTGAAGGCAGACTTATTATTATTATTATTATTATTATTATTATCAATATTTATGAGTGATTGCTACAATTGTGTGACAATATTGTTAGTGCACAAAATCACAAAAGGTGCATGATGTCAATGTTTTCATAAGAAAGGACCTAGTTATAAAGCACACTGTGTGGTGAGTGTGTGTGTGTGTGTGTGTGTGTGTGTGTGCGAACATGCGTGTGTGCATAAGTGCGCGTGTGTTTTACAGTAATTAGTTCTACAAATGACAGCAGTAGGACGTGTCCGGGAAGTTATTTTAATGAAGTGAGATCACAGTTAGTGCAATCATTTTACCCATAAAACATGAAGCATTATTTGTATTGTTATGAGTGTCTTGCTTTTGTAGCATCAATTATTCTGCTAACTGAACCAAAAAAAAAAAATCCTAATCCATGGGAAAAAAAAACCCATCATGATGGAAGAAAAGTTGAAAAAGGATAACAACATCGGGCAGATACATTTCAGTCAGTGCATGGGCGGAGACATGCACACACAGGCATGACATGATCTAACAGATTCATAGGTTGTAATATTTAAAAAAAAAAAAAAAAAAAAAGCTACAGGTGCACTGGTATGATACAGTACATCCACATCACATGCTTACTTCACCACCCAAGTTTTTTATTTTTTTTATTTTTATTTTTTAAATCAGGGGGTCAGACTGTAATATATTCACCAAATTGAACTAATAAAAGCTCTTGCGGTTAATCGAGTTATGAACTGGATTACAAATAATGACACCCCTGCTTTAAATCAGCACACAAGAAGTCCATTTGTGTGTTATACAATCTATTGATAGAACTCTGAAGTATTACAGCTCTATATTAACATGGTGTGTATATAGATATATATATATAAAATGGGTAGGTTCGAGTTAAGAAATGTGGTTCAGTGCAGTCGATTAGAGTCATAGCCCTGGCCTGGTCAACTCCCCTCATAGTGATATGTCATGAATTAGTTAGCTTACCTCCCAGTGAATTGCTACAGTGGGCAGTGAGGAACGTATTAAGTAAGCACCACTTAGTGCTCTAACGTTGTGCTATGGTCTCGCTCATCTCGTCAGCCACCGCTGTAACACAGGGAATGATACGTGACAAACATGTAACGCCACTACAGCGTTCGTTAAGGTTACAATAAGGCGAGGCAGTGGAAATCTCCATGAGAGAGAGAGAGTGTGTGTGTGTGTGTGTGTGTGAGTGTGTGTGTGTGTACATTCTCCCTCAAGCAGCACTGGAGAGTGACAGCATTATGGGTGTGTCGATGGTAATAGCTGCGTTATTGCTACATCATGCACTTTCACCTAACTCTAACTGTGCAGCCGTTTCGTTTTTTTAAATTTTTTATTATTATTGACCTCGATGTCCAGCACTTTGAGACGATGTTGCAACATAATCAAAAACAACCTGACGAAACCTTATGACCTTCTCCGGATTTTTTTTTTTTCCCAACAAAATACCTTAAACTGACATTTCACTTTATTACTGTAAATGCAGGACTCCTCGAGAACCGTGACTTCCTGAGCCCTGTCTCGAGGACACCGTCCATGCCTTTTAACTCTTAATTCATTCTGAGGACAGGACCACTAATAGTGTAGTATTGTGTATGTGTGTGTGTGTGTGTGTGTGTACTGTAAATGTGTGATGGTGACTGAGTGTCCATGAGGAAGTCAGACACATTCTTGCGAGCTTGTGCTTTTTACCTGATAAAACATCAATAAAATACTGGAAACATAAGGAATGTTTTTTTTTTCTTTGTTCTTCTTCTTCCCCACTGATGTAACGGACAAGAGGGTAATAAAGTCCCTGTTTACTTTTACTGAAACATCGGTACTGATTGATTTTTTTTTTTGACGTGAATTATGTGTGCGCAGATGTTTACCACGGTAAAGGCATGATCTCAAAAAAGCATGATCAACTGAAATAAACGTAATTAAAAAAAAAAAAATTAAAAAAGAGTTGATATTTACACCAGTAAAACTTTTACTGCACAGCTAAATAGATATCCTTCACTACTAATATTATCATCTCTTACCATCCATTCAGAACTGCTGATATATTACTGATTTTTTTTTACTATTGATGACTAATTATTGTCTTTGTACAGAACAGAGAAAAGGCTAATCCTGTTTTGTAGCATGCGCACCATCACAGCAAACAGCAAATGTTTCCTTAATGTTTATGTGCTGTGTCAATCAAAATTTTTAAAGCCTCCCTGCTCAGAAGATAAAGATTTCTAGTCATTTAGGCCAGTCTTGCTGACATACACTCTCACCAACAGAGGGAGTCGCACCATGTGCTAGTGTCTGTGTGTGTGTGTGTGTGTGTGTGTGCGGCTCTGGCTGTGTGACTGGGCTTACTAAGGTCAGGGATGGCAGCGACTTCACGACACCGCAGCCTTACACACACACACACACACACACACACACACACACTATTCTGTGGTCATGCTCAGCTTCTAGCACCAGGGGAATGGAAGGCACAACGCGACCCTTGTGACAGAAGCATGACCTTTTCAGAATAGCGCAGCCTCGAAATTCCGTTTCCACCTCTCTTCCTCTCTCATCCTGCCTTTATCGTTTTTTTTTTCAATCCTTTCCTTTGACCCATTTTGTCCCACCAGCCTTCTCAAACTTCTCAGGCCTTTCTCCTTCCTCACTCCCTCTGTCATGCTTCTCGACTTCCATGCTCTCAGCTGGAGAGGAATATTGTGCATTTATAGAACATGTGTCTTTACAAAAGGTTTGATGTCATAATTTTATAGAACAACAATCTTAAACATATCAATAGCAACATGTAATTAAAAAAATTTTTCTTTTTTTCGTTTTTTTTTGTATGTATGGAGTCCCTATCCCTCCCTAGCAGATCTGCAAAATTCTGTCCAAAGCCTTGTTTTTTCTTTTTTTTCTTCTTTTTAATGATCTTTTTATCCCATTCAAAAGAAAGTCCGCAGAGTGGCAGGCACTCTCATGGAGAAAGGAGGGAGTCAGGAAAAAACAGAGACAGAAATGACAGGAAGAAAGGAGGGTCAGAGGGAGAAGAGGCTAAGAAGGATGGACGGATGCAAAAAACAAAAAAACAATGAAGAAGAGTGTGTAGATTTTTTTTAGGCATAGAATTCCTCTTGCTTGTCTGGTTTCTGATAAGTGACTGTGGCTTGTTTGGGTTCCTCCAGAGTGTAGCTGCCTTCATCCTTCTTTTTCATCCGATATACAAGTAGCATGACCAGGAATGCAGCGAAGAGTGCGCCGACTACACCTCCAACAATCACCGCTAGACAAAAAAGGAGAGAAAAAAAAGAGAACAAAAAAATCAGTTTAATTATTAGAGCACGTACAAAAGACGTTACATTTGCATCGATTCTGTACGATTCGTTCCTTCCGCAAATTCTACGTTTTGTGCTCCCACGTGACGATGTCGAAAGTTTCATCACGGAGAGTGATGGAGAGTGAATGCGGAAGTTTTATAGGAAGAGCTTTGGCTTTGCTTTAAAAAGACAGGTCCCCCGCTCATGCTCTAAGCAGACCTCGTTCAATAATAGAAATAGATGAGGAAGTGATGGGAAAGAAAATGCTGTCAAGCAAAGTCAAAAGTGAGGTGTGAATTCATAGGAAGTTAATTAGGGAAATGTCGAAGCTTCTAGCGTGACCTTTCTCCCACACTTCGGTTATGTCATAACGTCACTTAAGCACATTCTTCCCTTCTTTTAACTCCCTAATTTGGTTACCTGCCAATTCCCACCCACTCGCCAGCTCTCAGCTATCACACCACAGCTACCAACGGGGTGGTTGAAGGCTACACTGCTTCCTCCCATGAAGCCAGCTGCTGGATCTTTCTAGCTGCTCCTCATGCTCTGTAACACTCTTGGAGAAAAGTGACCTCTTCCATACAAATGAGCTCACAGAGGCTCATGATTGGTTAGTGTTTCCCTAAATCATACAGGAGAGGCTAATGCCGTCCCTCCTGCTCAGTAAAAATGCATAGATTCCGGGACATTCATGGCTGCGGCATGATTACGCACCCAGGTTCCTGGTATGGGAAGGAATTCGTTCTGCCACCTTTTTCAAACTCTCCCCATTCACGACCACTTGCGTATAAGCGGAAATAATACTCGACTATGAATACTTTTTCCTCTGTCGAGAGACCTGTTTCCAACAACAACTGCACAACAAAAAAAAACAACTTCCTTTTCACTTCTGGGAACACGTGTGCACTTGCCCGTCTGCAAAATATGCAGTTTCACTACTGCATATTTTGTTCAACCATGTTTAACTTTTTTTCATGTCTGAAAATGATTCCTCGTGCTCCCAGGAACACTCTTTCAAAATTCGATTCCTGGAATATGGCCGTGACATCAGGGAACAAAAAAAAAATCCTTTAACCTGGTCTTTCTGAACCTTTCGTCAGCTGACTTCTGAAGCAACCTCAGATCATAACACTACATTTCTTCATGTGCCTCCCTGCTTACCCTGATGCACCCATCATATGGGAATAGCGACAATCTGGACTCATCAGATCACATGACCTTTTACGATTGCTTCAAAATCCTGTCTTTATGTTCGCTAGCAAACATCGCCTTTTTCTTCCTGATAAGAAAATCACTTGTTAGTGAGACTAATGTCCACAGAGCTGTTCGGTCCCATTCGTGTGAATACACACTGCATTGTGCGTTTATGCTTTCAGTTTCTCTATTAAACATAGCCGTGATTTCAGCTACCGGTTATTTACAGTATGATGCAACTTCAAGAAGCACTTAAGTGATCTTTACACTTTCACAGATTTTATTATTTAATTAATCATATTCCTTCCACAAAGCTGATGTAGTTCAGCACTAGGCCCTTCCGACAGCTCCTAACTGAATTCCACTAATTTGGGCATTTTTATGAAGGCCAATAATCCGACACTTTTGAAAATGAGTGCATAAAAACTTTTTTTTTTTGTGGAATTAAATACCACAAATATTTCTAAAATGCACTCAGTAGCCAGTTTATTAGGTACTTACCTCATAGCCATACCCTCAAGCACATTTATTTTGGTAAATACATTTACTATATAGAAATACTGGCATGAATACAGTTTGTACATATAAGGAATTATGCATTCTAGTTCCGTTCCTAATACATTGCGCCCTTTCAGAAGGGGGTCAAATTATTGGCCTGCATCAACCACCAAAAACAATTAAGGAGATTTGCAATTACCGGAATTGGGTTAAGAACTGTCTGACACCTTATTAAAAACTTATAAGGACTCTGCTGAACCTTCAACTTTGTGGAAGATATGTGGTTAGCAGAAAAAACCAAGCATGAACGAGATCACTTAAATCCTTAATAAAGATGCATAAGAAAAACGCATGTTAATGAGACTAATCAGAAAAAAACAACAACATCCAAATCTGCTAGGGAGAATCTGCTAAAGATCAGACTTTGAAGCAGTGAAAAAAAAGTTAATGTGGTCTGAAGGGTTTAGACTGACTCTATTCCAGAGCGATGTGCACGTCAGGGTAAGAAGGGAAGCGCATGAAGCGATGCACCCGTCACGCATAGTGCTCACTGTACAAGCCTCTGAAGGCTCAGCACCGTTACATGGCATTAAAATTAAGTCAGTTGAAGACCCAGATGTACTGAGCGACCAGCGTATCACATCTATAGACTTTTTTTTTTTTCTTCTCTGATGGAATATATTCAAGTTGTGAAAATGTGTTTCTACGGGCATGAGGGATCATTTTCAAACAGACACATTTTCGCCACCACATTGTGCACCACAATCAACCCTAAAGGCGGTCAATGAAATCTTGGGAGTGTGCGATCTATTATGGTTGATACGTTACTTAACTAATTACATTACAAAATTACTGTCTTTAAAAAGTATTCAGTTACATTACAGTGTTGTTTTCTGATAAAAGTAACTAGTTCGAGTACTTTTCCATTGCAGAAAATGAAAACTCCTTTGTGATTCCTCATGCATG
>JAOVVA010000030.1:11157887-11170094 GCA_028565275.1 Leiocassis micropogon | reverse complement strand
CTTAATGTGGGAGCCCCCTAGTGACGGGGAGGAATTGGCTACGACTAATATTGGGGAGAAAATTGGAAAAAAAAAAAGAAAAAAAAAATTTTTTTTTTAAAGAAACTTTCACCTTCCTTAGAATATCGTCCGGATTTTATTTGAGGATATCCAAGCGTTTCTGTTTATTTCCATGAGTCGAGTCAGCACCAGGAACAGCCTCAGACCACAAAGAACGAATCAGTGCACACTGCTCTTCGTGGAAATCGCAAGTGGGACATCCATATACTGTTAGACAAAGCATATGAAATTGCATATTTGTACAATTTCTTTTCTATTTTTTTGCTAAAAAACAAAAGCTGCACACACTAATATTTCATTCGATTGCCTTTAGTTTTGATTCTGGCCCATAATGTGGTGTCCAGCAGTTCATGGGTAAAACTGATTCCTCATGCTCTCAGAAGCACTATTTCACAATTTGAATCCTGGAATACGGCCGTGCCATCAGGGAAGAAAAACCTCCATAGAAGTGATATAACCTGGTCATTCAGTACATTAAGGTCATCAGCTGACTTTTTTATTGCTACATAACGTTGCTGAGTCTAGACCTGAACACAACACTGTGTCCAGAGACTTGTACAGTGGAGACGACGCAGGATGCATGTCTGTCAAATTGTATCATTACAACCTGGAGTTTCTGGATTTGTCATGTCTAATGTAAAATAAACTAATCAGCTTCATGTTAGTTAACCACAACCAGGTGGCAAATAAAGATGTTGGAACGGCTTCCTAGCAATATCTGGGTCTCCATTTACACTGCCAGCTCCTCAGCAATTTAATTAACTACAGGTTAAATATATCCACATATACCGTTAAAAAAAGATAGCCAGCTTGCCACCAAGGTTCTGCAGCTATAAAGTCCCTTGTTATATCAGACAGCATAGGCCCTAAATCATGGAGTGTATTTCCTGATAGAGTCTGAATATAACAACCTTTCAACCAGGCTGTTTTTAAGCACGCTGGGAACACAAAGTAATTTGTGTAAACATCTACTGTATGTCTTTGTAAGTTTGGGTACCATTATGGCACCGGTACCTATATAACCGGTATGTACTAGGACCGAATCAGAACGCAGATTTCGGTGCCTCACTTTGGTGCCACTTTAACGTCTGAGCGATCGGACGATCGAAATGTTTGTCCTCTGGTTTTTTGAAACGAGCATTAGAAGCATCGTCACCATCACTGCACATGAAAAAGAAAAATTCCCAAATGAGAAAATACATGTGAACGCAAAAAAGGCAAAAAGCTCTAATAATACAAATCCTGTAATGTTTGTAGTATCTTGAGTGTCCAGGTTTTTTTCACATTACACAACTTTTTTAGGAAAATGAGACCCTCCGATGAGTGTGTGAACGAACTAATTACACTTGCTCGCTAAGCTAAACACGCTTAAACTACAGTAAAATGCCTAAAGCTAAAGGTTCTAATCCATGTCTTGCACAACAAGTGATTCATACACCGTGACATGCAACGATTGCGTGTAAAAGAGGAAACAAGTTAAACCTAATGAAACATCTGAGCACACACGCGATGAAGTTAAAAGCAGAGAGATGCACCGTCTTTAACAGCTTGCGGACATCAGCTGGCAGTGTGGGTGTCTCCGGCCCCAGTCAGACCAACCCGAGCAAAGTCAGGAGAGGTGTCGGGTTTTGCGAATAAGCAATAAGGCCAATATGGTCATATTTCTGCAAAGAAGCTGGTTTGCAACATACCGAGCTACTTTGCTGTTATTGGTGTTAAATTATTGAAGTTGGGTTACGTAGTATGTAAATTAGTTGTGTTTTGTATCTACTTATATTTATGTATACTTTAACTATATTGTGGTGTAGTGGTTAGCACTGTCGCCTTGCACCTCCAGGGTCCGGGTTCGATTCCCGTCTCTGTGTGCATGGAATTTGCATGTTCTCCCTGTGCTTGGTGGGTTTCCTCCGGGTACTCTGGTTTCCTCCCACATTCCAAAGATATGCAGGTTAGCCTAATTGACATTCCCAAATTGGCCGTAGTGTGTCAATGAGTGTGTGTGTGTGTGTGCCCTGTGATGGATTGGCACCCTGTCCAGGGTCTACCCTGCCTCGTGCCCTAAGCCTCCTGGGATAGGCTCCAGGACCGCCCCCCCCCTCCGCGACCCTGAATACAGGATGAGTGGGAGTAAATATATTACAAAAAGTAAAGATGAGTGGGAGTAAATATATTGTTTATTTAGCTTTTTTCCAATAATGTTATCCAGCGTTATTGTGGCTCTCTTTTTTTAAAGTCACTGTTCAATCAATTTATTTATCGATCGAAACCCAACCCCATGTCTTTATTTCATTGTTCTGCTAAGACACAGAGAATATAATGCTGTACTGGATGTTTCCTCTGAACGCAAACATGATAAACAGAAAAGGAACCTTTTCATTCCAACTGAAAAAAAAAAAGAACACTAATCTTAAGGCTTTGCTGTCTGTTCTTTTGTGCAAGTTGTACTTTGACTAGACAATCTATGTTTAGTCAATCTATTTTTAGTTTCTCCTCTAAATGCACATTTAGGTTGGGAAAAAAAAGGACAGAGTAAATAATCTGCCTCATTCGCATTCATGACATCAGTGACTGATCATTTCAGCTGCCACTTTTCAATTTCAGCCATGTAAATGAAAATCAAATCTAAGTAATGTGTAGTCAACTGTTACTGAGAGTGACCCAGATGAATCTATAGTCTGGGCTTGAAAGAAATCAGCAATATTCTCACTTCTTTGTCTTTCTATGTACAGTGAAACCTCGGATTGCGAGTAACGCGGTTTGCGAGTGTTCCGCAAGACGAGCAAAGATTTTTAATGAATTTTGACTTGAAAAACGAACAAGTCTTGGTTTACGAGTACAGAGTATCATGTATAACTTGACACCGTGCCGGTTCACACACTCTCTCTCTCGCCTTGTGCTCACACAAGTGTTATTAGCAATGTTCCTTGCTTATTTTTTCCGACAAAACAGTCTTTCTCCGTTAATGTCTGTGTATGTGTGTGTGTTTGTGTGAAATTCAAATAAGAGAGAAGAAAGGTTTACTGTGTAAGATGAGAAGGGGGAGACGGGAGGGGCTGAAAGTAAGAGTCTCCTCTTACTTTAGCTTTACACACATACACAAACACACACACACACACACACACACACACACAGCGCCTGCGCGCATAAACAGAAACACTTATCTGTCGGGATTTTTTTAAGGTAAAGTGCAGGTAAATTTTTTTTACTTTTACTTTATATTTTGTATTAATTATTTTTATGTATTTATTTTTTGGGGCTGTGGAACGAATAATTTGAGTTTCCATTATTTCTTATGGGAAAATAAAATTTGGTTTACGAGTGTTTTGGAATACGAGCCCACTTCTGGAACGAATTATGCTCGTAATCCAAGGTACCCAGAGGAAACATGGGGAGAAAATGCAAACTCCATGTATACACAGACCTGTGGCAGAAATCGAACCCAGTCCCCGGTGGTATTAGGCGACATCACTAACCACTAAGCCACCGTGCCGTCTAGTCCAAAAATCCGCCTCGTTAAGACAATTGTTAACAGCAAATAATCTGTTGTAGGAGCCGAAATGAAAGATCCATTGATGGGAATCAGTCCCATGTGATCCCTATTTATATCCGTCAATTGAAAAAGTGCTGTGTGTGTCAGAGGATCAAATGGTGCTATAAGAAAATAGAGCAGACAGACCAAAAAGCTTTCTACGATCCACATGACCTGGGAACTGAAGCCACAGATCAACAGCGAAGACACAGGAAAACAACTGAGATCCAGGGATTATCTGTGTATATACAGTACAGCAGCTTTTCTTGTGTCTATTTGGGCTTTGAAATGGTTTCCAGTAAGGTTATGTAAACAATGCCCTGATTGTTAAATGAACAGTTCCGACTCGCAAGTAATCTGAAAATTAGGGCCTGTCAGACTGGCTCCAGCAGCCCGTTTCCTTTCCTTCTCTATTGCTATTTTTATTGTCTGCTGCGGCTGTAACCTCTCTAACATCTGGCAGATCCATGTCTGTTTTTAAGATCTTTTAAGACACTGTCACTCACTTGAAATATAAGAAACGCACTCGACAGATCATCCGAAACCAATTCTGCTGTCATCAAATCACGTGTGTGTGTCTGTGCGTCAGGCTGCGATGAAAGTCAGATTTGTTTTCTAAACGAGTCGCACATGAGCAGAATTTAGCTCTCTAAGATCATGTGGATTAGCAGCAAAATGTTAAACCACATCATAGCTAACAAACAAGTCTGTCAGAGTGAGTCTGACTCTAATTTGCATCATCTTGCATATTGCATATCATTTGCATATCTTCCAGTTTTCGACTTGATGCAATAGGAATTAGAACATTTATTTTTCTAAATGTTATTTTTGAGTCAGATTCAAGTCTGACATGATGATGTTCAGACGGATTTTTTTTTTTCTCAAAAGAATAAACGTCAATCAAATATACAAAGCTATAAATGCTAGATCAAATCTCATTGACTTTCAGGAATCCTCTCCTTCTCCATCCTGCTCCCCATTCGTCAGCGTGTCCTTTTTACTTTTAGTTAAAACTAATGTCCGCTTCGAGGGATCCGATCACGAGAAGACAGCTGAGACAGATAGCGGTTCGCATCTAGCGGCTTCACGTGTCTTTCATTTGTCTCCAGTTAAATACCGGGTCTGAACACGGCCTTATTTGTGTCAATCCTTTTTCTTTGGCTAAGGCTCAGCTGGCATTTTCTTGGGCATACAGAGCTATCTGCTGTGTAGTGAGTCAATACAGTAAATTGGAAGTCTTTTGGGGGGTTCTCGCTGTGTGTTATCGGGTATAAATAAAAGATAGCAGGTTTTCGCATGGATGCCCAGGATTTTGAAAAACGACAATTAAATTTGATTTTAAAAAAATGTCAAAAAATGACAGCTCAAGTTCTTTTAAATATCCCAATAACAGAGAAAAAAAGAAAAAGAGTTGAAGTGTGTAATGATTTCCGTGCTCAAGACACCTATCCTGCTTCTAATATTATTCTTCCTGTGTATGTGCGTATACTTCATGGCCTTGGATACGTCCAGTGTCCATGTCTCTCTCTCTCTCTCTCTGTCTCTCTCTCTCTCCAGTCCGTGCTCGGCTATTCTAAGCACTTTAATAACTACACTTTAAAATGTTTCCCTCGCTCACTGTCTCCATGTCTGTCTTCCACTTTGTCCTGCATATAGCAGGTGATTCTGTTCTCAATCTTTCATCTCTACACTCTTTGAGTTAGTCACAGAGTAATCTCCATTACCGGCATGACCGCATAGGAGGATGTGCGTTTGTGTGTGTGTGCGAGTGTGTGTGTGCGAGTGTGAGTGTGTCTCAGTTTTCACAGATCGATCGATATTACTTTCCATACACGATATGTTAAGTGAACAAATTCTGATTTAGTAGATGAGAGGAAATAAGACTGACAGAGATCGATTACCTGTCTGCCTCTCTTCTTTCCTTTCGTGTCTCACTCAGGCACTCGCCTGCTTTGCGTTCGTGCACGCACATATACATACACGTGCGAGTATATATTTTGCTATACACGTATTCTGCTGTGCGGCTGAAAATTCCAACAAACTGCTCAAATTATATTTCATTAACATGTCTGAATTATATCGTTCTTCCGATAAGTGTTTTGTTTCTCAGCTGACTCAGACTCGACCGGGTTTTAGCTCCTTTATAAGATTAATGCTTTGCTTTTCTAGCTCGTATTATCTTGTCGTAGTGTGTGTGTGTGACACTGAAAGAAATCAATTTCTGTGTAAGGACAAAAAAAAGAAGAAGGAAGAGGAAAAAAAAAATCATTAGAAACTCAGTTCTAATGGAAGTCCAAGAGCAGCTGTTGAGGCTGGCAGTTCTCTTTTTTTTTTTTGGACACTTTTCATAACTCTTTTAGCCAACGGAGATAGTGCAAAACGTACAAATCTGTAGAATACAGATTAGCAGAACTGAGAAAAAGAGTTTGTGGTCATCGATAATCACTCACTCATTCATCGGCTATACCGCTTTATTGTGTATACAGGGAGACCTGGAGCCTATCCCAGCAGACTTAGGGCACCGGGCGGGGTGCCACTCCATCCCAGGACACACCCACACACACTCATCCACACACTACGGGCAATTTGGGAACGTCAATTAGCCTAATCTGCAAGTCTTTGGATTGTGGGAGGAAACCGGGGAACCCGGAGGAAACCCACCAAGCACGGGGAGAAGATGCAAACTCCATGCACACAGACCCCGAGGCGGGAATCAAACCCGGATCCTGGAGGTGAAAGGCGACAGCGCTAACCAGCGTTAACCACTTAGCCACCTGCCACCAAAAAATTGTTGTTAAAAAATTAGTTGAATAAATCTTACAGCTTTCTTTCATGTCTGTCTCATCCTAGACCTTCGTTATCGAATTTTTTTAAGCTTTCCCCATGTTTTTTTTCTCAGTTCGGATGCAAACTATAGATTCTTGTCCGTGTTAATCCGCGTCGAGTGTTAACTTTTTTCTACGCAAAGTCCCTTGGCATGACGATGTAAGGCGAAGATGAATTAATGTAAATGTAAATTACAGGCTATCGCTGGTCAGACTAATCATTCGATTTCTAAGATCCTTGTCTGAGTGACAGCTCGGGATCTTGCGCTGTCATTTCCTGTCACATCACCGTCCACACCTGAGACTTCTGAAGGCCCGACAAAGGCAATCCAATATGTCAAAAAATAATTGGCAGGCCATTTTTTTTTTTTTTTTTTTGTCTCCAGTCCATCAGGACATCTTATCACCCGAGCTAAGTGCGTCTTGTACTCGGTCGATCTGAGGATGTGAGAAAGAATAGAAGATTTCATCACAAATGACAACCTGACGAAAAAGAATAGGCGAAAAACGTTCATGGTTTCAATTTGTAGCTTGGAGATATTACTATTCTTTCTTTTCATCATCTTTACCTTTCAAAATTCAGAATTTTTTTATATAACGGTATCACGTTATGTATCACGTGGATCGATGACCAGTTTCGAAAGCAATGCCTTAGCCAGTTTAAGAGCTGCATATGAGATTCAGACAGTTTAAAGATCATGACACCGATGCTCAGGCCAACGTTAGGAATTTTAAACATACAGTATATATCATACACCTTGCCTTTATTCATGCAGCCACAACTGGCAGATGCGACGCTACTGCTGACTGAGCCGCATCTGCTTATTCACGCCGATTTATATTCCATTTCGCATGAGTATCCAAGCACAGCATAATTACATCTGCATTCATTCAGACAAACAGAAAGACAGACAGTAGCAAACAAAAGCTGTATGCACAAAAAAAAAAAGTCATATACTTAAACACTAAGAATATTTACATGTATTATATTGTGTCATGATGATCAAAGCAAAAAGCACGACAACATCAAACAGCGGTGTGTGTGGATTCTATTCAATGAAAACATTCAGGATGCGGATTATTGCTTCAAGTACGGTATTCTGATGTTCGTACTGTAAGCCGCAGCCAACAGGGAGGATATACAACACTTTCTACAACACCTTCATCGGCTTATGCTTTCGATATGAATGTCATTACTGAAAACAAAAACTCGTTCCACGGTAAGATAAAACACAACAGTTACAATCTAAACGAATTACGATCGTAATCAAATCATTAAAAAAACCAAACACGGCAATAGGCCGTTGTACGGCCTTCGTAACTCGGCATAAAATGACTTGACCTGGCTTACATGCGGTGCTCTACAACCATCACAGCAGCAGCAACGACCGTTTCACTTGATTTTTACTTCAAGCCTTCAGATAACTGCATAATCAACCGACTGTGCAGTAATGCTCTCCAGGGCATACTTTAGCTCATCTCATCCCTGTGTTCATTTAAATATAAGCATCTCTAAACCAATCTTCCGAACAGCACAACAACTGTCTGGCGGCAACTCGTCAGATACGCAATTTTCAAAATGTAATAGAAGAGCGAAATGAATTATTCCTCCAGGGGAGCTCCAAGGTAAAGTGTAGAAGCAATGTACCCTTATGAGGTTTAGTCTCCAGTCCCAGTTGGGCCACACTCTATCCATGACATACTGTGCTTGGAAAACCAATACTGAGCACTCTCAGAGGAAGAGAATGATGCAAGATTCGCTAACCTTACTGACGAATAAAAGACGCATGCTAGATCATATTAACAGATCTACAGCTATAAACTCATTTAAAAAGTAGAAAACAAAAACTATATTGTATTATATTGTTTTCCCTGGTTTTCTGTTGCTTTTATTGGCTGTAGGTGGGAATTACTGTACAATAGGGTGCCATTTTAAGCCCCGCCCCTACAATGGCTCCCAGAGTTCTATTAAAGTTAACATTGTCATGACATCACTTTGAAGCTGTTAATTTAGTAAAGGCATTAATGGACAAAATAAATGTGCTTAACAATTGTTTGTACCGTATGAGAATGAAAGATGTAGAGGACTCGAAAAAGTTCACATCTCAACAGAACTAAAATCAGCTTCTGCATGCACCATAATATATGCACCATATGTAGATTAGCATGTACAAGGTTGTGTGTGTGTGTGTGTGTGTGTGTGCAATAGAGATACATCGCATGTACAGTACATACGCATAATATTTAGATCTGGCCTTTTTTATTTGTTCCATCAGTTCTATATACTGTATCTATAGAGATAGCAGCTGTCAGTTCTCTAATGATTTGTCCCGTCGGAATTGAATGTACTGTCAAATCGGATGAGTCAGAATTCAAATCAACATTTGTTATGGTGTGAAAAGTAGCCAGCCAGACTCCACATTCATTGACGCATTAGAAACTGTTGTTGCTGCCAACAATGTGGGTTGTGTAGTTTTAAACAGTAATGACAAGATGTATCGCAAAGCTTTAGATCTATAGATTTCTAATAAATAGATTGGAAATTCTGAATTCATAGTATTCCAAAAAATAAAAAACCTCAAACAACTGTATCAGAATTTAAAACATTGTGGTTTTGATTTAAAATACAGTTCATAACCAATCCTTTACTCTTAATTTAAGGGTTAAATCATGTACCACACACACATACACACACACACACACACACACACACACACACTTTTTCACATCTAGTGACACTTTAGTCTAAACAATTCACCAACTGACAAGTTTTAGGAGGTGGGAGGAAACCAGAGTGCCCAGTGGACATCACCAAATTATTACTAAACTCCCATGTCTCCCATCATCAGGCCCAGACACATTCCTCAATCTTGTCCACGCTTCCCTTTTACAGTATATTATTTTTACCTCTAGTTACTAAAGAATTCATAGTGTTGTTTAGGATATATATATATATATATATATATATATATATATATATATAAACTGGGAATTTAGGGGTTAATAGTCTTAATCTCCTAAGATATATAATGCAGCAAGAGTTTTCACTGGTGACATCATACCTCTTTAAGCCTACCCTGTCCCCTGTGTGGCAAATGTTGCGCAGTAGTATGTAGTAATGTTAGGCTGTATGCTTCATCATCTGGAGTTTGCATCTGTAGTGTCTCTACACCCCCCCTCACCCCCCCAACACATTTTTTTATTTTTTATATAAAAACACGCAGTCCAAATACTGTAGGCTGACTGGTGTTTCCAAATTGTTCATAGTGTATGATTCGGTGTGTGTGAGTGGGTGTGCGCGTGTGCCCTGTGCTGTGATGATGGGCTGGCACTAGAGCTGTGAATCACAGCCAGACTGTCGATTCAATTTGATTTTTAGGCTTTGCAGTTTTCCATTCAAATCGATTCAATAGCACTTTGTCTGATTTATTTCAAGCAGCTATATTGAAGCAGATTAAAAAACACTAAAAATATTCAATAAACATTAAAACATTGTGTAGATTTTTATTTTTTTTTTACTGATTAAATGTGATGTCCGAACAAAGCGATGACCTTTTTTTTTTTTTGCTTCACCATCTTCTGTTCCACACTCCGTTCCAGGAGGTGGGTTAATGCCCCAACCACCCATCATGAAAGAAGAAAACGAAGCAATACTCTCACAAAACGTGAGTACTGTATTTGCAGAAGATTTATATTTTCTGCAAATTCTGTTGTATATTTGTAAGGAATTTGTTTAGTTTAGTTAGCCTGAGGTGCACTGAATGGGCTCCATTCAATCCCACTGACCCTACAAAGGAGAGGAAGGACTTATAATGAATGAATGAAAATGCAATCCATTCTGTACTGCATGCCCTGTGGCTAATAAGCGGCCATATTCAATTCAGCTACTTCTTTGTGGATAATGAAGTAAGTCGACTTACGAACGAGTTCCGTTCCGAAAGCTCGTCCATAAGTCCAATTTGTTCGTAAGTCTAATCGACATTATCTAGATACAGGGATACAAACACAATTAGCTATACACAGTATAAAACTAACATGTTCTTGTCCTTTAGAATCGTGCCGATGGTTGAACGATTCATGTTAAAAGAACGAGCAAAGTCTGCCATCTTTTCACTTCGTTCTATTTTCTCAATTGTTTTCACTTTTGTCTCCATCGTTATTGATTGGTGCTTCTTAGCAGTACCTGGTTCATCGCCGCTGCTTTTATGCTCGTTAATGGACAATCCTGAGACGGACGCTGCGAAAACATTACAAAGAATCTACGATTGAACATGTATGTTCGCATCTTCGAAAGTTCGTAACTCGAATGTTCGCACGTAGGGCACTTACTGTACAGCTGCACAAATATGCTTTTTTTCATAGCCCACATTTAGAAGCTTCTATGTTAAATTAATTGGTTAAATGATAAAAATTGGGTAGACGATATACAAATCATACTTTCAACAGCAAAACATGCCTGATAAAATTCACCACTAGCTCATAGAAAAGTGCAGCACATTTACATTTACAGGCTGCCGATTTGATCTGTTACATTATCAAGCTCTTTGCCAGAATGTGTTAGGCAGGGTTACCTTTCATTTGCAAAGATGCCAAATCCCTTTGCACATATGCATATGGTGCTCCCAATCTCACTCCAAAAAAAAAAAGAAAGCTTTGAATTTTCACAGAATTTCCCTCGGCGTGCTAAAGCTGCAGCTAAAGTTAAACTCCACATTATGAAAGAGAGAGGAGAGAAGTGACAGGGAAAAGTGCAAACGTCGACATTATGCTGTGAAACCCTGCAATCCGACAAAGCAGAAAGATTCTTATTGAAAAACAATTCGCCGTTGTGGAACATGTGATTTGTGTGCCCATTTGCATTTTGAGAGGAAAGCACGTTTTATTTCATCTATGGAGAGAAGCTGTGTTGTTACGAACCCTCTACCAGACAGCCGAGATGTCGGTCAGAAGAAGACTTTTCTTCTTCCTAATATGGTGCATGTGTTTAGCCATAAAGCAAGATCTCAACTGCAGCTCTTGGCCATGCTTCCAAAAGAACTTTTTACCGAAGTGAATAATAAATGTTTCCAATAGCCTGGGTTATGCAATCTCACCGGGGATCTAATAATTTGGGGGATTTTATTCTGTCTTGAACAAAATCCCAAAAAGATACAGCAACTAACCTGGACAAGGCCTAGCACGATTCCCAGGAACTTACTAGATCTGGTCAGGTGTGAACAGAATATCAAACAGCACCAAGATTAAGGACGATATCTTCATGAAAAAAAAGTGTCCTGTACCACACTTTTGTTTGAAACAGCTCAGTTAAAACAATAGCAACTGTCGCCATTTGCTTTCTAGATTAAGGATTCAGGATTACAGGCCTTAAGGACCCCTAACTATGCTTATGATATCTGCTCAGATCTCATAAAGAGAGAGATAGAAGAAGAGAAAAGAGCCCACACACACATAACAGTTTATATTGCATTTATCTTCTTCTCGTTATACTGTAATCCATCACATGGAAAACTTTTCATTCACATCTCCTGCTTCAATATTTCTTCCGTATGCCATCTCGGGGGAGTTTTCTAATCTCCTTTGCACTCTCACCTCTGTTTTGCTCATTAAAGGTCTAGACATGGATGTGTGTAAACCTGCTTTGTTTCAAGGGTGGTGTTTAGAAGCACATTTTTATAAATCTTACTGTATATTGTGAACTGTTTATACACCCATAACCTGGCAGTCAGTTGAATATATGCATGTGAACAGATGTTCAGCTGTTTTATATATAAGTATATATAAGTATATATACTG
>JAOVVA010000030.1:11130388-11143454 GCA_028565275.1 Leiocassis micropogon | reverse complement strand
ACCAAACCCATTCAGTATAATTCAAAATGTTTGCTCTCCAACATGAGAGCATTTTCACATTGATCCACTTAAACATTACCCCCTCTTCAACTACCGTGGTTGTAAAAGTGCTTTGACAATCTGTCTGGTGAAGTAGACTTATAATTTAAATGTTAAATCTGCCTTGGTGAATATTGCATAACAACCAGGCAACAAACTATCAATGAGTGAATTATTACTCTGCTTGTGTCTGGTGTTGTGAGCAGGTTCCATGGTTCATCTTTGTTAAAGCAGACTGACAGAGTTATACTCAAATGTAAAGATACTATTTAATCATGAATGTTAGCTTCATATGCAACACACAAACGAAATAAGGGCATGCACTTATGCTTAAAGAAAGTTTAGCAGAAAAGGAAATCTGCTCAAGAACATAATAGTACTGTTACAGCATAAACAAACAACCTTTATACTGTCAAAAAAAAAATCATCAGAAGAATAGAAGGAAGAGTCAGGGACATTTCTTTTTTTTTTTAAATTTTGAGCTTTTTATCCATGTTTTGTTTCAAAATAAAGATCACACATCGTTTAGAGACAATCTACAACTGGAGTTACAAAAAATAGTTGCCCAGGCAGAAAGCACACACAGCATCTGTTAACTATACACATTATGGTTACAAGTGTGCTCGCATAAAGAGATCATAGGAAATATACACAAGGCTGTTTAAATATACACCGCAGAGTGTTCCAAATCAAATGTTACAATCACTTACAAGTAGACAAAAGAATGGCAAATCTGTACACACCTTGCAACTCGGGCAATCTACGCATCACACACATACACACGCTCGCTGCTATCTGCCCCAGAGCAAGGGAGGGACTATAAAAGATCTTTAAAAAAAAGGGGATGAGCAAATGTGAAAAAATGGCTGGTGAATGGCTAAAAGCAGAGTGCCCATGTTTGTCTTCTTTGTACATCTACGCCATTTTAATCCAAAGGGCTTCAAAACCAACAAAAATCTGATATTACAATTTACAATATACAACAACTCATAACTCAAACAACAACCAAAAAGGTGAGAATTTACACTGAAATGCACAAGATTCTTTTTTTTCCCCCATTTTGTTTTTTTTTCGTTCTCATACCAAAAAGGGCTGTAGAAGCGAGTCCACATTTACAATAGCCAAGGTTTACAAATGTACAATTATACAATTAGAAGTATGTATTCACTACTAGGGTAATTATAGGTACAGATTGGACATCAAAAACCAGAAAAAACTACAAAGTTTTATATATATATTTATATATATGCAAAGTTCTACACCAAGTATGCACTAAATATTTATAGAAGCAAGACCAAAAACGTCTCCCATGCTAAATGTCTGCACCATGTTAGCAATAGAGTGTGTGTGTTAGCATGTAAGGTGTTTGTGTTATGAAGGTGTGTTAGAAATGTGTGTAGTAGCAATAAAGTTTAAATGCAGAAGCCTCCATGATTCAAACTGGGATCAAATCAAATATTGTCATCTCGTACATACAGAAACAGAAGAGGAGGAACAAAGTTTTTTTTTTTTCTTTTTAGTAGTAGTAGTAGTGGGAAAGGGACTAGATGAGTAGAGATAACAAGAACAAGCTCACAAGGACCTGGAGAAGGAGAGAGGAGGAGAGAAGAGCATTCAGCAAAACTAGAGGAGGATTTACAAATGATCCCAGACCAACAGCTCGAGGCTGGGTGTGGATGAGCTCTCCTCAATGCATCAAGAGGAAGAATTTACATGATGCCGTTGGGTGGAGCACAAAGTGGGCCCAGATCTACTCCGTTCTTCATGTAATACTTCTCCAGCTTGGCCAGGATGTGCTTCCCATACGTGTACTTCCGAAGGGTTCCAATATGAGGCCGGATCTTTAACCAAAAAAAAGAAAAAAAAATTATCCACACCATAAAGCACAGTTAATATGGTAAATACAGGATGAAGAAAATAAATACATATGGACTTTTTAGGTTTAAATATCTTACCTTGTGCATGACTATCTTGCGCTGTGTCGGCTCAGCGACGTCGATCATTTTTTGCACGACGTAGTTGGCGTACTGGTCCTTCATCATGGTGTATAAGGCACTGTGGGGCCCGTCCGCCATACTGCACACTTCATCGATCAGCATGGCCCGCTCCGCACGCAGCGAGTGTGTCACACACTTCTCCACCACATTACTGAAGAAAGATAGAGAGAGGGGAAAGGAGGCAACCTTAATTAATGACACCCTGTCTTGTATCGACGTGGTGTCAATATTCTTAACGCTAATGATATAACACACAGTAGGGGATTCAGTCCATTACAATCCACCATACTGTTTGGAAACAAAAACTTACAAGGGTTAAAAAATAATAATAATAATAATAAATATATATATATATATTAAAATAAAAACACAGCCAAGTTGTTCCTGCATACTGCTGAAATAAGCTAAGCTCACATCTATTAACCCTGCTGACCCCATTTCCAAGATCGCACTAGCAGTTTTTTTGTTACTGTCTGCTTAAGAGGGGGGAAAATAAATAAATAAATAAGAAAAATGAATTCTTGCTGCATGTCCTGGTGTTTGCTAATTACCTGGCAAATTTGTGCTGGCTGAGTCCCAAAACATTTCCTCTGATCTCTGCAACGATCTTGCTCTTATCTTCCGCACGGCCATGTTCCAGCACATGCTGAATTACATAGTTGCCATACTGATCCTACACAAACAGGATACGAGCAAGAAAATGCATTACTCAAATGATGTATTGAAAAAAAAAAAAAGATACAGTATTACACTGTAGGACATTGATGACAAAGCAAAAAAAAAAAAAAAGTTGCGTACTTGAACCAGTTGCTCAGTGTGTTGGTGTAGCTCTTCCAGAATTGGCAGTGTCTGCTCTGGAAGACAGTGCTCCAGAATACGCTGGATCACTCTGCAGCCGTAGGGGTGTGTGGACAGAGCAAACACCTGCACAACACATGCACAGTAAATACACACGAACGCCTTTCATCTTTGAGCGCCACTTCAATCACTGTTACAACATCAAAGCTAAATCCATTTACACACACACTCTTCTCTGGGGGCTTTATGTAAACCTGACATTTAACCATAGTCTGCGGCCAGTTGCTATGGTGACCCACCTGTCCCTTGAAAGCATCAATGATGAACTGGAGAGCATGGGGCTGCACACACTCGATGCACTTTTGTACTACATGGTTTCCGTTCTGATCCTTCACACACTTCAGCACGTGGCCGTCCAGCTCCCGTACCATATCGCTCTGCGGCACACACACAGACACAATTGTCACTCTTAGAACCGTCCATTTTTAACTTCCTGAGAAAGATTTTCTGAGAAGGAAAAAGGCTGGTGGAGTTGCTGTGACATTTGGCATAAAAAGTGTGCACTTACGATGACTTGCTGGTCGGAGGGAATGAACTCCAGCGCTTTCTGGATCACCCTGCAGCCATACATCTGCAGAGCCAGAGACAGCACATGGCCACGGATCCTCTCGGCGAGAGCCAACTTCTGATCCAGACTGCCAAACTACACGAACGCACAAAAACGTCATTTGTACTTAGTAAAGTTACTATCTTAAATGATCCAACATAACATCCAGTAGCTGTATGTAGCAACACCCACTGTGTCGTGCTTTTTTAAAAAAATTGTTTTTAATGAAATGGTAAAATTCTCGTTCATGATTTTAAAAATGGTGCAAATCTCCTTCATTAACGCCATACGTAGTGTAAAAAAAAAGCCAATTAAGAGATGTATATTACTGGCAATAATAAAAAATATATATATTGTACGATTCCTAAAAACAAGTCCCATTAAACATTACACTGCTGATTTATTTTTATTTTTATTGAACAAATAAAAAGAAACATCTTAAGCTTTTATCCTCATACAATATTGAACACATGAAAATTAAAATCATGATTATAGGGAGCCCAGACGAAGGCCAGACAGGTCGTCGATTTCCTTTTCGAAGCTAGTTAGTCATGCACTTTAAAACATTGACTGAACTTCATTTTAAATTTTTTATTTGATTTGTTTTCCCCATACTTATCGCCTAACTTGCATGTCTGGTCAAGACAACGGTAAAAGACATTTGTCAAACTTGGAGACGGTGCTAAAGCACTTTTGAACTGATTTGTTCTTCATATTCAGAAAAAAATTAACAGTAAAATTATAGTAATTTTACTACTAACTGACCCGTGTGCGACACAGATGAAAAACTAAACCAAGTGAACAAGCCACCTCAACATTTAGTGGAACATTACAACAGAATGCAAAGCAATGTGTATCGATATTCTTGTACGCAACACCATTATAAATCAGGTAACTGAAACTCAAAACAAATGTTTAGCAGACTGCTAAGCCTAAAACTGTCACGTATACATGAGAGACCTGCAATTAAATTTAAGGCTGTGATTATAGACCACAAAACACAAGACACGTTGAAGCCTCAGAACAAAAGGAAACTATGACTTACCTCAAAGAACTTCTGAATGACATAATTTCCAAAAACATCAACCATGAGTTGGTAGGCAGCCTGCAGAATCTCGCTGAAGACCAGCTGACGCTCTGCAGAACTTGCTCTTTCCAATTTCAGCTGAATAAACCTGAATGTACACAAGCAGTAATGTCAGAAATACAGCAGAGTCACTTGTACAGACAGCCATCACTCCTTAAGCACACTTAGATCTGCTTCTAAACAGATCTGAAGTCATTCTATCACAACACAAAGGCAAAGCACCCTAGTAAAAGAAAGTAAGCATAGTTTAATCAAAAAAAACAACAACAAAAAAAAAAAGACGGAACTGCGCACCTGGAGCCATGCTGGTCCTGAGAGAACTCCATCACATGACCTGCAATCTCACGCAGTTGGAGGTTTGGGTAACGGTTGTTACGGAAGTCCTCGAGCAGACGGCTGCGCCCGGATGGCATCACATCAGACATGCTGTAACGGAGGCGTGACGATGGGAAGAGCTGGCTGCTGGGGCTAAAGAGCGAAGAGCCAGTAGTAGCATTGCGGTACTTGGCCTCAGCTCCAGGGGCGGCGGAAATGAAGCGTCCACTGCCATTGGTCAGTCCTCCTGAAAGAACAGATTAGAAAGATTATTAAGACTTTAAGTGAAGAGAAAAAAACCCCAGCAGAAATATTTATAAACATGCATATTTCATAAGTTAAATGTATTCTGAAGCACAGTAAAAATTAAAAATTAAAACACAGAACAAAGAGAACACTTTGAGGTAACTCGCAGCTATCAGAGTTAATCTGGTGGATTTTCTTAATTATTTGGCAAACCCTATTAAGTGGCAGCATTCCCGTAATAAAAAAAAAATCCGAATTCCACTTGATGTTGCAAATGGAAAGCTGCTCTAAGGTAACTGAAATCCTGAAATAGCAGATAACCCTTTGAGCCACTGAAAGAAGTCGGTCACTCCAGGTCCATGAATTTGAACCAGAGGCCCACTGTAGAGCCTACCGTCAGGAGGAAGAATTAAAAGGCTAGGCTAACCTTTGCATGAGCATGTGTGAACTGCTGAGAACCGGTCCAAAGTTCACTTTAGTGATGAGAGCTTTAAAGAAAGTTTAACTTATTTGCATACGATGGGAAAAAATTATGTTTGAGTTAAACTGAACACAAAGTGAGTAAAGAAGTCAGTGAAAGGTGGAGCGTGAGATACTAGTGGTTGCGCGGTGGCCGGCGCAGATGTGCTCAAGTGATTCAAAGAAATCATCATCTTTGTTACAATGCTTCTCTAGTTTTGAGCATTTTAAAGTGTCTTGTTAATTTTGTTAAAAAATAATAATAATAAAAATGCTAGTACAACAGTAGCTAATAGCTAATGTTCCTTCAAACTTTGACCAATGAACATTAACAATAGAGTAGACCCCCATGTAGTTACAGTTGAGAGTTTGCGGCCTCAGTCGTTCACAGATTTTTTCTTAGAACCTAATAATTGTCTGCAGAGACCCCTGTCATTTCACGGAAACCGCAAATATAGCCTGCGATTTTTAATGCCTTTTTTTTTTCATGGCAATATATAATTTATGGGTTTTAACTAAGAATAACATTTTCTAACACAAATATTTATGTAAATTAAGCTACATTTCCATATAAAATATAATATTGTATACATATTTTTAGTACTGTAGAGACAACATAAAGCAACCGTGGAAACATGGAAAACACGGCATGGGATGATAAATTATTACTCTATTTGCCCTACAGTACTTGTACAAAAGAAAACGACAACGCGGACCAAAGAAAACACGCTTGCATGAATGACAGTATATAGAGGGGAATCATCGGGACACTGCGAGAGACAGCAGTACAGTACACAGGTTTACCTTTACAAATTTTTTTTTTAAGGATGATGTATTAAGCCGAGTTTGAAAAGAAATTAAAAGTGTTTTGGGAGCATATCTGGAGGCATAGTTAGGATAAAATGCAAAATTTTCCTTTAACTGACAATTTGCAGGTACTCATTTGCAGCAACATGACTCATGCAAATTCCGGAGGTCGACTGTACTTCGGAAAAATACACAATACTTTTAATCTCCACTGTATATACAGTTTATGGTACACACCAAGATTGAGACTGCTGGAGGATCCATGGGTTGAAAGGGAAGGTGGAGGAGTTAGAGAATGTGATGGTGCCTGAGTGGGAAGTGGCATGCCAACAGGGCCAGGGGAGGAGCTGAAACCAAGTCCGTTGTAGAACCCTCCATGGCCAATTGGAGTGAGGCTGCTGGGGGTGCGCTTGTACAGATCAGAACTTCCAGTCAGAGAGTCCCGGCGAGAGCCACTGGAGCTAGAGTTCGCAACTGTGGACAGACAAGTATATTAGGGTTTTTGAGAACCATTTAAGAAGAGTATCTCAATGTATTTTATGACTCAAGTGTGCAAAGAAGTCTCCTGCATTCACATACACGAACCTGCTGTTCCAAAACCTCCAAGTGTTGCCCCCAGGGTCGCTCCAAGGGATGATGATGGGTTAGCATTGAATCCAAGAGAGGAGCTTCCTGGTTGGGCAGAACCCTGAGAGAACAGGGATGAGCTCTGCGAGGAGGAGCTTGGAGAGCCGCTCCCATAGAAGGAGCTTCCACCGAGACCCCCGGCTCCCTGCTGACCTGGACCCTGCTGGGAACTCAGTGCACGAAACGCCCCGTTGGCAGCACCTCCGAGGCCTGCATTAGCTCCACTGGCAGAGGCAGCAGCTGCAGCCACTGTATGGGGGGGAAAAAAAAAAAGGTCCAAAAGATCAGAAAGGAGAGACAGCGAGAGAGACAGATTGCACAAATCAAAATGAAATTGAAGGGGCTCATCATATTTCAAGCGACGCTGTAATGCATAGTAATGCAATAGATGGATGGCTGAAGAAACTAAATGCTGAAATGCATACCGGCAGCAGTGGGGCTGATGATGACAGAAGCAGGAGCCATGAGTCGGACTGGGCCGCTGCGAGCTCCTGTGTTCACCACCAGAGCTCCAGTCTGATCATAATACGCAGCGGGAGCAAGCACTGGGTAGCCTGGGACACAAGAATGGATGCAATTTTAAAATTCCTAGACATTTACGACTGATGTACTGTATATTTAAATAAATGTCAAAATCAATATGCGTCAGTATCTTTCAAAAAAAGGAAGAAAAAAAAAAAAACTCACCAGGAACACCGGCTGCCAAACCTTGTCCAAATGCCAAAGCAGAGTTCACTGCTGCAGCTGCTACAAGCTGGTCCGTCTGCTGGCCCTGCTGACCCTGGTTTGGGGTCAGGGGACGTTGGTTGCCTCCAGTACGCATTACCTAAAGACCACATGCAGAGTTTAAATAAAAGGAAAAACATGCCGACATAAAACTTATAAACCTAATTGAGCCGTCAATTAGTATCGCTTAATTGAAGAAGGTTTTGCACACTTTGCCCGACTTGTAAATACACACCGGATCAATTATGGGATGATTACAGAGTTGAGATCATTGTGGGGGTTCCTTGAAAACCAACTCAAAAATAATTCACAAACAAGGCTTTTGGGTAGCAAAAGCAATGGGTCTTGATCCTGGTCCTGGAGGACCACGTGCCCTGCAATTTGAGTGTTTTCCATCCTGCATCACTCCCACTACCATTCAGAAAAGGCTGGTAATTTGCTGATTAGTTAAATCAGGTGTGCAAGGAGCTGAGAAACCACCAAGATGTGTAGGGTAGGTGGTATTGCAGGGTAGGTGGTATTGCAGGGTAGGTGGTATTGCAGAACCACTGCTGCTAAAATGAGCCGACTCCCATGGCATCAGTGTGAAAAAGTAGTACTACAAAAAGGACTATGCCAGATTTCTAGGGATGCCACGGCACAGGCATCAATAACAGAAGCCTTTCCACTTCACCGATCTTTGCTTTCAATAATACGCCATGAGACCCACAAACGGACACAAAAAAAGCAGCATACTAACAACGAGAACTCATTTACCTTCAACAAGGTCTACAGTTTTAAATTAGGATTAGCTGGCTACCTTGTGCTTAATTTAATTAGGTTAAACCCATTGTGGAGAACATTACCATACAACTCACATTACATAGTAAATGTAAAATTTCTTATTTGGAATTTTAAAAAATAAAATCTGAAATTTTTGGTTGGTTAATCCTACAGGGAAAAAAAAAAAAAAAATTCAATGAAGTGGATGCATACACTGGGATTAGGATCCCATGAGACCCCAACAAAGAAAAGCTACACTCGGAGTATTGTTCACAGCTGGTGTCTCATGTGGTAACTCTGCAACAGGTTTACTTTATTAACTCCATCTTCGTCAGGGTAGCCGTGGTCTAAATAGGTAATTTATTTACGTTTCGGGAAACAGAACTTTCCGAGTTCAATAGAGAATATCACAGGCAAACACAAATATAACAAAAAAATATATATAATAATAATAATGTGTATGACTTCAGCAAACTTCTGCATACGTGGGATAAAAAAAAAAATAAAAAATAAAAAAAAGGGGGAGACATGTATGAACTGAAATCCACACCTGCTGTTGGTTCTGCTGACTCTGTGCTGATGGCTGCTGATTGGCCGAGTTGGAGGGGGCAGGAGCCTGTTGTTGGAACAGGTTGGCTGGATACACCCCCCATGGAGTAACTCCATAATACTGAGGGGGCATCACAGCTGGACCTATAGCATTACACAGAAATAACTATAATGATATATCCAAAAAAAAAAAAAAAAAAAAAACACAACACTTGCTGTTGTTGGTTATTAAAATGAATGTGCTGTACATTTCTCTGATCTTACCAAGTGTGGCAGCAGCAGCAAGGCCGGCAGCGTAGGGGTCTGTGCCAGGTGGGGCCGCACTAATGATGTAAGGGTTGGGCATAAATGCAGCAGGAGCCAATCCTGAAACACAAACATCATGAATCAAAGGAGCTCGCAGACATTATGGCAGCAAACTTTTTTGGGGGGGGGCTGGTCCATTCATTTGTCCAGCAGCCAATGCACTTCCATAATATGACTAATCGGTTCTAATAACTGATCGGGTTACAGACATGCGGACTCACCGATGTGTGGCTGTTGGGCTGCAGCAATGGCATACTGCTGCTGCTGCGCAGCTGTGAGCTGCTGCACGGCCAGTGCACTGGGCCTCTGAAACAGCTGAAATACATATCAATACAAATAATTTAACACTTAAATAATTTTTTGCATGCACCACCTCATCAACCAAGGCAGAAGTCTAACAGGAAAGCTTTCTTTCGTTCTTTTCTTTTTTTTTAAAGCATGAACTGAAAAAAAAAAAAAAAAACAGAATTGCCACATAACTGACAATAATGTGAGGGCTGTATAAACAAAATTCACAAAGAACAGCCCCATAAAACAAGTTTTAAATACTTAACCAAAGTGTCTTAAAACTAAAGTGCCATGTTCTTACCAAAAGCTCTTATCAAATGTTCTTTTAAGGTGATGTTTTATAGAGTAATGTTTTTGTCCTCCATTTTATTTTCAGTTATTATGCTAATTTGTATGACATTTTGATTCCTTACTCTATTTTAATCAATGCTGGGGGTTTTTTGGATGATTTTCACCAATTTTCTTATTAATATTGTAAAGCACTTAGGTCAACCATGTGGTTTTTATTTAATGTGCTATACAAATAAAATTGACTTGAAAGCCACAATAAAATGTCCTGTACCCTGATTAAAACAAACTAAGTGGGATTTTACAGTTTGATTGATTTTTTTTTGGGAATAAACTTTTTTTTTTTTTTATAAAAGTGCCTCTTTCAATTACATTTTTTTCATTAACACGGCATCAGGCACAACGCTTCAACTGACCTTCACCACTGCACTGCCTTCAACACAAAGTAAAAAAAGTAAAAATAAATAAAAAGGCATAAGAGAGCCATCAAGTTTTGAGGGCACAAATCCAACAGACTTTATGGGCATGATCTGTCACCAAGTCTTTAAGCTGGGAGACAACCAGAACGCACATTTCTATAACCAGCAAACAAAAAGCATGGACTGTCTTTCACTGAATGATTATTTCATGGACTGTCAGTGATGCAAATGGTGTTTGAGTATGAGGAGTTAAAAAAAATAAATTACATATATATATATATATATATATTTTTTTTTAAAGACAGCATGTTCCATAGTAACTATTACTTTTAGCTAACTAGTAGCTAAAAGACCTACAGTAATGGTACAGTAACAATTTAGCTTAAAGCAGAAGGAAAAAAAAAAGAAAAAGAAGAAGACATTATTTGAAGGCATCCATGCACCTGGGAATTTTAAGAGAAGGCAAAAAGCTTTTTACCTGCTGAGGAGAGTTGTAATCAAAAAGGCCAACAGTAGCTGCTGTTGAATCAAGAGGCAGCTGGCTGCCGGTATAATCAAACTGTAAAGTCTCCATGGAAACGGATTCCATGGGGTCAAGGGTCACGTTTTGGGGCTCAACATTAGGGAACTCTTCAGCTGGTTTTGGTCCTGTTCCTCCAGTCATTTCAGGTCCGCCCAACTCCACCTCGGGTCCAGCAGGAGGACAGTTACCAGGGGTACGGCTGAAACATGGAGTAATAAGAAGCCTGCTTTAAAAAAACGGTTCTCTTTAAGCACACAGGAATTCAGCATGAACGATACTATATATGTGTGAGCATTGTTTGTTGGGGTGGGGTGAGGGTGTGTGTACCTGAAGTCCTTCACATCAACGTCAAGTCCGTTCTGACTGGGCAGTCCGTTAGGGTTGTCCATAGGATCAGGCTCAGATTCCTTTAACTCTTTTCTCTCTGGGTCGAATGTGGTTTTTGGTTTTGCCTCTGCTCTCTTTTCAGCATCATCAGTTTCAGCATCTCTTGTCCCCTAAAACAAGAATGCAACTCGTTAGTTTAACTTTGAACAAATATGATTTTTTACGAATATGGATATAATCAAGCTTATGAAAAACTGAGCACTAACACAGGGTGTGGAACAAGGACCACTTACAAAGGCTCCTTTACGTAGACATGAGTCGAGTTTCTCAGCAGGGGATGAGCTCAGGACGTATTCCACCATAGAGACACCTAGACCACCGCTCTCAGAACGAGGAGAGAGCACAGACCCTGCTTCACCGACGCCGTGAAAACCCTGACCTGGCCGACGCTGCACCATGATTGGTTGAGACACTGAATGATCTAGGGATCATACAACCACATACACCGACCCATTAACATAATGAACATATAAACAAGAACTTAAAACATTATTAAACCATAAATACACACAATTACCAGAGGCTCCCCATGCACTGTCTCTCCACTGGTCTAGGAAGATCCCCTTTGGTCCATCTTTCCCTGAATCGTCAGATTCCCAGAATTTCTTTCCTGTAAGGAGCTGCTGTAGGAGAGAATGTTTAAAAATAAATAAATAGAAAGTAGGTAATAAGATGATTATTGACACAATGATTAAGGATGTGGACTCTAACCTCTCCCATGACTCTTCCCTCCAGGGCGAGTGCCTGAAAGTCGTGGTTGAGTTCATCCATTGACCGCACCTGAGACACCCACACAAACACACAGGTGCTAAGTTCACAGAACATGACAGACACACAAAAGAATAGCAGTGATATCCGGTTTCTGTCAAGAACTGATATCTAAACCATCCACAGTTTGTGTACAGTCCAGAAACACTAACCTGGTTGTCAGCATGGATGTTATCACCAGTAGGCCAGCGGTGTTTGCCGTTGTTGTACCCAGGCTGATCACCATGCTGCCGCTGAAAGAAGTAATCTACCATGGCGTCGTCTTGAGAACGCCCTGCACCCTGGGTAGGGGGAGGAGCTTGTGGGGCAGGGCCGGGTTGAGGGGCATGGCCCGCGGGACTCAGCACCACAGGCATATTGGGTAATGGCCTGTCAGGGGGAGGCAGTCTGAGGTGGGGGCTGAACGAATCCTGCCAGAGCACAGCTTTTCTCTTCAACACGCACGCTACGCTCATTCCACCAGAGCCTGCAAAGGAGCAACGAAATGAATACAACGTTAAAAGATTCATTCAAGACTGCCAACTAAACTCGAACTCAATTAAACAGAAAGATCTACAAAATTCAATTCAAATGTTCTGTCCAAATCTTCCGCCGACTGATAAACTCACTCACTCAATAGAGAGGAAACTAAAGGTCAGACATTTTATTTTTAAAACAACCCAATAAACTTAAAAATCACAGTCAAAGTTCATGTTAAAAGTGTAAAAAGGTCAGCTTAAACAAACCAAAAACCAAACTCGAGTAATAGGCGATGACCGAATTCCACAATCCGACAGGGCAAAACTAACTAAAAATAAACAAATAAATAAAATGACAAAGGAGAAAAAATATGCTATACAGGACAGTGTTATATATTTTTGTAAATGTATATTTTGTGTGTTTATATATACACACACACACAATAATAATAATAATTATATATATATATATATATATTATACTATAGACTATATTATACTATAGAGGACAAAAAAAATTATTTCAGGTGTGATTTTTTTTTTTAAACTTTATCCCCCTTTTTCTGAATTTTTCCGATTTTCTCCCCTAATTTAGTAGTATCCAATTCCA
>JAOVVA010000030.1:11104661-11130288 GCA_028565275.1 Leiocassis micropogon | reverse complement strand
CATTTAAGTGTGACAAACATGCAAAAGAATAAGAAATCAGGAAGGGGGCAAATAGTTTTTCACACCACTGTATATGTGGTTCTTCCCCCAACTGTTCCCACAAATTTGAAGGCAAACTTTAGTCTAGAATGTCTTTGTAGGCTGTAGTGTTAAGATTTCCTTTCACTGGAACCAGTTAGTTAATCATGTTCCAGCATTCCTGATCTCAACCCCACTTAACACATTTGGGATGAAATGGAATTAAACTCCATACCCAGGCATCTTCCTTTAAACTTTTGTGCTCTGTGAGTGAATGAGCTTAAATTTCTACAGATGTAGTGGAAAGCCTTTTCAAAAGAGTGAAGGTTGGCTGTAAAGGGGAACAAACTCCATATTAATGGCGATAGGATGTTGAGTCATCAGATGTCCACTTACTTAGTCACATGAACTCATACAGTACATTCATGAACTCCCCTCTCACTACAATAATTTATAAACTACATTTTAAAATTAGGTAATAAAAAAAAAAACTGTGTTTATTTATCAAAACCAAATATGTGTAGGTAGTAGGGATGGGAATCACCAGATACAATTTTATCATAATACCTAAAAACCGGTTCGATCTTTATTGCGATTCTGTGAATATCATGATCTTCTAAATATTCTGACTTTATATATATTTGTTTAGAATTGTAACGAAATATATAGTTTTGATTCCTTTACAATTCTACACAAATTTAGCAAATGATTTGCTCATATGGTAATGGCAACATTTTCATGGCAACATTTTCCCACCACAAACTGCATGTGCATACACATGCAGTCCCTGATTCACGAATAAGTTCGGTTCCAGGAGCACGTTCGTAAATCTGATTTGTTCTTAAGTCTGACAGAGTGAGTCTTATACGTCTTTGACATGAATATACAATGTTAAGCATCTGTCCCCTTTCCCTACATCATACATATCAAATGTAACAGTGTTGTCTTTGTGCCTTTTAATTGCGAGGGAAATCCCAGACGCCATTTTGTCTCAGAGCTGTTTTCCACCGTTTTGGACTGTGAACTCTGTTTTGTTAAGGATTATCCAAAATTAAGATTATTCACCAGGACAGCTTTACAGGAGAGACATTTTCTATCATCATGCTTCCGGACTGTTTCATTAAAACCAGTGAGGCATTAGTATATTATAATAAGTATAACATTCTATGTACTGTATATTGCAGTACACTTGTATGTATTTTGCATACATTTATTTTTTATTTTTTTGTAAATCATTAAGTTATAGAGTCATACAGTACCGTAAATACTCACCATTGGCCGAGGAATAGGTTTCTGGGGTTTTTTTGATCCAAGTTTTTTCATGGCATTATAATATTTTTTCTGCTCTTCGGTCATGAAGATGTCCTGTCCCCCTAAGTGCAGAAGAACTTCACTATTATTATTGATGCATAGCATTATATTATACTGTATAATGCTTTACAAGAAATTCTAGTCCAGCTTTTTGAGTAATACACATTGATACTTATCTTGCGTTTCTGTTGGTTGAAGTTGTCAATGATCACACCGATGAACAGGTTTAGGGTGAAGAATGATCCGAAAATAATGAAAATCACAAAATACAAGTACATATACAAGTTGACCTCCTTAATTGGCTGCTCTTCCACCTGTCCAAAACAGACGATGAGAAATTGAGGTCTATCATTTGAATTTTCCACAAATGTGTATTCCTGTATTGTAATTATTGATTTACAGTAAAAACATTATTATTTATTTGACTTATTTTTATAAAAGACATCTGTTATATACTTACAGCTCGTGAATCCACTGCTGCGTACATGATGTCCATCCAGCCTTTAAAAGTAGCCTTAGCAGGGAGAAAAACAGGCTTAAGATTTTATGTTTCTATAATTCACATGCATGTGCTAATTATACTTTACAATAAAACTACTAACGCACATGACGTTAGTTTGTGTGTTTCCTGTTAGGACATAGACGTCTACAGGACATTCCTATATCATCTCTCTTCCTTTTCACTGAATGAAACTACAATCCTTTATCCATATCTGCATCCACCTCTCTGTCAGTAATGGACAACTGAATGTTCGCTTCTTTTCACATCAGGTATAAAGAGAAAAGAAAATCCTTCCTCAGCCAGTCTGAATAGGCAAGTGGTGACCAAATATGGATGTACATCCAAATGCATGTGTTTATTATTATTATTATTATTATTTTTTATAAAAAGAGAGAAGAGTTGGAATATTAGGTGAGCCCTCTTTTAGACCAAGTTTTGCCTTGGTTATCAGTAATTATAGGGCATTTGTGAATTGGCTAGAACTGACTATTTCTAGATGCAAATGGAAGGTTTGTATTGAGTCAAGTCAGAAGAAGGTGATGGAAAGGAGCTAAGTGACTTGTTGCTAGGCTACTGCACCAACTAAGTTAAAATGAAGAACAAAGTGCATGCACTCTTGCTGAGAACAAAATTCTGTATAATGGCCACAGTGATAGCTAAAAATAAAGTTCCGCTGACTTGTTGATTGATTCGTACTCATGGACAAGCAGACGTGGGCAGCGACAAAGTGCAATACAGAAAGAAAAGAAAGTTTCACACTGAGCTGTGTGTGTGTGTGAGTGTGTGAGTGCACATTTGGTGTGGAAACGTTCCTAAGAGGTAAAAGATCACTCACCACTTGAAGTAGTGCAAGGTAGCCAGCACCCACATTATCGAAATTGACTTTTACTTTAGACCAATAGTACTCTGTATCATTCATAGACAGGCACTCGGATTTGTTGTTGATGTGTGAGGCGTTGTAAATGAAGCCCGAGTGACTGATGCAGCGGCCAAATTTTCCAGCAAACAGGTTCACGCCCATGATGCTGAAGATGAGCCAGAAGATGAGACACACCAGCAGGACGTTCATGATGGAGGGGATGGCCCCAATCAGAGCGTTCACCACCACCTGGTGCCCATGGATACAAACAACAATTAGATTTTTGAAAGGGAATGGACAGCATCTAACCTGTTTAAGACTAGCTGTAAATTTTAATACTTATATAAACACTACGCTCTTTTACAATCCTTATCAGTAATGATTAAACTAATGCATCCACAATTTTACATTAACCTTTACAAATAAGATATAAAGAAGGATGAAAAACATCATGAGGGATGGTCCTATGCATCCAGAAAGTGAGAAAAGGAGAGAAAGAGAGAGAGAGAAAGAGAGATACAGATTTGTACTGGATCTATAGGACCACCTTTAGCAGCAATAGAGTAATACTGGTAGGTAGATTACAACACCAGGACAGACAGAACACACTCACACAAACGTTGACACCTACAGTATTTATGCAGTGCATATTAAAAGTCTCCTGATTCTCATTGCTGATTCTGGTTCTTTTTTGCATCTGCAATATTTTTTCAGATACTATGAAGTGTGTCAGAGATTGGCCAAGCAGCTGATCCTCTGTGAATGAGACTGCACATTCTCCCTCCACGTAAACAAGGCCATGTGCCTCAGGCGCAGCTGCTGTTAACATGCTGTGACGTCTGATTGTGTTTGCCAAATCTACAGCAATATAGAGGGAATTCTGTGCACCTCTGCTAAGTTACAGTGAGATATTTTTTATCAAACGTTTTATGACAGTTATCGGAAGTTTTCTTGGAAGTTCTTGAAAGAAGTCTCCAATGTCAGTGAGACACAGCTAGAACTTTTATTTTTCTAACACAGGAGAACAGAACAGAACAGATGACTTTGCATTTCCTCTTTAACATGACAAGCTGCATATACACCGATCAGCCTTAACATTAACACCTCTCTCAGGTGAATAGTATAACGTTGATTATCAATTAAACTGGTGACAGGTTCATTGCAACCAATGGCTCACTCATGCAGGCGGGGACCAAAGGCCATGCTGCAACCCACAGCACCAACTTTTTGGTGCCAAACACCACAGCACCCCTCAAGAGGACCTACGGACCACATGCTAAGGGGCCAAAGTCGCTTTTTCATGTGAAAGCCAGGATCCACGGTTTCCTGGCAAAAGATTGTCCAGGGTATCAAACAGCCTCTGTCAGCATTCCTTCACCTCAAAGTGCAACCTTATGCAACCATTCACATTTAATTAATCAGACCAGGCCAACTTCTACCGTTCCATGATTCTGTTTTGATGCTGACATGCCCATTGTAGGTGCTTTTGTCGGTGGACAGCGGTCTTCATGGGCACTCTGACTGGTCTACAGCTTCACAGCTACATACACAGCAAGCTGTCATGCAATATGTGTTTTTTTTTTAACTTTATCCCCCTTTTTCTGAATTTTTCCGATTTTCTCCCCTAATTTAGTAGTATCCAATTCCACCCCGTCACTAGAGGCTCCCACATTAAGCTTCCACTGCCAATCATCTCTAGGCCTCCGGCTGTGAGAGGGTAACAGCATCACCCGGGGATCGAACCAGCGATCTCCGGATGATAGGGTGAGTGCTTTACCACCGCGCCACTCGGAGGCCTCTTCATGTGTGATTTCAACATTCCAAATGTGTCTACAGAAAATGACGAGCAGATTAGGCTAGTATTAGAGTTTGTAATGAATAAATGTACTGTAGCAAAAAGCTGTTATAACACAGAAGGGATACTTAAAGACATCTAAATTCTATGACAGTTTAAATATGCGTGCGCCCTTCTGAAGCATCGCAAATGCTGACACCAGATAATCGTAGATATCTTTGAAATAAGCATGTTCAGCAGATTTATGATTAATGTAAACAGGAAGGCCACTTTAGCGAAATTACGATAATAGAGAATAATATGGAGTGCTGCTCATACTCGCATGATGAGCAGAAAGGCAGACCAATTAATGGATTACCGCTAAATGTTGGTCAAATCCACTATACTGATCTACTACTAAGAGCTCACTTTTAAGCAAACTATCTGATACCAATCTAAAAGTTAGCAAACAGAACAAAATAGAAACCGTGTTTTACTATTTGCTACAGTGATAACAGTAACAGGGGAGCTTTACTGGTGGACTGAATTTTTCCGGTCTGGTATGAGTTCATAGCATGAACAGACACTAGATACTGGGACTAGGTGCCCTCCCCCCGTCTGTTCTAATATATTCGCCCATACAAGCCTGAGCCACTGGACTCTGCTATTAGGATTTACCCCCAACCTCTAAAGACGGGGGAAATAAAACAACAACGAAACCTTCATTTTAGCTCAATCTGTACAAGATCTTCAACGGTAAAGTTGCAGTTTTATTAAAATACTTCCCAGAGAACAAGAAAATATTATCATTAACAGTGGCTATTTTAACACATTTGAGCTTCTTAAATCTAATGCCCCCCAAATGAACATGGGTAGTAATTAAATACATTTTTTTATTTTTTTATTTATTTATTTTTTTACTTTGGATTAAATCCATTTTTCCAGGCTAAAACACCACCCAGTCTAGTCAGATGTGACCGCTTAATAAAGACAAACCTACTCAAATTCTGTTCCCTACACAATGTACATCCATATAACATTTGCATAGGAAAACCTAGACAAAACATTTTTGCCTATTTTAACATTAACAACTAATCCACTCAAATACTACAAACCCTGAGCAAAAAGCCAAGTTTATAAGTAGACTACCTGTTTGTTATGGCAGAAAAAGAAAAAGATGAAGAGAAAAAAAATCCAACACGCCTTGAACTTAGTGATAATAAACCTACCACAAGACAGGCTGACATTTCTTAGAAAAAATTTTGAATACAAGTTATTTGTGCTCTTGACTCTGTGCTGCTTGAGTAAAATGCTTTCATTTTGACCTGTTTATCACAATATCTGACTACAGCGGCAACCGAAGGAGAACATGGAATAAAATCAAGTTGGTAGAAGGTGGTCATAAAAATATTTTAAACCTACGATAATCAGTCACTTGATATACGATTGGTATTATATTCTTAAAAGTGTGTGCTTGATCCAGCAAATCGCACATGGACATTTGTTGGACCAAGCACACAAGTTCAGTTCAATCAGTTTTGCTACATAGCATTAAAAAAAAAACCAAAAACAACATTTTCTTAACTCTGGCAATGTCCATCAATCCATAATTTACTAAAAGCTGTATATAATGCCCAAATAAATCTAACACGACACACACTGACCTTCTGAAGCCTTTTAAACTGGAAACGTGATGACCTTGCTAAACAACATTGAAAAAAAATAATAAATCAATAAAAATGACTAAGAGTACACCTTACAAACATCCACGAATATTCTTTTGAGAAGAACATGTATGAATAATGTTAGCGCTTACAAGTTACATCAAAATGACAAGGGGGCGGGGGAGGGGTAGTTTAAGGCTACTTATCCTATAAAAAGAAATTCTGACCACCCCTAAAATTTTGATTTATTTTCCTTAGTATCCAAGATGTCATCCCTTTTCTGTGCAACAACTTTCTAATTATAAACACACCATCTGTAGAGGAAAAGGTGAGGTATTCTGCTAAAATTAGTAGTCATTGCAACTAACACGATACTTCTATTTTTAATATTAAAAAGAAAATGAAGCTGGAACATGATGTGTCTGTTTCAAACCTGCAACTGTGAAAGATTTTTTTTTTTTTTTTAACAATACTATTTCCAAAAATTGTCTCAGCATAACAACCTGATATCACCCCACATAAAATCTAAAAATCTGTAACATGAAAATTTAATGCCATTTAAACAAGCCTTTTCCTGCCCCTCTTAGAGAGCAGGTTTTTAAAAAACAAACCTATAAAGTTATCAGCACATTAATGTTTTTGTTTATTTTAATTATAAAAAGGATACATATATATCTTTAATTTACAACAACTGCACCACCCAGTATGCAAAAGTCCAGTTTAACAACCTAACAAATTTCAGCTCTGCTTTTGTTCGACACACTTAATTGCTATGACAAGGAGTGTTTAGGGTGGACTCCCTCCTCTCAGGGTTCACATGTTTCTCAATAATATCAATTCTGGCATTTCCTTGAAACGGAGAGAAAAAAAAAACTTGGATTTTCTTTCGTCTGATTTCTCGTCTGCTGGTTTCTGTCATCCGGGAAAAGTACATCAAATTTCCAAAGAAAAGAAGATAACCAGTACCCGAGAGATTATTCTGGATAACGTGGCTGGCTTTAATTAGTGAGCAAGCTTTAAGTATGTCTTTATTTAAAAAAAAAAAAATTAAAAATACCTAAAGAACAAACATGTTTTTCAATGTTGTGACTCACTCTGGCACTGCACAAAGTTAATACCATGTTGAATTTTACCAATGCTTATGTTCAACACTACCATTAAGTTATAATAATACTCAGGAAAATGTCCTTTCCCTTACTTGCCCTCTCCCCCCACTGAAACTGCCTTTGATCAAGTAAACCACAAAGTTTTTATCTGCTTTAAAATGACTAAATACAAGGTAATATGGATATTACTACCATGCTTCAGTGTAGCGTCTTGGCCTTGCACAGTTTATTATTATTATTATTATTACTATTATAGCAAATCCTAGTATTGCTAGAACTAAAATGGTTTATTGAAGAACACATTGTTCACAACAGGATTGTTAACTTTGTTTGACTTAGTATAACTAGTTTGAAACGGTTTCTCAGGGAAGGGTTTGATCCCTGAAGTTTACAACAAAACCTTTCTGTAACGCTATTGAGCAGTATCCATGTTTTACGCCAGAAGCTATCTCAGCAGAAACAAAAACAAAGACAGTACAAAGTGAACACTTTTGCATGTATTGTTCACACCGAGTGACGACAACAACAAAAAAAGCTGCTCCTGCTCATATTCTGGAAACACTTCATTATACGCAAGACAAACTGGTAAAAGCAGTTTATCTGCCTTACTTGTAAGCTGCTTTGGATAAACGGGCATGACAAACGAATTAAATGTAAATGCAAACAATGTCCTGTAATGTAAAAAAATTTTTTTGAGCCATGTTATAATTATAAATGTTGGATAGTACAGAATTATGGGAATTCCCCCTGTAAAGTGATGGAGTCTGAGGGGGAAATCGAGCATGCAACTGTTGAGTTTCATTACACATCATCATAACCCATCGTCCTGAACACACAGCATAGCCGCAAGTGGAAAGAAAGGGGTAAAGGTCTAGTGTGACGAGTCACATGTTAGAGAACTCACCGCAATTACGCGTTTATTATAGAGTCCACATATTAAATAAGAAAATAAATAAAAATTCAGATAACGCCAAATGATCTGTAAGACAGCAATTTAAATTAGATAACTGATCAGTTGTCTTTTAGACAAAAACTAAGCCAAGAATTCAAAAGATATAGTTCTGTGCGCAACTTAACAGCTGAAGTACAAGGTGTAGCAACCTTCAAAAATACCACACAGCAGCAAAAAATTAAAATGAAACCATCATTTCATTTCATCATCTGTAAGCCTGCCGCCTCATGGTAATACAGAGTGTACACTAAAGTCATCATCTATAGAAGAAATAAATCCTTTTTAGGAAAATAATTCCAAAAGTATAATTTACCAAGTTGTCATTTCATTTTTAAACATTAACCGAGTTGCCTTTTACACTCATGGTAAGCTTGTGCTGGTAATCCATCTAGGGCACTTCAAATGATTTCCTCTAAAATGGTCTGTAATTTTTTCCCCCTGTACAACATGGCCTCAAGAAAAAAAAATTGGACTCAGATCTAAGCTAGATGTATATGCTTAAATTAATAATTTGTAAAAACGAGTATTGTAACCAATTGAATATTGAAACCTTTAGTAGTAAAGGGCAAAGAAACAACAATCCAGTCCCATTAATTTGGGTTGTGTAAATGCAAAAGCTAGTAGTAAACATACTCTGGAATTAACTGTTACAAAACTCGGTGCTAAAAATATCATCACTATTGTAAATTACAGTTATGTAAATTCATCTACAAAAGCTAGCAAACTATAAATGGTGCCAAAACAGAATAGGGGGTCTGATGCAATGCTGTGCAAAAGAACACCACAAATCAGGCATACTTGCCATTACATTAACTGTCCTTGTACAAATATTTTAGCATAGGGTATAGAGTGCACCTTTTAAAATCATTGATCCCATTTTCAGATAACGAAACTATCAAATTAAAAAATGGGTGTATTTTCCATCCTGTAACTGGTAAATTATGTTTTCTTCTCACAAGTACAGTGGTACCTCAGCTTATTAACGCCCCGCCTCAGGTTTTTTCTCCTAAAGAACTGAAATGTTGCAAGAAACTTGCCTCGGCACACGAGCGAACTAATTGAACTTTGGCCAAGTTGTGTGTACGTCCGGTAGACGATTAAAACTTTTTTTGGGGGGGGGATATCAATGGAAAACCAAGCGAAGCAAGTTTACTTTTTTTGTGTGGGTTTATTTTTATTTTTTGCATTTCATGCAAGATTTAGATTTAGTGAAGACATAGCACCATGGGTCCTCAAGGACGGTTGCAATAAAAAAAAATTAATAATAATAAAAAAAAAAGAGTTGCTTTCAGTTTAATTTTTAAAGCAGGAAAGAGGTGGAAAAAGGACTGTTAATAGGTTCATTGAGGGTTAATGTCAATTAATTTAATATTCTACCTCATTTACATGTCTTTTCTAAATGGTTTTATATGCAAAAATATATGTTTATAGTGTTGGAAATTTGTAACATTGGTAATATTTTTGGGTGGCTGGAACAGATTATCTGCGTTTACACTATTTCCTATGGGGAAGCGCGTTTCGCAATATGAATTCTCACCTTAGAACGGATTCAATTCGTATGCCGAGGTACCAACTGTGCGTACTATCGCGATATCATGTGCGCGTTATAGAATCGCGTATCGTAGAAGTATCGCGATACATTTCTGCCATATAGCCCACCTCTTACACAAACCCTTTGACGTTTTGCTGAAAATAAAAAAATGTTCAAATACTTTTAAGCTTGAGGAGTAGCAATACACAAGTTTGTAGACATGAAAGGACAAAAAAAAATACCAGGTTGAAGAGGAAAAGAGCCGGAAAATACCGCACCGAGATCCCCCCCCCACACGCCTCCCGGAAGTGGATACTGAAACCACAACGGGGTTAATCATTATCCATACATGCCGTTGAACTTTTTTTTTACGCAAAAAAAAAATCGAATCAAATTCTTTAGTTTTTGCGTAAATGTGCAAACAAACACAGCCGCACGCGCGAGTCTTTGTCAAGTCGCAGCTAGCAAAACTCGCCGCTAAGATAGCGTTAGCAACCAGGAAAGAAAAAAAAAAACACACACGGCGCATAGCAACCATAAAACACCGCGGTTTATAAGAAAGTACACGTTTAACGCTTATCAAATGTACCTCATAATGTATACGGAATGTTAAAAACGCGGATCCGAGACGTTTTGTTAGAGAACCCGTCTGTAATAATACACGGCCTGCCTGCCTGCCCCCCTCCTCCTCCTCTCCTTCCTCTACAAACACGCTAAAAAAAAAAAAAAGAACAAAACCACGACGCAAAAACGGCAGAAAAAAAACACACACACAAAGCTGAGTATTAAATATTATTTCTTTAAAAAGATACCTGGACAGGCGGCTAACGTGTACGTGCTATGCTACAGGTCGTCCCGCTGCTGCTAACAAAAGGCCCGAGATGTCTGGACAGGAAGAGCGGCACAACACCAGGAGAGAACCGGAGGGAGGAGGGGGAGGCGACACCTCCAAATATCGCGCTCCGAATCGACCGTTTTCGCGACTTCGTTTCTCGGAAATAACCGCGCGAAAGAGTGCGCAGGACGCACGCGAGTCTGGAAATCTAGCACGTTGTTGTACTCACAGGTGGAGAATGCGGATGGTGACGGATTTCAGCCCCGGTTTCGCTGCGGCTCCCTAGCTTTCACACCAACAACATGGCGGCTCGCTCTAAGCAGGCGCTCGCAAGGCATCATGGGTAAGAACGAAAAGGAACGTGCGCGACGAGGGGAGTGTCGCGAGCTCGGTCCTTTGTTATCGCCGAGAAAACACACACTACATACACACTCACACACACACACACATGTTTTCTAACAGGATTAGGAAATGTTTTACGACTAAAACCAACACGCGCTATTTGAACGCGTTAGAACTGTTTAATCACCGTAGAGGTGTAGAACTCAACACCTCCTCAGAACTCTGCTCCCAGTCTTTTGTTGTCCTGAAGTCTTTACACTACGACCAGCCATAACATTATGACCACCTGCCTGATATTGAGTAGGTCCACACTTTTGCCACCATAAAAGTGATGCGCTGTGTGTGTTCTGACACCTTCCTGTCCGTTAAGCTTTTCATCAATTTCATCTACACTACTAACGCTTCTATTCATTCGGACTGAGATCTGCAGTTCTGGAGTTGCTCTGACCCAGTCGTCTAGCCATCACAATTGGTTCCTTCTCACACTAGCTATATTTTCAATATCTCATTACAAATGCGACTGTGCGTGAAGTGTGTGGGATATATTAGGCAGCAAGTGAACCTTTTTTTCCCTGAAGTTGAAAAAATGAGCAAGCGTAAGGATTTGAGTGAGTTGTGGTTGTAATATTAAAGTGTAATATGTAATAATGAAATTATATTTTTCGCATATCCCAGTTAGAGAGCTGGGGTCATAGTGCAGGGTCAGCTGATAGGGTTAAACTATTGCCTTGCTCACTGCTCAACTTGCCAGTGCTCGGGCCTGAACCCTCGACCTTCCGATCAGTAATCCACAGCCTTAACCCACTGAGACACCACCGCCCTGTGTTAATACTGGTTCCAAAAAAAAAACCTGTCAGAACACACAGGTCATTACTTTTATGGTGGCTAAAAAGGGGGACCTGCTCAATATTAGGCGGGTCGTCATAATGTTAGAGCAGATCAGTGTATAACACTATTATAAGACCAGCTTAGAGAGTCTGTACGTTTTATTTCCTGAACTTGAATATAAGCACCAGGAAGGAGTACTAAAATGCAAACTCAAGCATTAAAGCTGTGATCATCCAGCTGTGATTTCTGTCTAATTTAAGCCGTGGATCAATGAAACAATTTCCTGCCTTATTTAGCACAAGAAAGAGGAAGTGGTGTGCCCCAGCTGTTTGGTTTATACCACACTCAGAGATGGGGGTCAGGGGAACACATTTACATGAATATTTCATCTCAGCCCTGGGCTTGTCGTCACCTAGTCTAATTGGCTTCATACCATACAACACGAACATAAACAGTTGTCATTGCCTGAAATTGATTACGCCATGTTGTAACAAATAGAGAAGTGGATTATACCATTTTTTATGTAACTTGTAAAGTGCATAAGCTTACATATTCAGTGGTGGCCAAAAGTGTTAAGCCAACATTTGCCATGTATTATACAATAGTTCTGTCTGTGCATGACACAGGTGAGGACACTAATTAGATCTGGATGAAGAGTTGTGTTAATTAGAATCAGCTGCTTTAGTTAATGAATGGAACAAATATGTGGCAGGACTTTTACTTTCTAAAGCCAGAGTGTCCATCTTTGCCCAGAAATGGCCAGAGCTAAAGAATTTTCAAGAGAAATGTGGACTTCTGTGGCAAATCTCTGTACATGATCTTCAGGAAGCAATCAAGCGGGCACGGACTGAGACCAGAGTACTGCAGACATCTTTTTGATTCTATGCCCAGCCTGATCCAGCGGGTTTTGAAGAATAAAGGACTTCTAATGCTAAATAATGATTGTTGTATAGCGATTCCACCGCATTAAAAAAACACACAAATTCTTATAATCTAGATGGTTATCAAAACATCGAATTTACTTTTGTCCCAATACTTTTATGCTTCTACTGTCCACTACAAAAGGTGATATGTTGAATCTAGGCAAATTTAGAAAAGTATGTATATAGACACGTATGCATTGTATATATACATTATATAGTATATATTATACATGAATATACAAACACAAGAACTAATTAAAGACCTATAATTTTGTTATAAAATGTATGCACCAAAAGGGATTAAAATTTTTTGAGCAAGTAAAAGTTGAGTTATTGATACATTATTAACACTTTGCTAGGTTGCAAGAGTTTAGGGTTCGATTCGCACCTCTGGCCTGTGTACGTGGAGTTTGCATGTTCTCCATGTGCTTGATGGGTTTCCTCTGGATATTCTGGTTTCTCCCAGTCCAAAGACATGCAGATTAGGTTAATTGGCATTCCCAATTGTGTGTGTGCCCTGTGATGGACTGACACCCTGTCCAGGTATATAGTATATACTCTGTACTAAATATTGTATATGTACGTGTACACTGTTTAGCCATAAAATTAAAACCACCAATATTATAACCACCTAGGTTTTGGGTTCCCCTTGGCCCCCATGTGCCCAGAGTGGCTTTGGCCCTTCAGGGCGTGCCTCAGAGGGTCTCTGGGGGTGTTGTGTGGTGTCTGGTACCATGTTGGTAGCGGATTCTTTGAGTGCTGTGGGTTGGAGGGTGGACCCCCATGGATCGGACTTGTTTGTACATTACATTTCATGAGTGCTTGGTTAGATTGTGATTTGGGGAATATGCAGGCCAGGTCGGCAGCCTTAAGGTCTTGTTACCTCAAAGATCCACAGGTCTAAGGCCACTTAATTTTTCACATGGTGTACCAGGAAAAGTTACAGCACAAAGAGCATTTAAAGGAACACATTTAAAGTGCAGTTTCATGCATAACACCAGATGTGCTACCACTAAGTTCATCATGAGTGGGAGAGATGATTCTGTGTTTGTTTACAAGTATTGGATGTTTTGCAAATGAAGTTTGCTAACAGTGTTAATTTTCCTTATGCATGGAGACTATGCACACTATGACACATGATCACAACTCTTAATATCCCTTTAAGACAGCTTGGAGAAGGCATGCTCAAAATGTAAAGTTTTGAAAATGTTTGTAAAAATGATCAGCACATTGAGCAAAAGTAGTGTTGTGAAAAAGTATTAGCCCCTTCCTGATTTTTTTTTTGTAGTTGCATATTTGTCACACTTAAATGATTCAGATCACCAAGCATATTTTTATATTACACTTTAATTTAATAAGGGGAAAAAATATGTTAATAACCCCCCAATAAATTGTGAATGATGAACTGTGATTAACCACACTGAAAGCCATTGCCCACAAATGGAGAAAACATTTTTGTTAATTGATGGAGAAAATCCTGAAGGAGAAAGTTCAGCCATCAGATCGTGACCTCAAGCTCAAGTGCTAAAACTGATACCCTGTTCTAAGCAGGTGTACTTAACAGCAGTAGAAATGAAAAAGGGAATGCACTGTGAAATTTGTTTAAAAGTTTCTGTAAGTGTGCGAAAAGGCTTTTAACCAGCGAGGATGTTTGCTGTTTACATTTTTTTTGTAAGAAAAGCCTGTGAAGGCTAATATCAAATAATTTAAGACTAATATTAATAGTATAGTAAACATTATACTTAGGACTGTTATTTCAGAGAATGTAATGTAATTCTTCTGTCAAACACAGAAGAAGCTGGGAACACTGGGTACACTACTTCTACCTTATCGAACACATTGAGAATCATGGTATGAAAAAAATGAAACATTCGATTTTTTTCTTTTAAATAAATACCTACAAAAAATATGGAATATTCTAAAAAGAGTTTATTTGTTCCAACAACTCCCACACCCTCACAGTCTCATTATTCCCAGCCTCAGCCATATACATGAATATATATATATAGATATATATATATATATATATATAGATATATATTCATTGTAAAGTGGTTTACAAATAAACAATAATGGCTACTCACATTCATCCTAGAGTGGACCATGACATACGTTTAGTCCACTCACACAGACACTTACTTGTGCACATTCAAGTGAGGGCCGCACTAATGTACATCCTCTCTACAATCTTTGATATTTACATGCAGAAAATCCTACGACATTCCCCAACTACACAACTAGCCAATCTAAAATTTTCACCTAAAACATTACACTGTATTGGCTTAAGTCAAAGTATAAAGAAAAAAAAAATCTCTCCCACACACACACACACACAGGAGCTGAAGGAGCAGCTCAGAAAAAAGGGTTCAAAGGTTACCTGGGTCAAATGTTATCCTCCCCGCAAATAACACTAAACATACACACAAATGCACACATGGCAAAAGGATCGAGTCCTCACATCTTCCCCCACAATGCCTAGGCAAATAGGCAGAACAATGGCATTGTCAGTTACTGGTTTGCCTGCCTTTTTATCCTCCCCCACAGGCCATGGTCAAATGTACATTGTCTTCTGATCAGACAATGTCGTATGTATTTAACACAAAAAAAAATCAGTCAGTGAGGGGGAAAAAAAAACGTCTTTAAGGAAGAAAAAGTGGAAGCACACCATAATCAGAGCAAGTCGACTGCAACGCTCTGTGGCTTTTTCAGTCAAACTGCATACAACTGTGGAATAAATCAGAACTATGCATTTCGAATTTGCTAAATAGTTTGTGCACTTTGAACGTCTAAGTACACAGAGACATACTGTAAAACACGTGGTGTGGCAGTTACAAGCTTTCACCCACAGTAAGCTTTCTCTCACAGTGACTCACTGAATGCACAGTGTCTGTGCTGCAGTTTATGTTTTCTGCCAGCAGAGGGAGACAGTTTCAGATAAACACAGACAATTTTGTAGAACTATACACTGTAAACCACAATGCACAGGACAGCATCTCTGAAGGGGTCCGCTCCGGGAGCGTCCGTGTCTTCCTACCCAGCCCTGGACACAGGAAATAAAAAATAAATTAAAAAGAGAGAGAAGAAAGAAATTAGGCATGAATGACTTTATTTATTTATTTATTTATTTTTAAACCAAGGCACCAAATTATAGGTCTTCACCCCTATCGAGACAGAGTCAGTCTTGCTGTGGGTTTTTGATTCTGGACAAATAAAGAAGTCGAGCAACACATAAAAGTCTTAAAACGCCCAAACGGAACATAAAAACAAAGAATTAGAATGAGAACATACACTAGTGAAAGGTAGCAAATTATGCTGCTAAACCAGACATTTACGCGTCTGTTAGATTACCTTCAAAATAAGCCCCGGCTGGTAGAGTGTGTGTGTGAGTGTGTGTGTAACATCAGTACAATCAATTCAGCTTAGACTTTTCATGCGTCAATATAAATGTAGTTTTGCAAATCTTGATCCAATGTTTTTTAAAATTATTATTATAAAGGCAAACATCCAAACATAAACGATTTATTTATTTCAATCTAAGATGCGGTTTCACAATTGAACAAACTAAAAAAATTTTTAAACAGAAAATGAAAATCTAGATATTCATATCCTGTACAGGGCTGCGGAGGGTCTGGAGCCCATCCCAGGAGACCCCTGTGAGGGTGCTAATCCATCGCAGCGCACACATCGCTCAGGCACCGCCATTGGGAACGCTAATTAGCCTAAACACATTTTTGTATGTGGGAAGAAATCCACCAAGCATGGAGAGAACATGCAAACTCGCCCTAGGGGGGAATCGTACCCTCGACCCTGGAGGTGCAAAGCCACAGTGCTAACCGCTACGCCACTGCACCACCCTAGACGTTCACCCCGCTAAGCAGTGAGCCACTGTGACCTCTCACTGCTCATATAATACATACAGAAAAGTGGTGGAACATCTTGTTGTCTAACACGATGATAACTTCATTATAAAACACGGCTAAAAGAACAATAAATCAAAAGATAAAAAAAAGCATTTCTTTTTATCCCCGACTTTCTTCTAATTTTAGTCGCACTCGCAAGTTCTCTCTTTTAAACGACAGCTAGCAGCCAGTGAGGGTGAAAGCTATGACACGAAGTCAGCCTCCGCATAGTTTCCAACTGCTGCCCGAAGCAACGTCACAGGACGAACAAACTGGGAGTAAATCATCTAATACTCTCTTTCACATACATGGTGTGGCTCTGATAGAAAGGGGAGAGTATACAGCGGGCTTTCGCACTGTCCCGAATTCGATTCAGAACCGGTGTGATCTCGAGATTGCGAGAGATCTTGTGAAGGAGATCCTCAGGAAGTTTGTCACTACGGCGTGTCACAGCGTGGGAGAAATCGCAGACACCTAAAACATTTCAAGCATGCGCAAGGTTTAAAATAACCTTCAGTACAGACATTACATACACACACACACACACACACACATATACACATGATGGCTTGTGGCAGTTTGTAGGTGGTTCATATAATTCGGAGGTGGTTTGAGTCCAAAACGATGCCGAGTTCCTTAATGTACTGGTGTGGACAGGGACAGGGACATGGACAGGTCTCGTTCAGGTATTTTAGAATAATTTTTTTAATGGATATTTATTCTATGTTTATAAATAATTACCATCACGATATGCCTAATCAATAAGTGACGGTCACTAAATGGTTGAAATAATTGAAAACGGAAATAAAGACTCTTGTAGTAATTTATTTAGAATGAATTAGGTCTTGGTTAAGAACTTCTTCAATTTCTCTATCATAACATCACAAAAGACTAAACACTCTGATCTGCTTTCTTTGTTCTCTCAACAGTAGCACAATAACACTCTCCCTACTCATACACCAATCAGCTCATTTAACACACATCTGCACCTGGTCTACATTTTGCACATCTGGAACTTCTGCACATTGTTCTGCTTATGACTGCACATTGCTTTTCCAATTCAATTCTATTTTATTACTTGTACATAGTGAACATTTTACAGCTAAAAGCTTTCAATATTTGTATAATTTTTATTATTATATTCATATTTTATATTCTTTATTTGAACATTTTCTTTTATACTCTTTTTTTTTTTAGTTCATGGGCAGTCATACAAGCATTTCACTGCATATTATTCTGTGTATGACTGTGTATGCGACAAAAAATTAGAATTTGAACTCTTTGCCGTGTTTAATCCAAAACATTTAATCAGGGCGTTTATTCTCATGCAGATGTTATTTCATCTCATAGGAATTGTGTCGAGTCCAACTGAAATGATATCACCATACTTCGGTGCTGATTTGATTAAAATTGCAATTCTATCTATCTATCTATTTATAATTCTATGTTTCATGATTTTACAAATATTTAACATTTTTACCAGATTTTTAAGGCTTCTAATTCATGCAGTTTCCGGCTAATTAGCGCTCGCTGTGTTTTGAGACTAGTGTAAGCGTGTGTAATGCGTGTGTAATGCGTGGGTTTTGAGACTAATGTGCTTACAGAGTTTGGATAAAAAGGCAGATTGTTGGCTTTTAACATGTGCGATTTTTGATGATGTAACGTCATAAAAATGTGTTTCTGTTGCGCCACTTGAAAACGTCTGCGCTCGGTACAGAGTCGTTTATATCCGAGGCTGATCAGCTGATCACCGATCGTGGCCAATCAAACCGAAAACCAGCCAATTCTGGGCAAATCGACCGGTTCATCTCTATTGAAAAGGAAAAAATGTTTTTTATTTGTTTTTTGTTGTTGTTTTAAAAAAATTTTTTTTTTATGAAAAACGACTTTGAAGTCAGTGTGACGATATGTGACTGGCCATAAAATAATGCATAACCGAATCGATTTTCTCATCCCCACCTCCATAGATTTGCATGTTGCGCCTTTTCTACTGATCATAGCGAATTTCATCTAAAAACGTCTACTTCACTTGATATTATTATACACAAAAACCTTTGACGCAAAATGAGAAGTCTAACCGCAACCATAGAAATGATCACACCGTGTACATTTGCTTCTGTAAAGCTTTAACGCTTATTAGTGATGTTAAAATCAGTAAACAATTCTAACGTTATGAGACTTTTCTCACTCTCACTCGCAAGCTCGACAAGAAGTTCCTGTTACTATTTTAGAGGAAGATTAGCAGATGGAGAGAAACTGCTCGAGTATTTCCTTATGCTCGCTGAGACACCGACAATAACACTGAGATAACAGAAAGCTTTTCTTAGCACAAGCTTTAGTACACCGTTTATTTTAAGGTACATGAAGTTACGTTTTACAAATATCCCTCTATCTATTCTTTTTGAAGTATTAAAATGAGGTTACCTACGTGTAAAGAGGCTGCAGCTGTAGGTGGGAACTCTTCTGTGGGGGCTGATACCCATACGAGTCAAACCCACCGATGAAATCAACTGTAACACACGCAGAGAGACGAAACACACGGAAACTGTTGTGGGCATCGTGTTAAGAAAGTGCATCTCTGATCATATTAATAATCTGTTCAGCAGATAACACTTACAGCTGTCCTCATCATCCAGGAAGACTTTGCTAACATAGCAGGCATATACGAAGCCAAAAAGCTGGAAGAGAAACAGAATCCAGTCACAAAAGTACACAGATCACTTTCCACCCAAACTGGAGAATTTCTGTCGTGCCACTTACTGCGAGGAACACTTGCAGGGCAGAGCTGACCACCTCTATGTACTGGTAGTCCAGTAGGCAGCCACTGACCGTGATCACATGATGGTCTTGTGGAGCCAATGGGGAGTCAGGCACTGTTGTAACTAAGCAACCAGGCCCGTTCTCCATCCACCAGGAGCGATGTAAAGAGGTATTAAATGTCATCAGGAAATCTCGATCCTATACATAGGTGTGGAGAAAAAAAAGAAAAGAAAAGAGAATCATAAGTATGTATCATGATCATTGATGATCCAATAAATACGACACCTTGCTTAAGATTCTCTGAAACCTGATTATAGAGTGAGTGAATTTATTCGATATACTTACTTTTAAGATATGAATAATTTGGTAGCAATAAAATAAATGTTTAAAATCTAATTACGCATTTCACCTTGGCACGCAATAATGCAAAAGTTGTATGCCATTAATTTTCCCAAACACTTTTTTTCTGTCTTTTTCTCAGATGGGAATCTGGTTTTGTAACGTATACTGTATTCTGTTACCCTGTAGAAAAGGGCGTCGGTTTCTAGACATTGCTTCTTAGGAACTCTTCTTTTTTTTTTTTTTTTGCATTACTATGTTTTAATACATTTATATAGGGCCAGAATTGTGCAATACAGAGTGGCATCCTAGGAAACTGAATTTTATTTTCATTTTAACTAACTGTACACACACGACTGTGCAAACGAATAAAAAAATGGGTCAGACAGACAAAGAAATAACGCAGATAAATACGATCATGTGTTGTTGAGGTTGTTCGCAGCCGTTTGTTTCACCAAAAAAAATACTAATAATGTGAGAATTTTGTTTGAGAAGTTTTTGCGACGTCATTCCCATATTCCGGTAACGATAAGAAGTTATGCAAAAAACAGTAACTTCGGTTTGACTAGACACAGCAGAAAACTGCAAATGCACTATTTGATGCTTCGACACACACACACACACTGGCAGAACTTCCATGTAAGCAATTGTTCTCATCGCTCAACGCTGTGTTTTGCCGGCACAAATCCGTGCCTCTTCAGTTTTCAACTAATAGATTTTTCTACAATAAAAAACAAATTATGCCACTATTCTGCGCTCGTATAAACATCTGCATCGTCCAAAGCCATCTCAGCCAGGAGCCTGGAGAGCCAAACTGGCCATATGCTCTATACACTCTCTTCCCCATCGATCACGACGACACCAGACTTTTCGCACGCATCGTAAGAGCTCGTGTATCCTGAGCAGATATTGCCGTCCTTTGAGTGTCCTGCACAGCCTTGTGACGCAGCATGAAGAACAGTTAAAAAAAAAAAAGAAAGAAAAAAAAAAGGATGTGCTGGTTAACTTCAAGTCTCTTCAAGGAAGCTCTATAAGCGCAAGACTCTAACCAGTCTGTAGTTGTTGTATGAAAAGACAGAGTGTGCATCAGGACATCAGGAGATCCCAGATATATATATACTGTATGTAACATCTGGCTTCTTTCGCTGAGATAAAACGGGCCTGCAGCTGGATATTTTTCGGCACGAACATGAATGTGTTTCAGGTCATTAAAATTATCTTCTCATGAGCCATGTGAATTCCTCATTCAACTCCATTTAAAAATTTCTACCTGTTAACTCTTGTTGGTCTGGTCACGTTATACCTGTTATAAAGACTTAATAGCATTATAGCTCTGATTTACTACTCAGTAATGGTGACTTTCAGTGTTCTGAAATCCACTTTCTCTTTTGCGCGTCTCTCATTTTTCATTCAGACTTCAAGATATTCTGGCCCCCGGCGGACATGTTCAGGTTACATTCATGCATGATGGCAGATGCTTATGCAAATGCCCATTCCCAAAAGCCTCGCGTGTTCTCTGAATGACACAGAAGATTAAATCAGGCGTTTATTTTCAGGAAAGAGAGACCAAAACCGTTGCTTTTTTTTCTTTTCTGCATGCGCTTTTTAGCGAAGTTGTAGATGGTTGAAATTTAAATCCTTCCTCTCTTTCCTGCATGCATTCAAATGATCGTGCATATTTTGTTCGCGTGTTGACTTTAACCCTACTGTATCCTGGGTGAGGAGCAATAATGCTGCATCTGAGTCTGCTTGACGTGTTCAATCTAATATTTCAATTATTTAATTGTCTATACGCGTATTATTATTATTATTTTCCCTCTGATTTTAGTCGTTTCCAATTCCCACCCGCCACCAGCTCCTACATTACGGCTACTACTAACAAAGACTATCCCGTTTTCACGTGTAACACACACGGAGGCCAGCGCTATCCGCTCCTTCCGCTTGCGTGAGCTCATGATTGGATGTAGAGCCGTGATTGATGCGAGTGCCTCCCATCTCACCCCAGCTGAGAGAGTTCAGCCAATCAGCTGCAGCATCACCCGGGAATCAAACTAGCAATCTCCAAATGAATGGGCGAACACTTTACCCCTGCGCCACACTATGGGGGCCGTTTATACCAGTATTATGTGGAACTGGACTTACTCACTGTGTTGCAGGACTCGCGTGATTAAAATACTCCCAAAGTACAAAAACATCAGTTCTTCAAAACAAATAACAGAGCTGATCTTTGTTGTCTTATTTACCTGAGACAGGTGGCCCACCTCCAGGTAGAAGCAGATAATAAAAGCATTCCAACCAACCCAGACCACTAGCCACACTGCATACTGAACACACACAAAGAAAATGCACATTAGTTAACACAAACCACAAAGCACTAGACACACATAACACGTAACAGAGACGCTTCTACAGGAGATAGAGTCTTCTCATTAGTATCTGAGAATCTCACTTACCAGTATAAGATATCGTGAGCGGACCTGCACCGTCCCGAACACTCCCAGAATAACAGCCAGGATGTGAAGAAAGTTTGCCAAGATGGGAGCCCATTGATAGCCCAGGAAATCAAATACCTGCCTCTGCAGCACAGCCAGCTACGAATACACAAATGTACACATGAATAAAGTTAATGTACATTAGCCTGTTGTAATAAAAACGCACTACCGTTAAAGTATTGAATTGTCAAATTGCAACTGTCTTCATAATGCTCAAAACTGTTTGGGAAACGTCCTCATTGTAAATCAGGGATGCAAACTTTTGCGCTCAAGTGTATGGGTTCTAATTATATACCTCCATCAAACTGTGGAATGATGACGCAGAAAAGCTGTTGATGTGGATTCTGAGAATGAATAATTAATAAGCCTGACATCCTAGACGCCCACTGGTGAATACATTGGATTGTTCGGTTTTAAAAATAGATATGCTATGATGTAGCCATTTTAACTTATTTTCTTGCACCTCAACTCATACACAAATAGTGTGACCTCTCCTTTAAGCAGCCTCCACAGCAGCAGGCTGTTGCAGCACAGACCTGGCCTACATAGCAGACCCAGCATTCTGCAATGAACTCGACGTCTGGTATTGTTGGCTCTGATTAACCGCTGAAGCTCAAACCAGCTATGGGCGTCCAAGAAACAAACAGGCTGCTTGGCACACGTCCGGTGGATCAGTCACACAAAAAAAAAAAAAACGAGAGGGGGCACAAAGCAATCGTACAAAGAGTGTCAGAGACACTGGCCACAGTGTGCCTCAGTGTCAGCTAAACAACAGTCTGTAGCTGGTCGACTGACACTTTTATCCACAACTACTGTATATATATATATATAAAACTATTATATGGGTGATGTATGATAGATATCACAATTGCAATTCAGTGCAAGGGGTTAAAACTGGCCGTCTGTAACTCACCCATTTTTACCATAACCAATCAAGCATCTGTGGCCTGCACAGCCGTAAAAAAGACCAATAAAACACGGTCATCCATTTAGGCCAGGGGCAGACAAATGCAATGGGCCCTTCAAACACACACACACACACATGCACGCACACACACAAGCAATCCCAAAGCGCTCTGCTGCAGCTGTTTCCATGGAAACTGCCTGGAGCCCCAGCCCACAGCCCTATGAGAAAAGAGCCCCTACCTCAGGAGATCCCCCCCCTGCCACATGGACTCTCTCTCACAAAACACACACATACACACTGATCCAGGGCAATAAAAGTTTCCACGGAATCCGTTCTGGTCACGCAGCGATCGTTGTTACGTTACCGATATCAGCGTTCCGAGTACTGCCCGATACCTGACACTGATCCAATAATGACGTCCTCCAGTTCTCTTCAAGCTTGTGTTGCTGATTGATGTGAAACATGACAGGCCTGACGCCAGTGTATGTATGTATGCCAACCCCTTGGAAATCTCAGCAGGCCCAGGCGTAATTTTGGAACTACAGTCATTTTCAATTTGTGTCATTATAATTGCTAAATAATACATAGTAGCTGCTTTTTAAAGAAAAAAAACAACAACAAAAAAACATGCCAGGAAAAATCTGTGTCATGTTAGTCATAATCTATTTTCACAGTGTAATATGGGGCAGATGGATAGGATCAGCATTTCAGAGAAATCTCTTTCCTTGCACATTTTTTTTTCTTTAGCTGATACAAAGACACTTAGAATTGAAATTTATAAAAGCGGATTAGGTCGTAGCCCTTAAAGCCCAGAGCATTTAGCCATTGTTTTGTTTTTGCTGTTTGTTTGTTGTTTTTTAAATAAACATACACAGGGCTCAGGACTGTGCAGTATAGAGTGATATATCCTTTTAGCAACACCAAATAGGCAATACGATGAGATGAATTTAATTTCATTACATTTTAACCAACTATACAAACATGACTGAGCAAAAAAACAGAAATTGGTCGCGTAGGCAAATATATATATAAAAAAAAAAAACAATAGCACTGATACACATGATTTTACACTTGTTTATATGGTTGTTTTCGATTGTTTCTATGACCTAAATAAATAAATAATAATACGTTTAATATTTTTAAAGGTTCCACACATCATCGCGACGTCATTCCTGTATTCCGGTAACGGTAAAACTAACCCTTTATAAACGTAGTGATAACTTTTGTTCTACCTGACATATCCAAAAACCTAAATACGTAAGGGGTTTGATGTCTCAAGCCTCACACCAGCAAGGCTTCCGTAGATTTTTGTTTTGTTTTGTTGTTTTATGTCATTGACCCATGTTGTGCTGCTGGCACAGATCTGTGTAGCTTGGATTTTAAGGGTTTTAATTATACCAGGTGCTGGGATTTGAACCTACATCTTTTCAACAAATGAATGAAAGAATAAACCAAAGGCTTTAAGGCCGTTCTAAAAATGTATACAATGTATTGATATTATGTGTCAATATTTGGATACATTGTAACAGTATTGGAACAGTCTTAAAGTCTGGGTTAATATTGATACAATGTATCAGAATGTTGCCGTTTTTACCCAGAGCAGATTTTCACAAAGCCAATCACAGTCTCTCATTCAGTGAGCATGTGAGTACGGAACACAAGCATTCACACCTACCAGCTGTAACGAGCAGATGACCACCAGCGTGCACCTCCCGTCGCAGCGGCCCATGCTCTCGCGCTTCATGCACGGCTTGGGCCCCGCGAGTCGCCGCGAGAACGACGGCTCTCCGTTCAGGTCCAGCGTGGCGGCCGTGTTCCCGTTATTCGTCCACCCGAGCCGTCAGGGGGCCCAGCGGGCCGAAGCCGCGGTTCCGTGCGTCAGTACCTCAGCGCTGTTGACCATAGCCGTGTCTGCGGGTGACTCTGTTCTCACACGGAGCCGACCGCACCGGGTCAGCCACGCCTTCAGTCCAACCAAGAACACACAAAGAACATCACACACGCGCACACACACACACACACACACACACACAGAGAACTTGCACAAATGAGCATCATATGATGAGCCATCACACGCGAACAGTGTGAAGAGAGAGAGGGGGGGGGGGTACATTTTTTTTTTACCGCAAAAAAAATCTGCGCGTGCACAAAGCACGCCTTTGTTACTTACCGCACACGCGCTCTCTATCTCTCTCCGGTCTTTTCCTCGTCCTGAATTTATTTACAAATAATAATAATAATAATAATAAAAAGGGCCGGTTTTTATACAGACGGGTTTAACTGAGACTGAACCTCCCTGATGAGCATCCCTCCGTCCCGCTCAGCTCTTTGTCAACACCGACAGGAGGGCGAGAGAAAGGGATTATGGGTGGAAACCAAACCCTCGTGCAAGTTTCCCAGCAGTCCGCGCGGGGGAGTGCGCCTCCGTCTTCTTCTCTCCCCTCCCTCCCTCCCTCCCTCCCTCCCTCCTCCTCGATCTGTTTCACAGTTTAAATCTGTTAGAGCTCCCAAAACTTTATTTTGTTTCCTATAGGAGCCACATGAGAAGAACTGAATACAATCAAATGATTGCACTGTTGGGGAGT
>JAOVVA010000030.1:11084058-11103715 GCA_028565275.1 Leiocassis micropogon | reverse complement strand
ATGGTGCATGAATGCCTGGCCTCAAATGGGGTACATTACAGGAGCTGCTCAGGATTCTGCTTAAAAAATAGTATATATAAAATTATGTATATATAAGCAAAGAACAAATTACATTTAAAGTTTATATATATACACACACACCCCAGGGAAAGGGTGAAACTGCTAGGCAAAAAAGGACAAATTACACTTAAAGTTATAAGTTCTATAAGTTATATAGGCCTACTGTATATATAGGGAGAGAGAGTCAGCCAAAAAATTACAATATTCAGGAAAAGAAAAACTTTTACTAAATTCATTGCTATATGTTCTATATTGATATAAATGATAATATTATGAATATTATATCAATATAATATACATCATACTATTTTTCTTTATTTGTGTGTGTGTATACATATATATATATATATATATACACATACAAACACACACAATAGGTTAGCAGGGGTGAAACTGCTAGGCAAAAAAAATTACAGGAACAAGGTATTTATAGAACAACTATATGTAGAACAACCTTAAATCTCATTTGTTTAAGCTATTCTTGGTGCTATATCTTTATCTCAAATTATTATTTTTCTCATTATATATAAATATTTGATTATTATTTGATTATTATTTGATAATTACTTGATCCCATGCAGATTTTGTAAGTTTGTCCAAGAAATGACTGGTCATATTTTATGGTAATAAGTTTATTTTAAAGGATAGAGACAGAATATCAATTAAAAATCACATGATACAAATGTTATAAATTGATTTGCATTTCAGTGAGTAAAATAAGTGTTTGATCTCCCTGACTTAGTACTTGGTGGAGCAACCGTTGTTGGCAAGCACAGAGGTAAGACGTTTCTTATAGTTGGTTAGCAGTTTTGCACACACTTCAGGAGGGATTTTGGTCCACTCTTCTGTGCTCTTTACAGATCTTCTCTAAATCCTTAAGGTTTCTTGCCTGTCGCTTGGCAACTTAAACTTTCAGCTCCAACCATAAATTTTCTATAGGATTAAGGTTTGGAGACTGGCTCTTCCACTCTATGGCCTTAATGTGCTTTTTCTTGAGCCACTCCTTTGTTGCCTTGGTGGTATGTTTTTGGTCATTGTCCTGCTGGACGACCCATCCCTGACCCATCTTCAGGAGGTTCTCATCCAAGATTTACAATACATGGCATCAAAGTCATATTAATATTCTGTTTCTATCTTTTACAATAAACCTATGATAAAAATTATAGGCCCTTCATTTCTTTGTAAGTGGACAAACTTACAAAATCTGCAGAGGATCAAATACAGTAATTATTTTTCCCCAGATACAGTAAATAGTTACTGTATCTATCTAGTTAGTATGCATTTCCACCATAGTTTAAACATTGCTTAAGTTACCAGCCACACCCAATGGATTCTGGGAAAATTCCTAATCTCCTAACAAAGAAGTTTGGGAGAAGGTGGGGCTTTGAGCTTTGCCCCCTCCCTTGAATCATAGAAAATATGCCTTGCAGTTGCTCCTGGGGCAGATGGCATATAGAGGGGCTCGGTAATTATACTAAGTGAAATGGCATGTAGATATGATCCTTATTTGTGCTAATATTTTTTCCTACTGATACATCTGTTAAACTTTTGAGTAGAAACTATGCTAAGCATGCGTTTTTGTATTCAATGTACAAATTACACAAAAGATAGATGAAAGAAAGTTTGCTATATTTATTATTTTGTAAAAACTCACAAGGCCATAACAGACCCCACTGAAACACTTTCTAAATTGACTAATTCAGCTTGTGGCGGCATGCTGGCTTATTGGTTAGCACAGTTGCCTTGCATCTTCAGGATCAGGGTTGGATTCCCGCCTCGGAAGAGTTGTGTGCATGGAGTTTGTATCTCCCTGTGCTTGGTTGGTTTCCCCAGGTACTCCGGTTTCCTCCCACAGTCCAAAAACATGCAAGTTAAGCTACATGGCGTTCCCAAATTCCCCGTAGTGTGTGTGTATGTGTGTGTGAATGACAATTGGGCGTCAAGCTGGCAACTCGACCACTTAAGCAACTGCCACAGAAACGACCGATATATCTCCAGGGTGCGGAGTATCTGTCGGCCAGTGTGCCAGATGGCACATGGATGGACCAAAATAATAATAAAAAAATGCAAGTTGTGGCGAGGTGGTTTATTGGTTCGCCTCGTCCTTTCAGAGTTGGGGGATTGAATCTCGCTTCCAGTCTGTGAGTGTGAAGTTTGCATGTTTTCCCCATGAATGGTGGGTTTCCTAGTGATTGAGTATGTGCTTGTGGCCCATAATAGGTTGGCACCCCATCCAGTACCTTCCCTGCCTTGTCCCCTAAGAATAATCATGGCATATATGGATAAATGGATGGATGGGTGAATGGACTAATCCAGCTGCCTATCTGCCCTTAAGTGTGTATGTGTATAACAGTTTGCCCAACATGATTCTTAATGTGCTATTAATATAATTGGATAAACTATATTAGATATTAGCCTCTCCATACGATATCACAACCAGTACTCATATGTATTAATTAAAATGAAGTTTGTCAGTTACACAAAATATATTAAAAGGCTTCAAACAGTAAAAAAAAAAAAAATATCCAGCAATATTTATAATCATATAATTAAGAAATGATATTAACTAGAAATCCATGCAAAGCCTTAATGTATGGATAACAATATAATATTGGCTTTTTCAAGTCATCTCCATTTAAGTAATATTGCTGAGTGTCAATACCGTTACTAACATTAAAAGCAAACCGCCAATCTTAATCCACGATCACGGAATTGACTAATATTTCTGTCTGCAGCGTTCAACACTAGTTTTACTAAATGTGAACTTAAATAGTTTGCTTCAATGGATGTACAGTAAAGTACCATTTGAAAGTCGGCTTCTTGGGGTAAAGGAATGAACTTTGCAGTCTGTTATGACCCCCTGCCTCGAGGTTGAAACTGCCCCACTGGATCAGCATTGAGATTTTCAGCATTCAGTGGCAGTATGGGCTCTAATAAGAGATGTGGCATGTGTACTGACACAATGTGATGAGAGAGAGAGAGACTCTGTGACATATCAGCCCGTAAAATAAATAAAGAACACCAACAAACTCATAACCACAAAGGAAGCAGAGTCACCACAAATGCAGTCTACAGTACGCTTTTCTCCGCATTCTTTATTCTTTAATATTCATCAGTTTTCCAATGCCAACTTTGCTAATTCCTACTGTATTTTTACAGGCAGTTTACTGTTTATACTGATCCACCATACATAAACAGACTAGTATTAGATAACTTATAATTTCGAGATGCTTTTGCACAATGTTTTTCACCTTTAAGGTTTCTGTGTCATAGGGCAGAAACTATCTACTATTAAATGAATATTATTATTATGCCAACTCTATCGGTATGATTTATCCTTTTGTGTTTCTTCTTCTTTCGCTGCCAGTGTTTCATACCTTCAGGGCTTCACCCATTCGGTAAAGTATGAAAAAAAGAACGACATCACAAACGAAAACCGCCTTGACAGTAATTTATCTAAAATGTTGAATGGCTTAAGAGCATCATAATTACTATAATTGCAATTATTATTTGTCTGCAAGATGATGTCATTCCACCTCTCTATGTTTTGGTGCTTATATTTATTTATTTATTTATTAATTAAAAGGGGGGTGGTAAGGACGCTCTGTTGCCTCAAAAAAAAAAAAAAAGGCACATGATTGTTTTCTTTATTGCAGATTGTAATTAAGCTCATTTTCAGAGCTCGACTGATGATGGCTTTTATAAAGTCAGATCCTTCTTCAGGATATCTGGAGTTCAGTAACCAATTGATATGGGGTTTGGCTTTTTTTAGGTTTTTGGGAAGCGACTCCCGAGTTTCACATCCGGTGTTCATCCGACAGAGAAAAATGAGCACAAAGTCTAGCACAGAATTTAGAAGAGACTTTGGAGAAAGTGCAAAGGAATAGGAGAACATGATGCTGAGGATCCGAAATCCGTTCGGAGGACATGAAGGAGTTTGGGGAGGAAAAGAAAAAGAGAAAATTGGATACACAATTTGTTATTACGGAACATTTATTTCACACGTCGTAAAGAAATATGCAACTATTTGACTTGATTAGTAATATCCAAACATTAAAAAATATATAATAATAAATCCAGATTTGTTATTAGGATCACAAAGAAACATCTGTGAAATCCATTTAATGTCCTGCTGTTAGAGATAATCTCGGTCTTCATGGAATTAAAACTACTAATAGATACTACTTACACCTATATCCATGCAGTGCTTTAAACACTAAACGGTCTTAAACTAGAAACTAATCAACACAACTGGCCAGATATTAAAAGTGCCATGTAGTGAACTGGAAATAAATAAGAATATAAATCCTTGGAGATGATGAACTTGAGTTCAGATTGTCCAACCAACACGGGTCCATTGCGTTAAGAAATAGTTTAGCAAGGTCTTGTAACTGAAAAGGATTTCTGACCAGGACGGCAAGAGGAGACGTGGATATTAACGACAAAGAAAAGAAGCACCAAAGCTCATTTCTCCAAAACAAAATTGAGTTTATTAAAAGCATACAAAAAGGAGCTCAGCATTTTATCCACAAACCAAGGACTCTCTGCAAATTGAATTCTTCTGTTTCTCAGCATCATTAATCCCCACCCATACTCCAAACTGTCACGACTCTCTCACACACACACACACACACACACACACACACACACACACACACACACACACACACACACACACACACACACACACTACTGAATTTCCCCCATGTAGAGGCGCTTATCACTGGATCCAGACAGAACTGTGAAAGAAAGAAAAAATATATATATTCTTCATGCAATTAAACAGGACACAACAGGCAGACAGAATAAAGTTAAAAACGAAAGAAAAAATTTACCAATGGGCTCCTCGGGATGGAAGGCCACCTCGTTGACTGATCCTGCATGTCCAGGAAGCTTATAAAGGATTCTACGAGAGGTCGTGTCCCAGATATACACGAACCTAAAAAAAGCAACACAACACATGAAGAGTTGTACACCAGACATTCGTCTGAATTCTCATATACACCCGTATGCACAAACACACACAGTCTTACCTGTCAGCGGAGCCTGCTGCTATCTTACTGCCATCTGGTGACCAAGAGCAGCGCAGAAGATTCTTTGGACAAAAGAAAATCATAAAACATTCAGTACATGCATCGGTTTTCCACAACCACGGGGACAGGATGTGCAGTCGGTCATTAGGACGGGTGATCTCAGGAGAATGGATAAGATTAAAGAATGGTAGATACAACGATAGTGTGAGTGAGAAGAGATGAAATACTTAAGCTGATGTGTATTTGGGTACCGCTCACAGGTCGGGTCACTGCAGAGGCCAGACATTATACTCATGGATAGTCTTTGGGATGTGTTTTGGGTGTGGACCTACTTTCTTGTACTACCATCCTCTCTCTATTTTTTTTTTCATACTTGACACACAAATGATTCTGATCAAACAAATTTTATATCACACAAAGATATCCAGAGTAAATACAAAATTTACAAGGTTTTTAAATGATGATTTCATTACCAAGGGGAAAAAAAAAACCTGCCTGGCTTTGTGTGAAAAACTAATTGCCCCCTTAAACCTAATAACAGGTTGCGGCACCCTTCGTGTCAAAAACTGCGATCACATTGCTATGGGCGGGGGGATTTCGGCTTGCAGAATTGTTTTATTTCACCCACTGTTTAAGGTCCTGCCAAAGCATCTCAATCAGATTTAAGTCAGGACTTTGAATAGGCCACTACAAATCCTTAATTTTGTTTTAAAAGGTGAACATGCTGGTGTTGTTTCGGATCGTTGTCCTGCTGCGTAACCCAAGTGCGCTCGAGCTTGAGGTCCTGAACTGATGGCTGGACCTGAAATCTCTTTCAGGATTTCTTTTTGGTAGAGCGCAGAATTCATAGTTCCATCAATTATAGCAAGCCATTAATCTCACCATCATGCTACCACCACCATGTTTGACTGTTGGTACGATGTTCTTTTTATGAAATGCTGCATTAGTTTTACTCCAGATGTAACGCACGCGTTCCAAAAATGTTAAACTTCTTTTTGGGCGATTACTTTTTTCAGATAGGGCCAGATAGACTTGGACAGCTTTCTCCCCCTTAATAAATGAAATCTTCAGTTAAATCATCACTTGGGTTATCTTCGTGTATCATTAAAAACCTGTTCGATAATCTGAAATCATTTAAGGGTGACGGATATGCAGCGCAAAAAATTTTATAGAATAAATAAAATCAATTATTAAATTAGGATTACTATAAATTGGGTCACTACGTAGTGTAATATCTGTGGCATAACTACTTTAAATAAAAATAAAAAAAAACTCTACTTGACTATGACTAAATTAATCTCCAAGTCAAAATATATTACATAGTTTTACTTAAAAGTACATTGGTTTGACTGCAAAATAGTAGAAATTTATAAACCCTATTGACGTTCGAGACAGTTTACAAGTACAACTGGCTATTTATCAAATACTTCAAAATGCATTTAAAAAAAATTGCTTATCTTTGCAATTAAACAGTTTAAACATTCGTTTACACTGAAATGAGAATCATCATACAACCTCCCTGTAAACCACTGCACTGTGTAGTTTATGGACAAACACAATCGATTATTACACGACCAGACGAACACCATCATTACTGTACCGACTGCATGAATTACCTTTTCAAAGTTGTGAACGTTTCCCTGGAAAATCTTCACACATCTCTCTTTAGGAGCAAATGGACGAATATCCCAAACGCGTACTAAACCGCAGAGAAGAGATCATCTTTAAAAGGAGTTTAAACACGCAGTATTTATAATCTTCACACACACACAGATCCTGCATCTCTCTCTCACACACACACACACCAAAAGCATGCACTCACCGCTGTTGTCCATGGAGTTGGACAGTAAGTAGGACCCCTCAGAGCTGAGACTGAGGCCCGTCACAGAGTCCCCGTGACCCTGCATGCTGTAAATCAGCTTATTCTGTCTCAGGTCCCACACCTGCAGCACACACACACACACACACACACACACACTAAAACCAGAGCCAAACACAAACTGAGGCAGCGTGTGACCATGTCTGGGACACCTGGATGTCCTACCTTGATGTCATTATCGATGCCTCCTGAGATGATCTGGTCGCTGGTGTCATTGAAGGTCACACTTAGAACCTGGTACGTGTTTTGGAAGGTATGAACCGACGCCTTTTTCCTGATGTCCCACAACTGAAAAACAAAAAGAACGACCGATTCTTTAAAAAACATTTATACGAGCGCGAGTCATAAATTATCCACACTGTGGCTGTAGAGTTTATTTTACTGAAATTGTCGAAAAAAGACAATCTCCTTGCTTTGACCGTCTTTCAACAAGCTTTCGTGTTCCCGCGTAAAAAAAAAAAAAAATCTTTACTGCTGATCTGCGATCCACAAATACACCGCTGTCCTCACTTCTTCATCGGAAGTGAATCTTCGTCCTCGTACGGCTGCTTTCAGGGGACCGAACAGATCAAAGTCTGATGGAGCGAGATCAGGACTATAGGGAGGACGCTTTAACACCTGACGGTGTTTAATATCAATATCATCGTCATGCCTGTTTAATCTTAAGTCTTCGATAAGCGTCTCGCGAGCACTGCTGATGATGTAGAACCTTTTTCCTGATGATGTTCCAATACTTCTGGCCCCTTGAGAATCCCAGAAAACTGTAAGCGTTTATGAATTTTCCAGCTGAACTCCTTCTCGGTCAGAGAAACTTTCCGTTTTATTTTTCTACTCTGACAGAAAGAAAACCGATAAACATGTGCTTCCTCGCGGATTTGAGAAACCAGTTATTACTGCTGAACATCCTTGAATTAGAGCACCAGGTACCCTGCTGCTCTCTATACTCAAATTCCTATTCACTGGTGTGTTTTTTATTGGCATTAGTGGGATTTGTCTCACTATAGTGTTCTGGTTTCAAGAAGCACCAAAAAAAAAAAAGAAAAAAAAAGCTTAACAATTGTGAAATATTGGAAACTTTAATTAAATACAAAGAAAAAATGCCACTTTTCAGTTTTTTTCCGCTCATTCAGACTACACAATACCTATCCAAATTAAACAGACTGAGGAAATTCAGATTCAGCCTGCACAATCCCTCCCACCGTACAGCAAAATCTTACAGATTTTAATGATCACCTCGATTAAGAATTCTGTCTGTCCGCCTTACCTTCACAGTCCCGTCATCACTACCGGTGCAGGCCAGCTGCGGACCACGGCGAGCCGGAAAACAGGAATTGACAAAGGAGGTGTGACCCTTGAGTCGCTTCACGCGCTCGCCGGTCTCGCTGTCCCACACACAAACGGTCTTATCTGTACTGGCTGAAAAGAGGAGACTGGCAGGGAAAAACAGACAGAAGAAAAAAATAACACTGTAAAAAAGCTGTACAAGATTCAACAAAGCCTAATCAGCATGTCTTAAGACTGTTGGAGGAAACCAGGGCACCCGGAGGAAACCCACCAAGCACAGGGAGAACATTCACACTCCATGCACACAGACCCCGAGGTGGGAATCGAACCCGGACCCTGGAGGTGCAGTGCTAACCCCTACGCCACCGCAAATAGAATCTGCCCAAAATAAATAGTAAATAATCACTTGCATAACTAGATTAATAGAATTTGTGATCCAAAACCAGCACTTTTTTTTTATATATCTAGAATTCATATCGTACTACAGCTCTGTCCTCTGTCTCAGTGTGCACCACATGTGTATTTGTTTTAGTGTTCAGATTCACTTCTTATCAGACTCTTATCGGCTGATTCTGCATCAGAGTGAAATTTATATTTTGTGGGTAATTTGCCATGTGGTCTGGTTTTAACATAAAGTGTAATAAAAAAACTAAACAAAATTTAACTAAAAAACAAAACAAAAAGAGGCTGGATGCTATGTACAGTACCGTGCACAAAAAAGCTTGTTCTAAAAAAACGATTTCTTTCATTTAATCTAATGAAGAAACGAGGGACGCCTCAAGACTTTTGCCCAGTACTGTAGATGTAACGACCGTCATATTACACCAAGTGGAAAGTTGTCATATTCGCAACGATCATTATTAATCACAGTTAAGAGCCACGTTGTGTGGTCAGCTCAGACTTTACACACACGTCACTATCTCTCAACCTCATCTCTCTGTCTCTGTCTTTTTATTATCATGCAAAGTTAAAAGAGATAACACTTGTTGTCATTCCCTCAATTTAATGTCTGATATAAATCAATTCAATATAAATAAACGAGGGGTGGCTTAAGACTTTTGCACAGTAATGTAGGTTAACAAATCACATTTAAAAAAATCTAATCGTGGAGAAGAGGGATCTAGTCCTAAGTTTAGCATTTGACATGAAACGCTGCAACCCAAGACAGACAGACAGACAGACAGACAGACAGACAGCAGGATGCTTCACTTCCTGTAAATGGGTTGATTCAGGGTCAGATTGCTTTTTATTATTGCATTGCAGGAGTTCATTTGAAACATTGAATCAGTGTTCGATTCAAATGGACAGAAATGTTAAAGCACCATAAAGTTCACAGAGTCCAAATTGCTCATAAAACTTCCATCAACATAAAAAAAAAAAATCTGAATGTTATATGATAACTGTGCATCAGCTCACAAAAATACAAACCTGCCGTCTGTGTTGTAATGAAGCTCCATGACGGCTCCGGTGTGGCCCTTTAGCGTGGCAAAGTTTTCACATTCCCCGTACATGTTCCATAACACTGGACAGGACACAAACAAGCTTCAGAAATACTTCTTATATAGAGAGAATTTTATAGTTATATTAACTTTATCATTCAGAAGATTGAACACACCTTCTAACTCTATGGTCTCCTGATATTTCTTTCTTTCTACACCATAAAACAATACTGAAGGCGTTTATCCAAAATACACAATAATCTCCTTTGAACAGTTGATATTGAGATGTATCTGCTCTGTCTTATGCTCTGTAAAGCTTCATAACGGCTCTAATCTGAGGTGCTGGTTGTTAATTGGTGATTTCTGAGGCTGGTGACTCTAAATGAACTTCTCCTCTACAGCAGAGGTAACGTTTAGGTCTTGATTTCCTGTGAAGGTCTTCATGAGAGCCAGTTTCATCATTATGGTGCTTGATGGGTTTTACAAATGCATTTGACAAAATACTGTTCTTGCAAGAACTAAACCAGAACAGCTGACCTTTGTCTCTTATCCTCCTGAGCCACGGACTCTACTTATTAGATTATTGTTATGTACACTGCAATTTCTACTGACTGTTTCTCTATATTCATAGCTCGTTACTATAAATTTAATTAATATCTCCAAACAGGAAGGAGTTTGGAAAAAGAATTTATACCCAACATATGAGGATGGTACAAGAGTATATGGAGATATACAGTATATATGTATTCTATATATGACAATGATGTTGCGAGAAAATGTCATGTCCTCATATGAGGACATTTAGAACTCAAGAGGTTAAAATAATGTTTATTATTTTGTTATTATTATGATGTACTTAATCCATATGGCATTAATTACATAATTCCATATTTGCAATTTAATAGTTTTGAAATCTCCAGTATTGTTCTAGAATGTAGAAAATAAAAGTCACAAAGATTTTTTTTTGAAGGTGTGTCTAAACTTTTGACTGGTACTGTATGTGTGAAACACAAAATAAATGCTGGACATGCTAAATAATAATAATTTAAAAGAAAAGTCTATTAACTAGACATTAAAATACATGCCAAGAGGCCTGCAGAGTGGAACAGACTTTACTAAAACCATTCTCTGCTCATCCCTGAGCAGAATCGGTGACCAATTAGTAAAACCTCCTTTATCAGGGCCATCCTGAGATAATCCCGTCAATGCATGACATGCAAAAAAGGAAAAGCATCACAACTATAAACAAACTGTGGTGTTTAATGTACTCAGTAACATGTCTTACAGATGAGGCGGTCATATCCTGCAGAAGCGAGCATGGAACCGTTAGGGTGGAACTTGCAGCAGTAGACTTCTCCCTCATGCCCAGACAACAACATTATAGGAGCCTGTAAGCTGGAGGTGCGTGGAGGACCCTACGAAACCAGACCACATACACAAACAGAAAGATAAGGAAATTGTTAAGATAATGATGTGATCATTTCTGGAAAAATCAATTATTAAAAACATCAGACTTCCTGATAGACTTATTTAGATTTAATTTACCGGTTAAGATCAGATAAACCAGTAGATTAAGATTAAGAGTAGAGTTAGGTGCATTAAATTACAACCTTTGTGTTTTTTGTTGTCTGTGCATTTGGTTAATTAATGGGGGGGAATGTTTTATTGGGTACACCGATCTCAAATGTCAAATTTTTGGGGGTATTTTGGTCCGTCCACGTGCCACCCGGCACATCGGCAACAGATACTCTCCGGCCTGGGGATACAGCAGTCTTTCTATGGCAGTTACTCATCAGTTTGACGCCTGATTGCCATTCACACGTTAGTATCGCAATTATATATATAAATAAATATATATATAAATAATGCAAGTAGTCATCGATTCAGTTACATATCAAAATACTTTTGTGGCATTGACTCCAAAAACTATTTTTTAAAACAAGTTTTTTTTCTGTACAAGCTTGAATTTGCGGTGGAAAAATGCTGCCATGTCTCCATAATCATGCATATGGCTATAAATTATTTGCCAAGTTTGTTCAGAAGTGCAACGATATCTGAAAAAAAAAAAGTAATATTGGAGCAGGATATTTCTAAAAATCGCAATACCTACAGAATCCCAATACAAACCAAATCGGCACCTGCGTACCGGGATAATGTATTGCGTGCTCCCTGGTGATTCCCATCCCTACCAATTAGCCTAATCTGCATCTCTTTGGACTGGGGAGGGAACCGACCAAGCACGGGGAGAACATGCAAACTTTGTGCACACAGACCCGAGGCGGGAAGCGAATCCTCAATTCTGGAGGTGCGAGGCGACAGTGCTTACTGCTACACCAAAGTGCTGCCCAAATGTCCAATATCAGAGTAACGAGTAATGTCCTGAAAGACCGTGACCAATTCTGACAATGTTGTAGGAGTCTGTTATGTGCTCAAATGCAAGATCTGTATTTGTATGTTTTTATCATGCATCAGAGAATCAAGAAATATCAAATACTTTAGATCTGATCTGATCCAGGATTGGATCACTGTATTTATGAGATATTTATTTACTTATATTATTATTATTATTATTATTATTATATAAGATCAGTCGCTTCATTAATATAACTAAGGTCCATGGTTACTAATTCATCATCTTATATACCATGGGGTGTTTAGGAGCCTATCAAAGGAGACTTAAGGCAGGAGGTGGGATACACCCTGAACTGGGTACCAAACTATCACATGGCACACACAATCACACGCTCAATTACACACTACAGGCGATTTGGGAACGCCTATTAGCCTAATCTGCATGTCTTTGGACTCTGGGAGGAAACTGGAGTACCCGGAGGAAACCCATCAAGCACGGGGAGAACATGCAAACTCCATGCACGCAGACCCTGTCTGATGTGGGAAGCGAACCTGGGACCTGGTGGTGCAAGGCACATCACATTATGTTTACTTTTATTACTTTCACCATGTAAAAGGCTGTACATAAATGTGCTCTGAATGTCTGATATACAATTAAAAGTTAATAAAAAAACCACAAACGTGTTAGTTGATACCTAACAGTATTATAACTGAACATAATAGTAAGTTTAGTATTAAAGAAAATATTAGTTTTTTTTTGGTAGTCTGTACAGGGAAAGATACCCTGGGGTCCGTCCCAAATCACTTCCTCTTCTGCTACAAAGTGTGCACTACAGCAGTAACTCCCTGCCTAGATACCTCCTGTTATCAACGCATTTATCAGTTTATGTATAAGACAGTGAAACAGAGCTTGTTTTTCGCCTCCATAATGTATTAATGCAGTGACAAACACACAATCAGTACCATAGCAGAGAGTTGTTGGGATTGCGCGGCAGCCACCAGCTCGGTCCTCGGCCTCTTCACCTCCGCGGGGACGAGCGCCATTTCGGCGCCGCGCTTCACAGCTTCAATCATTGTTTAAAGCGGCTGCAGTTTGAGAGGCGAACAGATAATAATAATAAAGAAGGATTTTCCGCGGTTTCTCTCGTAATTCGTGTTTGTATGAATCCACCAGTTCACCATCCACCATCCGCCATTAAGCGCTCACTCGGGTTAAGAATCGCTTCCGGTCCAGACGACGCGTTCTCATTGGCTCGTTCATTCTGTAAGCAATCTTATTGGCTGCCGTCAGTTCGCCAGCTCTCATTGAACCGGAAGTAAAATCCTTGTGCGCGAGCACACTCTAGAAATACATTTGTATGTTTATATTTCTGCGCTACATATGAATGCGAGTGCAGCGGTTTTTTTTTTTTATTCCGTCTCGCAGTTTGTTGGAAATAAAAAAAAGTTAAACGTAACGAAAAAGGTAAGTTTTGCACGAGCTCTTCGAATGATTTTGTAAAAGGAATGTAGTTTTCTGAAATAAAATATCATATACGCAATGTAATATGCATGCCTCACTTATGGGCGTTTCAGTTAATTAAATTCGTTTTATATGTATATAGTATCAAACAATCTCAGATTAAATACAGCCAAATGCATTTTGTAGAATTAGAATTAATGAATGAGTGTAGCACATTTGTGGTCAGCATCCTTTAACCCTGTGTGTCACGTGACCAGACAAACTAACTCTCCCCTCAGGACAGTGATGATGATGATGATGATGATGGTGGTGGTGTGTGTGTTGGAGGGTTATGAGTGTATTAAATACAGCAAAGTTGCTGGGATCCATAAACATTGTGTATTCTTACTGACTGCTTCATTAAACACATTATGTCTAGGACTACAGGGTGTCCCTACATTTTTTTGTAAATTGTGCAAGTGGGAGAAACAAGTTCTGTGGTATCTGTTCCTGGTTCTGCCTTCTTTCTGTCCCAAAGGCATATCTATCTATCTATCTATCTATATACACACATATAGTATAAACCTGAAATTCTGTATGTTTGTAAATTCTGTGTTTGTACAGGTAGGCAATCAGCTTCTTCTTCTTCATTGTTTAATGAGTCCAGTAGGTTGGTTACATTACCTCCAACTGTAGGTCTCATTCTCCCTCATCTTCCTGGCCTCTTAAAGCCGGCAATTTTTTCAGTCCGGCAAAACCAAACATCAAATACATCCTTCCCTGATCTTGTCTTGATTTGTTCTGTGTCTTAAACTCTTCATCTGCTTCATTCGCTTCTTCCGCACACACTTTCTTCTCAACACGTTCCTTCCTCTTAGTACCACTGAGCATGTAGTTAGAGATGGCACTGTCATCTTTCGCCATTATGTCATACTGTGACTGTAACAGTAGTCAGCGTCGTCTACAGTGGAAATGGGTACGTCAGGCCAAGCTCCTAGCTACTGAAACTCTGGATCAGATCGCAGAGCGTCTAAACCGACAGTGCATACGACGGGCAGAAATAGGGGCTGGCGAAACATTGGAGCAAAGTGAGGAATAGCAGTGACTTGAATGCACACCAAGTGTGTCAGAGGCATTTCTTCGTTGAATGTAACGTTAGTCGTCTTCTTTCGCTTTTTGTTGTGTAACAGCGGTTGGAATCCAGTAGGTTGGTTACACTACAGTCAACTGTAGGTCTTATTCTCCCCCATCTTCCCAGCTTCTTAAAGCCAATTTGCCAGATCATCCTTCCCTGACCCTGTCTCATCTTGTTCCGTGTCTTGAACTCTTCCTCTGCTTTATCCGGTACTTCCACACACACACTTTCGCCATCATCATCAACTTTTACATCATTCTGTGACGTAACAGAACGCAGGATCATCATCAACCCCAACGTCACAGGCATTTCTCATGAATGTAACGGTAGCGAAAACAGGTATTTCAGGCCGCGCTTATAGATACTGAAACCCCAGATCAGACTGCAAAGTGCATATGACAGATAGAGGTAAGGGGTGCTAAAACACTGGAGCAGCCTGAGCGAGTGTGCGGCAGCGGGTTGACGACTTTTTATGGATCTTAACATGCTCAAAAAGTCATGAAAATCGGCAGACAGGTTGGAATCTGCTGCCATTAGGATGCCTGAGAGTCATCCTAGCTCACACACACTTTCACGTACGCACATGAAACCCGGTACACATTTAGAGCTCTTTGGGCTGAACAACTTTCACATTGCAAGTTATGGGGTCGACTCAACAAAATAAAATTGCAGAGGGATTTGTGAAATCTTAAATGGGTCAGTCGTGACCACACCTTAAACTTATGCTGTAAAGTGATTAATAACTTTGTGTGACATTATGTTGAGTGACATCATTGTGTGATGCTTTTTTTCCCCCAGCATCCAAGGCTTTTCAAAGGTCTTGACATAAAATTGCCTCCATTCTAAAATTATTTAGGGGGCGGCGGGGGTCTATGGTACCCACACACACTTTGGGCCCACTCATCATTTCTTGCAAAAATAAGAGCTCAATAACAGCTCTGTAAAAAAAATCAGAGCGCACTGCAATTTACTTCTGGTCATCAAGAGGAAGACGGATGGTCACAAAACCATCAAGCAAAGCTGAGCTGTTTGCTTTTTTTTTTTGCAAAAAGAGTGGTATAAAGTTTCCCAACAGCAATGTGAAAAACAATGTGATTATTTCGCAGCATTGCTGTGCGACCAACACGACACAACACACACAACCATTTCTGTAGCACATGTTGTTGTGTGAATTACCCACATATCAAACAACATCTGGGCAGTGGTTGCAGTTCTTTGTTAATCCTTTTTTTGAACTAGTTAGTGATACTACTGTATATGTACAGGGCCAATTAATGTAGCTACGATGTTATTAATAGAGATAGTAAAAGTAGAAGCTTTTGTGTGTTTTACTTGTAGAGTTGCGATGGAAGGCGAGCAAAGCAGAGAGCCAGCTGGGTTGGATGGACTACCCGAGCTATATAGCGTTCTACGAGGAGAGGTCAGCAATATCTGGCTTTAATTTAAAGACATGAAGTGCATGCGTGTGGGTGTGTGTGTTTAAAAACACGCCCTTTCTTTCACATTCTTTCGTGCTCTTTTGCAGGTGGTTTCTCTTACAACATATGGTGTTTTTGTAAAGATTCCAGGCTACAGAAAGCATGGTAAGTTGGCAAACGCTTAGAATTGCTTAATAAATCCGAAGTGCTGTTAAAGTTTTTTTTTTTTTTTTTTTTTTTTACGAGAAGGTAGCCAATCAAACTCATGATGAAATTTCTCACGAATAAAGGCGTAAAAAAGATTGAAATTTACAGAAGACGTCAAGAACAGTAGACTCACAACTGCAGTAAAACATTTGAATGGTGCAAAGATTTTAAAGGAGGCTGTGAGTCTCGGATCCCACCGCAGTCGTTCCTGTGAACGTTCAGAGAATGGAACGCACTGATGCCTGAAAATAGACTTGAGAAAGAGACTGTGGGAACTGTACACACACTCATTCAGCAACACCACTTGCACATTACAGGAACTCATCTGAGAGTTATCGCCACGTCCTCGTACAGTCCTGACCTCATGGCTCCAAGCCATTTCCACATGTTTGGGCGACTAAAGGGGTTCCTGGGACGCGGTGTTTCAAACGATCGTGACACTGGTATACTGGAAAAAATCTTCCACCTTGATGGTGTCCAAGCAACTAGTGAAACGCCGGGATACGTGCATTAGTGTAGCAGGGGATTATATAGAGAAACAAAGGTAGTTTTTACACTAATCAAAAGTCCCGGTTTGACTCGAATGCACTTCATAGGATGCATCTCTGCTCTTACAGGCCTAGTTCATAAGAATGACATGTCTGCCACCCGGGTGGACAATCCTTCTGAAATTGTTGATGTTGGTGAGCAAGTGTGGATTAAAGTCATAGGCAGAGAGGTAAACTCAAAACATCACATCACACAGCGATCATCCAGAATCATTATGAACTGAACATGCTGTGGCTAAATTTTTTCAATAATAAAAAACACTTCTGCTTCATTTTCCTTTTGTGTGCCAGATTACTGATGAGAAAATCAAGCTGGCTTTTTCCATGAAAGCTGTTAATCAAGGCACCGGACGTGACCTGGATCCCAACAACGTGATGGCTGAGTATGTATTCTTTATTTCAAACACTGTTGTTATTCAATTTTAGCTTTAGGTACCGTATTAGTGCTTACACATGCAAATTAATGTGTGTGTGTGTGTGTGTGTGTGTGTGTGTGTGTGTATACATACAGGCAGGATGCTCGCAGACGAAGGCAGTTCCGGGATCACACGAGTCGAAGGATCACTCTAGAGGCCGTGCTCAATACTACCTGTAAGAAGTGTGGGTGCACAGGTAAGAGTGTAGAACTGATGGATTCAAACGCAGTGTGAACACCGTTACCAGAATCTCTTCTTAAGATGAAATGAAGACCCGTACTAAATTACCACAGAGTTTCAGTGGTGACAATCTGTAAGCAATTTAAGTTAAGAGCCAAGATCGACATAAAAGAATTATATAGACCTTACATGAAAAAATTTAAATAAAAATAAGTACAACAAAAAATATAGCTGCAAGCAACGATGAGTGGGCCCAAGCACCCTGCATCATCGCCACCCGGGTGCACCAGAGAGACAATGGGCACCTGGATTCTAAAAGGCACATACCACTCACTCACTCACTCACTCATCAATACCGCTTTGTATTCAGGGTCACGGGTGCCTGGAAGGCCATGCCACCAGGACATACCATTACCGACATAAAACGTAGAGTATGGGGGAATTTTATGTTAAGACCTCCAAAAAGCCGCAGATGCTGGGAATAAAAAGCATCACACTGTGATGTCACTCGATATAATGTTACTCAATATACAGTAATGTCACACAGAAAGTTATTAACCACTTTTCAGCATAAGTTTGAGACGTGCCACGCCCGGGGCCCAGACTCTCAGGCATCCTAATGGCACAAGATTCCAACCTGTCTGCCAATTTTTATGAGTTTTTAAGCATGTTAAAACCCCCAAAAAGCCTCGGATGGTGAAAAAAAAAAATCTTTAGAAGAATAAGAGGGCCTCACACACTATGATGACATAGGGCTGATGTCATAGTGCTTGGGCCCTAATTTAATTAAACCAGAAACAAAGTTAAAGTTTACAGATTTATTATTGAATACCTCCTTATTCAAGCAAATGAACATAATAAACCAACAGCATAGGTTATATTTACAGTGTGTATAGTGCATGCACACACACACACACACACACACACACCCACTATCCTCCCTACATGTTTACTGCAGTATAGATAAGCTAAGCAATGTGACACTTTATAAAAAAAATGAAAAATCCGCTGTAAATCTCGACCATTAAGTTTGTTAGGGTTTGAGTTTGGAGTATTCAGACTCCAGGTACTTTGGTTCGATCCTGAGCATGTTTGAACTTGTGTATGATATGATGTACTGGCTTCCCATGCAGATTGTCTTCAATGCTGGTTTCCCCTCCTTTTAACTTCTTCATGCGTCTGTTCTTGTCAGTGGTGTCATCTTCAAAAAATTCTGAAGAAACCCCTGATGCAACAGCAAACGATTTTCCTTTGAAAAACAATTCATACAAATAAATAAATAAATTTTTAGAAAAGGTATAAAAATTCTGTAGTAATTCTGTAGTATAGTGTGTGTTCCAAACCTTGCCACATCCAGGCCCGGTTACTGCCAGACCTGTTGAATCAAGAAATCACTTAAATAAAACCTGTCAGACAAAAGTGAAGCACACTTTCTAATATGCAAAATATTAAAATACTTTTTCTTGACACTGTATATCGACATCCTTTTTAACTGCCCTTCAAAAATTAAATCACTACAACTAATCACCAATTATTAATATTTTTTAAATGTAATTAATATTATTCAATCTTCAGTAACTCCCTGATCCTGCTCAAATTCACAGACTGCTATCGTGGGAACACTGGGCACGGGGCAGGAAGACAACCTGCATGTGCTGAGAGTCTATCATATCTTCACAAGTTCAAACAGGCTCAGGATCGAACCAAAATACCTCAGAAGAGGACTTAAGAGTCGGGTTAAACGATGGTGCAAATGCACGACTTGTGATGAAGACTACAGTACCGGTCAAAAGTCTGGACACACGATGATTTTTGTTTAGTGATTTATTTTTTTCCTACATTCTAGAACAATACTGGAGATTTCAAAAACGATGAAATCGCAAATATGGACTTACAGTATGTAATTAAGTAACAATAACAACATTCTGATGATATTTTAAGACATGAAGGTCAGCTTTCTGGAACCGTTCTTGCAGGAACAGTATTGTGTTAAGTGCGTTTGCAAAACCCATCAAGCACCATGATGATGAAACTGGCTCTCATGAAGACCTTCTCAGGCAAGCGAGACCAAAACGTTACCTCTGCTGTAGAGGAGAAATTCATTTAGAGTCACCAGCCTCAGAAATCACCACTTAACAAACAGCACCTCAGATTAGAGCCATTATGAAGGATTTACAGAGCATAAGACAGAGCAGATACATCTCAATATCAACTGTTCAAAGGAGATTATTGTGTCTTTTGGATGCCTTCAATATTGTTTTACAA